>CM054144.1:35943901-35961401 GCA_028751875.1 Rapana venosa
GAGAAGTTCAGCGACTGTTCAAGCAAGCTTTTGGACAGTGACCTCAGGGCGTGACCCCTCACTGCCCACTTCCTTCATCGATTGCATCCAGTCAGTGCTTAAGGCCACTGCCGCTGGTGGCTGGTACATGACTGCTGTTAGCTTTCCTGGTTCGTACGGGGGGATGGGAGGGGGGGGGGGGGGTAGGGGGGGGTGTTTTCCTCTGTTGTTGTTTTTTGTGTGGGTTTTCTTGATTTTTGTGTGTGTTTTTTGTTTTTGTGGGTGTGTTTTTTCGAGAATCTATTAGGTCGTTTTCTGCTCTTTGTCCCTCTGCCTCCGTTTCTATCTAAGTCTGTCTGTATGCCGTCAGCGCCTGGGCTTTATCACAGTTCTTGATTAAACCATTGACGCTGGGGGCAATAGCAAAGTGAGAGGCTGTATGACCAGTGGCTTTCCCACTCATGGAATTCCACTTTACAGCTTAGTCTTTAGTGATCGACTATGACTCTCTGACTAGGAGGCTTGACTCGCACAGTCCTTATGTGCTCCAGCCATGGGGGCTGGTTGGCCTTTGGAGAACATCTCCAACGCTGACTGTCCTTATGCCCACTTGGCCGAGAGAGTGGGGATGTACTGTGGGCAAGGCATCTCCACTATAATCAAATTTCTGCCCAGTTTCCAAAACAGCAACTGCCTCCTCTGCTGTTTTGGAGGTCATCGTCGGACACGACGGACAAACATACATACATACAAGTCTGTCTGTCTTGTCTGTCTTGTCTGTCTGGCTGGCTGTGTGTCTGTCTCAGTCTCTTTCTGTCTCTGTCTACCTCTGTGTCTCTCTGTATCTCTCTGCCTCTCTATGTCTGTCTCTGTCTCTGTCTCTCTCGCTTTGAGAGCGTCAAAGGTCTTTACCTCTGTCAATTTCTCTCTCTCTCTCTCTCTCTCTCTCTCTCTCTCTCTCTCTCTCTCTTCTCTCTCTCTCTCTCTTCTCCTCTCTCTCTCTCTCTCTCTCTCTCTCTCTCTCTCTCTCTCAGTCTCTGTGTGTCTGCCTGTCGCCTGATCGCTTGTCTGTCTGTCTCTCTGACTGTCTGTCTGTGTCTCACTGTCTCTGTCTGTCTCTTTCTGTCTGTCTGTCTTTGTCTGTTTGTCAGTCTGTTTGTCTGTCTGTCTCTCTGTCTCTGTCTCTCTCTCTCTCTCTCTCTCTTCTCTCTCTCTCTTCTCTCTCTCTCTTTCTGAATATAAGATTGCTGCAGTTGTCGTTGTGTTGTTTCTGTTTCTGTTGTTGTTGCATTTGCTTATTTGCCTTTTTGCCTCTTTGTTTGTGTGTGGGGGGGGGGTGGGGGAGGGGGAGAAGGGGGTCGTGTGTTGTTTGTGCGTATGTGTGTGCGTGTTGTGTTTGTGGGGGGAGGGGGAGGGGGATGGGACGCGCGTGTGTGTGTGATTTACATATAGTTGCGTGCGTGTATGCATACATACATACTACACATGTGTGTACACACACATATGTGTATATTATATGCGAATAAACAGAAAAAGGTTACACATCGAATATGCGCCAGAGTGTAAAGACACATATCCAAGAAGCAAGAGAAGAAAACAACAACACTATAAACAACCCCAAAAAAACTATGCATGCAGTAGCACTACATTGTCATCGTGGACACATATCTCGTTAAAAGAAAGAGCCTCTCATTTCTTTTGTATTCTTTCGTCTTGCTTGCGCCTCAATCTAATTCAGCCCCTCCCCCCGCTGCTCCCTACCCCGCACCCTTCCCTCTTCAGCTAGCACCATTCCCTTTCTCATTTTCTGATTTTCCCCTCCCCCCCCCCCCCCCTCTCTCTTCTTTTCTTCTCTTCTCTCTCTCTCCCCTTCTCTCTCTCTCTCTCTCTCTCTCTCTTCTCCTTTTATCGTCCTGCTTATAGTCATTAGTATATCCTGGTGAAGGATTCATTTTTTATATTTTCAATACTTTTTGGACTTGCCTCGAAATTAAGTTTAAATGAGTGCCCTATTTAAATTATTTATAATTATGTGTAACACAAGTTATGTGTACCATTTGGACAATGTGTAGATGTTTATCTTTATAAACTTATTAAGTTGGTTGTGTTTTTTTTTTTTTCGGCTTTGTTTTGTTGTTGTTTTTCTGTTTTTTGTTGTTGTTTGTCTGTTTTTGTCTTTTTATCATTTTTGTTGATTTGGTTTTTTCCTTCTCTTTTGTTTTGTTTGTTTGTTTGTTTGTTTTGGTTTAGGGTTTTTTGGAGGGTGGGGGTAGGGGTGGGGTATTCTTAGGTTTTTCTTTTAATTGCTTGCTTTGGGGGGGGGGGGGGGTGTTTGGGGGGGAGCGTTTTGAAAAGGGTTATTTCCCTTGTTTCATTGTGAGACTGTAAAGTATTGGGTTATTATTATTATTAGATGTATCCCTAACGGGCGGGGACTGGATGTAAAAAAGCACATGTGTGCTTATTCATTATCCTCGAAATAAAAGAAATTTTTCATTGTCATTGTCATTCTCTCTCTCTCTCTCTCTCTCTTCTCTCTCTCTCTCTCTCTCTCTCTCTCTCTCTCTCTCTCTCTCTCTCCTCTTTCTCTGGGAAATAGATGTTAAAAAAAGCACATAGTGCTTATTCATTATCCTCGAAATAAAATAATTTGTCATTGTCATTCTCTCTCTTTCTATTTCTCTCTCTCTCTCTCTCTCTCTCTCTCTCTCTTCTTCTCTATCTCTCTCTCTCTCTTCCCCCGCCCTCTCTCTCCCTCTCTCCTCCCCCCCCCCCTCTTCTCTTCTGGGGACAAAATGTATAAAAAAAGCACATAAGTGCTTATTATTATCCTCGAAATAAAAGAATTTTGGTCATTGTCATTCTCTCTCTCTCTCTCTCTCTCTCTCTCTTCTCTCTCTCTCTCTCTCTATCTCTCTCTCTATCTCTCTCTCCCTTCCCCCGCCCTCTTCTCCCTCTCTCTCCTCCCCCCCCCCTCTCTCTCTCTCTCTGTGGGACAAAATGTATAAAAAAAAAAGCACATAAGTGCTTATTCATTATCCTCGAAATAAAAGAATTGGTCATTGTCATTCTCTCTCTCTCTCTCCCCTCTCTCCTCTCTCTCTCTCTCTCTTCTCTCTCTCTCTCTCTCTCTCCCCTCTCTCTCTCTCTCTCTCTCTCTCTCTCTCTTTTCTCTCCCCCTCCTCTCCCCCTCTCTCTCTCTCCTCCTCTCTTCCCCACCTCCTCTCTCTCTCCCTCCACCTCTCTCCTCTCTCTCTTCTTTTTCTTTTATTTTTTTTTTATTCTTCCTTCTTTCCTTTCCACTTTGCTTTTTTTTTGTTTTTTCGATTTATTTCTTGACCTTTCTCCTTTGCTTAGCGTCACGGAATCTTTCAATTGAAACAATGAATGCCAACCAGTGAAGTAATGCCCTTAGCCTATGATTGCATACACGCAGCTGCATCATTTAATCTGATTTCTATGGACTAGGCTCTCTGATGCTTCTTCTCTTCCTTCCTCTTCAATTTCTCTCTGTGTGTTATGTTGTGGTGGTGTGTTGTTTGTTGTGGGTGGTGTGTGTTGTTTGTGTTGTGTGTGTGTGTGGGGGGGGGGGGGGGGTGAGGGAGGTGGAGGGGGGGTAGGGGGGGGAGGGGGAGGGTTTTTGTTGTGTGTGTGTTGTGGGGGTTGGGGTGTGTGTGTGTGTTGTGTGTGTGTGTGTGGTGTGTTGTGGTGTGTATGTGTGGGAGGGGGGGGGTGTGGTGCGTGTTGTGTGTGTGTGTGTGTGTGTGGTTTTGTGTGTTGGGGTGGGGGGTGTTGTGTTGTGTTTTTTGTGTGTGTTGTGTTGTGTGTGTGTGTGATTTTGTTTTTTCTTTTATTTTGAAGATAATGGAATAAGCATCCGTGTGCTTTTTTTCACATCCAATTCCCGTGTGCATGCAGTTTGATAATTTTTGTCATCCGTTCCCAAGTCACAATAGTCTACTCCTCCAAAACGTGGAAGGCGTTTTTACATGTGCGCAAGAGTGTGCGTGTGTGTGTGTGTGTGTATGTGGGTGTGTGTGTGTATGTGTTATCTTCTGTGTGTGTGTGTATGTGGTGTGTGGCGCTCGTGCGCACGTGTAGACCTTTTCGTGTGCGTACTTGTGTTTATGTGTTCATGTATACATTTTAGTGAGCAGGCGAGGGAGAGAGAGAGAGAGAGAGATGAGAGATGAGAGAGGAGAGAGAGAGAGAGAGAGAGAGAAGAGAGAGAAGAGAAGAGAGAGAGAGACAGAGAGACACAGAGAGAGGGGATAGGGATAGAGAAACAAAGAGAGAGAGAGAGAGAGAGAAGATGAGAGAGAGAGAGGAGAGAGAGAAGAGAGAGGAGAGAGAGGAAGAGAGAGAGAGAGAGAGAGAGAGAGAGAAGAGAAGAGAGAGAGAGAGAGGAGGAGGAACAGAGATAGAGAACAAGAGAGGAGAGAGAGGAGAGAGGAGATGAGAGGAGAGAGAGAGAGCAGAGGAGAGAGAGAGAGAGAGAGAGAGAGAGAGAGAGAAGGGAGGAGGAGAGAGAGAGAGATGAGAGAGAGAGAGAGAGAGAGAGAGAGAGAGAGAGAGAGAGAGAGACGAGAGGAGAGAGAGAGAGAGAGAGAGGAGAGATGAGAGAGAGAGAGAGATTTATCTTGTATTTCGAGGATAATGGAGTAAGCACTCGTATGCGTTTTTCATCCAGTCCCACAGAGAGAGAGAGAGAGAGAGAGAGGAGAGAGAGAGAGAGGAGAGAGAGAGAGGAGAGAGAGAGAGGACAGACAGACAGACAGACAGAGAGACAGAGAGAGACAGAGAGAGACGGAGACATAGGACAGAGAGAGACAGACAGACAGACAGACATGCAGACATAGACATCACAGGCAAACACACACACACACACACACACAGACAGATAGACAGACAGACAGACAGACAGACAGAAAAGCAGACAGAGACACACAACTGAGACAGAAACATAGAAAAGAGACAGAGGTCATATGTGTGTTAGTGTTCATGTATGTGTGCTTGTGCACCCTGCAGATCTGGCCTGGTGTGCGCATTATTGGTATGTGTGAGGATTTATAATTATGCAGAAAACACACCCCGCGCATCCATCCATCCCCCCCCCCGCCCCACCAAAACAACAACAACGAACAAGCAACCCTCCTCCCTAAAACAAACCAAACCCAAAACAACACACACAACAAGAAACACAAACAAAACGAAACAACAACAAAAAAAGCCCTCCAACAACTACATAGCAAAAACAAAAGCAAAAAAACGCTCACCCCAAAAATCGAGACTAGTATTTTATAATTATGTCCAACGACGGCACGATAACTTCAGTACAAACAAACCCAGCTTCAGCGACAGTTTGAAGCACCTCCCATCCACCAATTCCCCCATCTTTTTTATTCTTCTTTATTTAAAAAAAAATCTTTTATATCGAGGATAATGGAATAAGCACTCATGTGCTTTTTTACATCCAGTCTCCGTGTGTATGCGGTTTTGTCAATTTTTCAAAACGTCAGTGTTGTTATGATCGTATTTACTTAATAATAATAATAATAATGTATGGAATTTATATAGCGTTGGATCTTGTAAAGCAACAAATCAAAGCGCTCAGTTTTTTATTTTATTTTATACCACTTTAAGTCACGAGATTTCTCTGCGTGAAATTCGGGCTGCTCTCCCCAGGGAGGGCGCGTCGCCACAAGAGCAGCGCCACCCTTTTTTTTTCTTTTTTTTTTTCTTTTGGTCTGCAACTGTATTTGTTTCCCTATCACTTACAGTCCCAGCGGGCGGAGAGTTCCCGTTTTCAGGGACTGGTCTCTAAGAAAACAATCATGGTTATAAGTTCAAAGCACACTTATTTCCTAACTGAGACTTTTCCCCTCATATCTGTCCCTAATTGTCAACAGCATCCTTCACCTGATAAGTGTGTTTCGCAAGTGTGTGTGTGTGTGTGTGTGTGTGTGTGTGTGTGTGTGTGTGTGTGTGTGTGTGTGTGTGTGTGTGTGTGTGTTGTGTGTGCGTGCGTGCGTATGTGCGCGCGCGCGCATGGATTTTGAAATCTGTTGTTCATTATGTTTAAGGAGAGTTGCATACGTGTAAATGATTTGAGTGCAAGCGCTTCGATTTGTTTGTTGTTTACAAGATTCAGCGCTATATAAATTCCATATGTTGTTGTTATTGTTATTATTATTATTGTTGTTGTTATTATTATTATTATTATTATTATTATTATTATTATTATTATTATTATTATTATTATTATTATTATTAAGCTCCTAAGTTATAGCTGCACCCCATACAACGAAGACAAGTTCCTTCACTCCGTGAATCGCAATATAATCCCATCACCAACTTCAATTTTTCCTAACAGCCGCACACAAAGAACGGATCTCTCTGGAATAGACCATTCTAAAAAGAAAACAGCGGGCAAGTATTCTGGACATTTTTTTTTCTTTCTGTCTAAACAGATGTTCCCTCAGGAGTAGCTTCTACAGAATCCCGTAAATTAGATGAGGCAGTCACCCAGGAAATGAAATGGTCGAAAACCAGAATCGCAGAAAACGCCTCGCAAAGTACGGAATAAGCTTAGCAAAGAAAGACAAAAACTCGTTGGCATTCTAGTAAATGAAAAGAAATGTTCACTATAAACACAGGCAAAGCAAAATTTTAAAATGAAATGGTTAAAAGCACAATGATGAGCCGTACTTGCCAAAAGTGTGGATTTTCAGTTTGGATTTGGATGTATACAAGAGTAGGCATTTGTGCACCGGTGGGAACGGATAACAAAATTAACAAAACTGCCTACACAAGGGGACTAGATGTAAAAATAATCACGTCAGTGTTTATCCCATTGTCCTCGAAATAAAAGATTAAGAAAAGATAAGATAAGCGTATTCAAGTTACTTGGAAAACGATTATTTTCTTGTAAATTTTCAAGAAATGGATTGGAACGAAGAAATGGCTAAAAATCAAACAAAAACAAACGAAAACAACAACATCAGATCTAGCAAACTTCAAATTAGATTATTTTAATTATCCTTTGAATTTTAAGTAATGTTGATATCATATGGTGCACAATGGGTATAATAGACAACAAAACACTGCCAATTGAAAACAACAACAATAACAACAATAATGAAGCATCAAAAAGTTACAAGAATAACAAAACCCACGCTTCGAGGTTGTCTGCATTTGATTTTAGTGTAACGATATTGTAACTATAAGAACAATATTATCCCTAGATATTGCATTTCTGGCCTTGTATTTTCATACAACAACAACAGCAACAACAGAAACAAAACACAGAGACACTCAAACATCACCACACACATCACACCACACACACACACACACACACACACACACACCACACACACACACCACACACGTGTCTAGAGAAAAACACACACACGTAAAGTTGTCCCTGTTACATTGGTTTATTATTAAAAAGATGAGCAAAACAAGTTTAATTCAAGCCTAACTCAAAGGAAGAGCCCAATTTATTCTTAATGTTAATGAAAGCTATATGATAATTTTGGTTATGATGAAAGAAACAAAATATCAGAAAAACAAACAAACCCATAAGAACATCAAAACCAACAGCTGCTATCATTGTTGACTGTGTGTGCGTGTGTATATGTGTGTGTGCGTTCGAGCGTGCGTGTGTATGTGTGCATGTGTATATGTGTGCGTGCGTTCGTGGGTGCATGTGAGATAGTGTCTGTGTGCGTGCGCGCGTGCAAGATTGTGTCTTCGTGTCTATGTGCATGTGCACGCACGCACGTACACACATGCACGAGTGATCGATCGTGTCCACGCAAAATAGTTACTGCAAACATGATCAAATTGCGTTGTCGAAAACAAAAAAGAACCACACACAAAGAAGTCAACGTGATTTTCATTATCCCCATTTCTTCTCTCTCTATATGACTTAACTCTGACTCCTTCCCTTACCCCCACCCCACCCAACCCACCACCTCTTCCCACCCCACCCCCCATACCCCAAATGCACTCGCAAACAAACATATAGGCTTTATCTTTCCTTTCAACCTGGTCTCCACTTCTTCTCTCAGTATTTACTCCCTTACCGCGCGCGACCCTTTATTCCGTATTCAATTTTCTTCCAATCCCTCAGTCCCAATCCCCTTCTCTCCTCTTAGCGCCATCTGTGTATCCCTATTCTTCGCTTGTTTGTTGACCATCACGAGTTCATTCACTGGAAGAGATGAACCGGGGGTGATGCACTTTGTGTTCGCTTACTCCAGCCCTGCTATACGTTTCAATCAATGTTTGCATAGACTCCGTTGAGCTTCTGAGAGAGAGAGTAGTGTGTGTGTGTGTGTGTGTGTGTGTGTGTGTGTGTGTGTGTGTGTGTGTGTGTGTGTGTGTGTGTGTTGTGTGTGTGTGTGTGTGAGAGAGAGGAGAGAGAGAGAGAGAGAGAGAGAGAGAGAGGAGAGAGTAGTGTGTGTGTGTGTGTGTGTGTGTGTTCGTGTGTGTGTGTGTGTGGTGTGTGTGTGTGTGTGTGTGTGTGTGTGTGTGTGTGTGTGTGTGTGTGTGTGTGTGTATGTGTGTGTGTGTGTGTGTGTGTGTGTGTGTGTGTGTGTGTGTGTGTGTGTGTGTGTGGTGTAGTGTAGTGTGGCGTAGTGTGTATATGTGTGTGTGTGTGTGTGTGCGTGTGGTGTGTGTGTGTGTGTGTGTGTGTGTGTGTGTGTGTGTTGTGTGTGTGTGTGTGTGTGTGTGTGTGTGTGTGTGTGTGTGTGTTGTGTTGTGTTGTGTGTGTGTGGTGTGTGTGTGTGTGTTGTGGTGTGGTGTGGTGTAGTGTGTATATGTGTGTGTGTGGTGTGGTGTGGTGTGGGTGTGGTGGTGGTGGTGGTGGTGGTGGTGGTGGTGGTGGTGGTGTGTGTGTGTGTGTGTGTGTGTGTGTGTGTGTGTGTGTGTACTTTATTATTTTATTTCGAGTATACTGGATTAAGCACTTGTGAGTCTGTGTTTTTCTACACCAAGTCCCCATGTGCATGGAACTTTAGAAATGTTGACATCCACGTGCAGTGTGTTTGTCTGTGTGTTGTGTGTGTGTGCGTACGCGCGCGCGCGCGCGTGTGTGTGTATTCATATTTTTTTTAATCAAGAACCACTACTCAAACTGTAATATATAAAAAAATGTTCGTGTAATTGTTATAAAAATATTTTACATTTGTCATCTCCTGCCATATATTTGTTATCATCAGTCCTTCTTTACTGCATATTAAGCAGGCTTTGGAACTGAAACTGTTTTGTTTTGTATCTATATGTGTAGTGATAATGTTATTCTTCTGTTAAACTAGTTTGCATTCCTCCATACCCCCCTCCCCCCAAAAAAAAAAGAAAAACAGAAGACAAAAAAGAAAAAGAAAAACGGAACATGTAAGCACCAAAAAAAAATACATAGAAACATGTAATTATTCACAGATACATAAGACACATGCAGCATACACAGGATAAACAGTACACCTTCTCCTCTAGCATGATGTTATTTTCCAATGTATGAAGCAGCGACCACAGGCAGTGTGTTTGCAGATAATGACTTGACCTGAACATGACCAACGATTGCTCCTCTGAGGGGCAGTGTCTGTACCACAATCACGCCACCTTACGCCCGCCTGAAATAGTCCTCTTTGCACAAGGTCCTCAGGGCTGATAGACAGGGAGAGCATGGCTGGTGATTGGAAGGACCACAGGGCAACAGGAAAGACCGAGGGACACTGGTAACGGCGGCAGACAGGGATGGAATGTTAGAAGAGCTGGGAAGCAGAAGACAGATCAATTTAGACACGGGCATGATTAGGAGAGGAGTGGAGAGGTCGTTCAGTGGTCAAGCGTTGGGCATAATTGAGCGTGGTGACCTTCCTTCCTTGTCCTCCCTCCTCTCTCCCTAGCAATAGAGTGGTCAGTTCTGTCATTGATTAAAGCTGGGCAAATGGTTCTGTTGGAGTGATCATGGGGAAATTATCAGTGTTTCCTGTTTGCCCTTTTCCGTCTTTGCATTCTGCAAAAAATGAATTCTTCAGCTTTTGTTTTCTGTGTCAACTAATCACTCTCTCTCTCTCTCTCCTCTCTCTCTCTCTCTCTCTCTCTCTCTCTCTCCTCTCTCTCTCCCCTCTCTAGTTCTCTCTCTCTCTCTCACTCACTCACTCACTCAAGAAATATATGCATAATTCTGATACAACCTAATCCAATGTTATAGAAGTGTGTGTGTGTGAGAGTGTGTATGTGTGTGTGAGAGTGTGTGTCTGTGTGTGATACATACATACAATACATACATACATGCAAGCATATATCCATCCATACATATATGCTCAAACCCATGCTTCACATGCACACACATACATTCACAGTTACATGCATACCAGGTACATTTATATGATACACATCGATTTCTACTCCTCTCTTGCTGGGTTCAGTTAATACTTGAGGTAGAATCCACGACACAACGTTTGCAGTTAATGACTTGACAAAAATGCGACCATTGCTCCTCTGAAGGGATGGTATCTGTGCCACAATCACGCTACCCTACACCCACCTGATCAAGCCAGGCATCTTTCTACAGGGACCTCAGCACACACAGAGAGAAATGGTGACTGGAAGGACCACAGGGCAACAGGAAAGACTGAGGGACACTGGTCACGGCGGCAGACAGGAACGGAATGTTAGAGCTGGGAAGCAGAAGAAAGGTCAATTTAGACACGTGCATGATTAGGAGAGGAGTGGAGAGGTCGTCCAATGGTCAAGCGTTGGGCATAATTGAGCGTGGTGACCTTCCTTGTCCTCCCTCCTCTCTCCCTAGCAATAGAGTGGTCAGTTCTGTTGTTGATTAAAGCTGGGCAAATGGTTCTGTCGGAGTGTTCATGGGGAAATTATCAGTGTTTCCTGTTTGCCCTTTTCCGTCTTTGCATTCTGCAAAAAATGAATTCTTCAGCTTTTGTTTTCTGTGTCAACTAATCACTCTCTCTCTCTCTTCTCTCTCTCTCTTCTCTCTCTCTCTCTCTCTCTCTCTCTCTCTCTCTCTCTCTCTCTCTCTCTCTCTCTCTCTCTCTCTCTCTAGTTCTCTCTCTCTCTCTCACTCACTCACTCACTCAAGAAATATATGCATAATTCTGATACAACCTAATCCAATGTTATAGAAGTGTGTGTGTGAGAGTGTGTATGTGTGTGTGAGAGTGTGTCTGTGTGTGATACATACATACATACATACATACATGCAAGCATATATCCATCCATACATATATGCTCAAACCCATGCTTCACATGCACACACATACATTCACAGTTACATGCATACCCAGGTACATTTATATGATACACATCGATTTCTACTCCTCTCTTGCTGGGTTCAGTTAATACTTGAGGTAGAAATCACGACACAACGTTTGCAGTTAATGACTTGACAAAAATGCGACCACAGATTGCTCCTCTGAAGGGATGGTATCTGTGCCACAATCACGCTACCCTACACCCACCTGATCAAGCCAGGCATCTTTCTACAGGGACCTCAGCACACAGAGAGAAATGGTGACTGGAAGGACCACAGGGCAACAGGAAAGACTGAGGGACACTGGTCACGGCGGCAGACAGGAACGGAATGTTAGAGCTGGGAAGCAGAAGAAAGGTCAATTTAGACACGTGCATGATTAGGAGAGGAGTGGAGAGGTCGTCCAATGGTCAAGCGTTGGGCATAATTGAGCGTGGTGACCTTCCTTGTCCTCCCTCCTCTCTCCCTAGCAATAGAGTGGTCAGTTCTGTTGTTGATTAAAGCTGGGCAAATGGTTCTGTCGGAGTGTTCATGGGGAAATTATCAGTGTTTCCTGTTTGCCCTTTTCCGTCTTTGCATTCTGCAAAAAATGAATTCTTCAGCTTTTGTTTTCTGTGTCAACTAATCACTCTCTCTCTCTCTCTCTCTCTCTCTCTCTCTCTCTCTCTCTCTCTCTCTCTCTCTCTCTCTCTCTCTCTCTCTCTCTCTCACTCTCTCTTCTCTCTCTAGTTCTCTCTCACTCTCTCTCTCACTCACTCACTCACTCAAGAAATATATGCATAATTCTGATACAACCTAATCCAATGTTATAGAAGTGTGTGTGTGTGAGAGTGTGTATGTGTGTGTGAGAGTGTGTCTGTGTGTGATACATACATACATACATACATACATACATACATACATACATACATACATACATGCAAGCATATATCCATCCATACATATATGCTCAAACCCATGCTTCACATGCACACACATACATTCACAGTTACATGCATACCCAAGTACATTTATATGATACACATCGATTTCTACTCCTCTCTTGCTTGGTTCAGTTAATACTTGAGGTAGAAATCACGACACAACGTTTGCAGTTAATGACTTGACAAAAATGCGACCATTGCTCCCTCTGAAGGGAGGGTATCTGTGCCACAATCACGCTACCCTACACCCCCTGATCAAGCCAGGCATCTTTCTACAGGGACCTCAGCACACAGAGAGAAATGGTGACTGGAAGGACCACAGGGCAACAGGAAAGACTGAGGGACACTGGTCACGGCGGCAGACAGGAACGGAATGTTAGAGCTGGGAAGCAGAAGAAAGGTCAATTTAGACACGGGCATGATTAGGAGAGGAGTGGAGAGGTCGTCCAATGGTCAAGCTTTGGGCATAATTGAGCGTGGTGACCTTCCTTGTCCTCCCTCCTCTCTCCCTAGCAATAGAGTGGTCATTTCTGTTGTTGATTAAAGCTGGGCAAATGGTTCTGTCGGAGTGTTCATGGGGAAATTATCAGTGTTTCCTGTTTGCCTTTTACCGTCTTTGCAATCTGCAAAAAATGAATTCTTCAGCTTTTGTTTCTGTGTCAACTAATCACTCTCTCTCTCTCTCTCTCTCTCTCTCTCTCTCTCTCTCTCTCTCTCTCTCTCTCTCTCTCTCTCTCTCTCTCTCTCTCTCTCTCTCTGACTCAAGAAATATATGCATAATTCTGATACAATCTAATCCAATATTATAGAAGTGTGTGTGTGTGTGTGTGTGTGTGTGTGTTGTGTGTGTGTGTGTGTGTGTGTGTGTGTGTGTGTGTGTGTGTGTGTGTGTGTGTGTGTGTGTGTGTGTGTGAGTGTCTGTGTATGATGCTATACATACATACATACATACATACATACATACATACATACATACATGCAAGCATATATCCATCCATACATATATGCTCAAACCCATGCTTCACATGCACACACATACATTCACAGTTACATGCATACCCAGGTACATTTATATGATACACATCGATTTCTACTCCTCTCTTGCTGGGTTCAGTTAATACTTGAGGTAGAAATCACGACACAACGTTTGCAGTTAATGACTTGACAAAAATGCGACCATTGCTCCCTCTGAAGGGAGGGTATCTGTGCCACAATCACGCTACCCTACACCCCCTGATCAAGCCAGGCATCTTTCTACAGGGACCTCAGCACACAGAGAGAAATGGTGACTGGAAGGACCACAGGGCAACAGGAAAGACTGAGGGACACTGGTCACGGCGGCAGACAGGAACGGAATGTTAGAGCTGGGAAGCAGAAGAAAGGTCAATTTAGACACGTGCATGATTAGGAGAGGAGTGGAGAGGTCGTTCAGTGGTCAAGTATTGGGGATGATTAACTGTGGTGACCTCTCCTTTTCCTTTCTTCCCCTCCAGCGCTGTACAGGTCAGTTTTGTGGATCGGTTGAGACGGTCAAATGGTCATTTTGGAGTGGAGTTGGGGGGTTGTTTGTTTTTGTATGTTTCCTGGTTACTCTTGTCCTGTTTTGTGTTATGCAAGTATGTGAAAGTTTCAGTTCCTTTTTTTTCTGTTTCAACTGCTTATTATTCTCTCTCTCTAGCTCTGTCTCTCTGTCTGTCTCTCTCTGAGTTTATGTTGCTGTCTCTCTTTCTCTGTGTCTCTCTGTATCTATCTGTCTCTCTGTCTATCTCCCCATACTATATATGCTGTGGAAACATAAGGTTTTAATGTAATGCATTTAAAAATGTGCTATAAAATGACACCTGTTAACATGCGGCATGATGTTTATACAAATCGATATCCCACTTTGTGTTTATGTCGATATTATGTTAATCTTCTTCCAAATGGGGCCTAGGCCTAAATCCGAATAAATATTTTGCATTCACATTCAAATTCTATCTCCCTGACTTGTTCAAAATGCAACCACAGATTGCTCCTCTGAAGGGATGGTATCTGTGCCACAATCACGCTACCCTACACCCCCTGATCAAGCCAGGCATCTTTCTACAGGGACCTCAGCACACACAGAGAGAAATGGTGACTGGAAGGACCACAGGGCAACAGGAAAGACTGAGGGACACTGGTCACGGCGGCAGACAGGAACGGAATGTTAGAGCTGGGAAGCAGAAGAAAGGTCAATTTAGACACGTGCATGATTAGGAGAGGAGTGGAGAGGTCGTCCAATGGTCAAGTATTGGGGATGATTAACTGTGTGACCTCTCCTTTTCCTTTCTCCCCCTCCAGTGCTGTACAGGTCAGTTTTGTGGATCGGTTGAGACGGCCAAATGGTCATTTTGGAGCGGAGTTGGGGGTTGGGGGTGGGGGTGTTTTTGTATGTTTCCTGGTTACTCTTGTCCTGTTTTGTGTTATGCAGGTATGTGAAAGTTTCATTTCCTTTTTTCTCTGCTTCAACTGTTTATTATTCTCTCTCTCTGTCTCTGTCTGTCTGTCTCTGAGTCTATGTTGCTGTCTCTCATTCTCTGTGTCTCTCTGTCTCTATCTGTCTCTCTGTCTATCTCCCCATAATATATATACTGTGGAAACATAAGGTTTTAATGTAATGCATTTAAAAATGTACTATAAAATGACACCTGTTAACATGCGGCATGATGTTTATACAAATCGATATCCCACTTTGTGTTTATGTCGATATTATGTTAATCTTCTTCCAAATGGGGCCTAGGCCTAAATCCGAATAAATATTTTGCATTCACATTCGAATTCTATCTCCCTGACTTGTTCAAAATTACAACCACAGATTGCTCCTCTGAAGGGATGGTATCTGTGCCACATCACGCTAAACCCCACACCCCCTGATCAAGCCAGGGATCTTTCTACAGGGACTCAGCACACACGAGGAAATGGTGACTGGAAAGGACACAGGGCAACAGGAAGACTGAGGGACACTGGTCACGGCGGCAGACAGGAACGGAATGTTAGAGCGGGAAGCAGAAGAAAGGTCAATTTAGACAGGTGCATGATTATGGAGAGGAGTGGAGAGGTCGTCCAATGGTCAAGTATTGGGGATGATTAACTGTGGTGACCTCTCCTTGTCCTTTCTCCCCCTCCAGCACTGTACAGGTCAGTTTCTTGTATCAGTTGAGACGGTCAAATGGTCATTTTGGAGTGGAGTTGGGGGGTTGTTTGTTTTTGTATGTTTCCTGGTTACTCTTGTCATTGTTTGTGTTATGCTGGATGTGAATGTTTCATTTGTGTGATTTTTTTTCTGTTTCAGCTGCTTAGTTCTCTTCCTCTTTATCTCTCTGTCTCTGTCTCTTTATGTCTTTCTTTCTCTTTTCTCTACGTCTCTGTCTGTGTCTGTCTGTCTGTCTGTCTCGCTTTTGCTTTGCTCTTCTCTGCTTTGCCCTTATTTTTTTAATTTCTGTTTCCACGTCCTTTCTCTATATGTGTGTATAAGTTACATTAAACAAGTATTTCGTCTTTCTTTAAAAAAAATGTTTTTACTTATACACTTTCAGAATGTGGTTTTTTTGTATAACAGAAGAAGAAAAAATTAAACATATTATTGGTATTGGAAGCCATTATTTGGGCAAGACACCATAATATAAATATATATTATATATATATATATATTATAATATATATTATATATATATATATATATTTATATATCAGACACGAGAGGCATGCCAATGCACCTCGTTCTATAACCCTGAGGACTTGTGCAAAGAGGACTATTTCAGCAGCGTGAATGTGGTACAGGACGCTGTCCCTCAGAGGAGCAATCATTGGGTCATGTTCAGGTCAAGTCATTATCTGCAAAATTGCCGTGTTGCTGCCTCACATATTGAGCAGTTCCTGCCACACACACACACACATCACATTCACGCACGCACGCACGGCACGCACGCACGCACGCACGCACGCACGCACGCATGCAGCACGCCGCAGCACCACCACACACCACACACATCACCCCACAACCCAACACAAAAAACAACCTGCTCAAGCGATGTGGATGCAGAACGGGGATTACTGTCCTTACCTACTGTCCTTACCTTACAGACACTTTCCTTTTTCCCCCAAAATGACTTGTTTACATGTAAGTAAAATAACAGAACCGCAGTCTTTAAAACGTGCCAGATTCAAACACTTTTCCCCCCCCTTTCCCAAAAATAAAAAACAAAACCAACACACACAAAAAACCCAAACAAAAAAAAAACAAAACAAACAAAAAACCAACAAGAAAAAAACCACACATACAACCAAAAACCCAACAACAACAAACAAATAAAATCAAACAAACAACCCCCCCAAAAAAACACAAACCAAACAAACAACAAACAACTGATAAACAGATATAGCTGAAAAAAGGAAACGACTTCAAATACAAACAAAACTTTTTAGATACTGTGTGCCGATGATTTAAAAAAAAAAAGACAAAAACAAAGACCTCAGAGGAAAAAGACATTCAATCAGTTGTCAATGCCAAAGCCGTCTTCTTTCTGAAAACCTCTGCTCCATCTTTTCTCTCTTTTTTGTTGTTGTTACTTTCACTTTCCTACACCCGGCTTGTATTTTATTTTTATTGATCAGCTTTTTCTTGCTTCGTGTGTGCCTCTTTTGTGCGCGCTGTCACAACTTCATTCAGTCGAGTAGATGAAATTTAATGTTCACTGGGCGCGTCTTGTTTGAGTACATGTATTGCGTTAGGCTTTAGCCTGGGTTTGGTAAGAACGCTAGCTCTCTTGCGGGTTTTGTTTTGTGTTGTTTGTGTCTTTAAGTGTGTGTGTGTGTAGTGTGTGTGTGTGTGTGTGTGTGTGTGTGTGTGTGTGTGTGTGTGTGTGTGTGTGTGTGTGTGTTGTGTGTGTGTGTCGCGGTGGTGTGTGGCCTGTGTGTCCGTATTTATTTTATTTTAATTTTTTGTTTTATTCTTTTATATCGAGGATAATGGAATAAGTACTTGTGTGCGTATGTGTGTGTGCCTGTGTATCCGTGTGTGTGTGTGTGTGTGTGTGTGTGTGTGTGGTGGTGGTGTGTGTGTTGTGTTGTGTGTGTGTGTGAGAAAAAGAAATAAATCTAAATAACCAAAATGGGCTTCTATTAGAAAAAATAAGAAATAAAAATAAACTTGAGTAAGTAATGAGTTCATTCAAAATGCAGTTAAATCTACCAGGAGTTTTCTTTCATTTTTATTAGCATCAACGCTCGTGTTCAAAAGTCATTATTACATCAACAACAACATCTGCAACAACAACAACAACAGCAA
>CM054144.1:35966401-35971401 GCA_028751875.1 Rapana venosa
CTTACACACACACACACTCACATACACACACGTGCACACACATGTGCGCTCACACACACACACACACACACACACACACAACTTGTCTAATATCACGTAAAGTGAAAAGATGTTAAATTAAAGAAGAACACACACCAACGGAAACCAGACGGACTCACTGGCTTCCCACCCCTTCTTGCCAGCAACCACATAGTCTACTCAGAAGTGGAACGATCGCCGTCATCACCCAAAAACGGATGCCAAACATAAAATATAAGTGAATAAAGAAATACCAAAGCAACAGGAACAAGAAGCCTGACCAGTTACGTCAAAAGATGGGTATGACGAAAAAGAAATTGGCGTGACGTCAAATCAAGTTGTACGTTGAAGGACCAAAACTTGACATGAAGCTAAGGAGAGCACTTTGTCCGGCTTGTGATTGGCTGCTGCAATCACGTGTCCGGAATCCGCCATTTTGGTTTTTTGTCCGCTAGGCCTAATAAACAGTGACTCTGTTGTCGAACTCCTCCCATTTCACGGAACCTCTCTAGGCCTACTTCTATGCTTCAGTTGATATTGAGAGTGTGATAAAGTAAGCCAGTTTACGACTTTTACTTGAAAAATGTCAGTGTGGCGTCAGACAACAGAACACTGCGACACAGATTGAAGTTCAAGTTGTAGAGTACTTCTTGACGTTCAAATCTTGCCACCAAGATGGCGGATTCCGGACACGTGATTGCAGCAGCCAATCACAAGCCGGACAAAGTGCTCTCCTTAGCTTCATGTCCAAACTTGTGGTTTTCCCACTGTACTTTTAGCTCATGACTCTATTCTATGCGGAGTCAACAGCAGTCGACTAGGTCTGTCCTATGGCTTGAATGTTTAACAAAACAAAATCTGACATTGGCGACATCGCCCATCAGTGGATTTCCCAGTGCATCGTTATCCACTGTGGCATCAATGATCTGAAAGACACAGATCCACAGAGGGCCAGTCAGAAAATGGTTCAGAATGTAAAAAAAATAAATACATAAAAATAATGACCTCATTTCCAGACACCAAAATTTTCATCAACAAGATTACACCTGTTAAAGATGCTGATCTTCGGATGTAAGTAGATGCATTTAATGCTGTTACTTGTTCTGAAATGTTTAATTTGAAAAAAAAAAAGTTTCCTTCATTTCACATGTCATTACTCACATGAACCATTTCAAAGACTCCCTGCATCCCAACCCCCAAGGGCCCACCATTCCTGCCAAAAAACATCGGCAGCCATGTTGATAATTTAGTCTGGGGAAAACCCCAAGAGAAAACCAAACGTTGATTTTACAATAAACATGTTTACCAGTTACTTAGATCTACTTTTGTCTCTGAAGATTACCAGCTACAGCCAGTGGCCATATACTTCCCATGAGTACCAGTTCCCAATTAATTACTTTGATGTGCTGAGAAACTGACTGGTAATTTGTATAAAAAAAAAAAAAAGGTAAAGGTAAAGGAGTCCCATAACCTATAAGGTCGTAGGGGAGCGAGGCGTCAGAGACCTCACTTCTCTAGGGCCAGCATATTGAGGGCGGCGCCCATCTCCTCTCCATCGCTGCTTTACCTTCCCTGACCCTAAAGAGGGCAGGTACCCATTTACAGCTGGGTGAACTGGGGAACTGTACTGAGGCCAAGGCGCGCAAACGGTCACCCATCCAACTGGTAACCACGCTCGACGCTGCTTAACTTGGCTGGGATAAGGCGATTGCTCCGACCACTGAGCTATCCCGTCCCCTAATTTGTACATCCACTTATAGTGCGCTAGCCTACCTGTGGTGTTGTTTAGTTTTTGCTCATATCCACAGTAGATCTAGCTGTTCTATTTGCCTCTGCGTGAAGTGTTTCTTTGCATAAAGAGCGAACATTTTGGGACGCAAAAATGTTAATTTAGATTAGGTTTTGTATGTTTGGTGTTTTTTGTTCTTGTTTTGTTTTGAAAGTTCAAAGTTGACTGTTGCATTTTTCTTTATCCTTTTGTCTATCTTTATTGTTAAACATATGTTTCTGCATTTTGAAATGCCTACTAGATCTAGATCCAAACTGCCCAACGTATTGAAACTAATAGCCTACAGTGGAACGCTAGATCTATTTCCACTAATTTACATTATGTAATCCAACATCTTTCCAACAATGAAGAACAAACCCATCTGTTACAATCCCTGAATGTAACCAGAAATAAACTACCCAAGCTGCCTGTTGACCATTTTCAACCTGTCCATCAACAGGTGGATGCTGCTACCAAAATCAGTGCGGCTATATACATTCAAGAACGGGTGGATTGCTCCACATGTCCTTCACTAGTGCCTAACCAGATCCCAAATATACACTCATGTGCAGCATGAGTAAAACTAGGGGACCTAATGGTATGAACACTGAATGTACACACAACCTTAAAGATAATGAAAAGCGGTTTAGAGCAAAATAAAGCAAGAAAGGCCTTTGCTTAAAAAGCTACAAAGCGTAGACTGCAAAGCTTACAGGCTTGCCCTTAGTGTCCCTCGTCATGCATCATCTCTGGGAACGTACGATAACGTCGGTAGGCTAACATTGCCTTTGGACGACTACCGTCAACTAGCTTGTGCTAAGTATGTTCTTAAAAACAGAACGACTGAAAACTTCATTTCTGAAGAAGTAGATGTAACATCAGAACTACAATTTCATAAAAGAGCAAAATATATATCTTCCTTAATGCCCATTAACACATATAAGTCTGATAATAGTGGATAATTCTAATGTCAGTCAACATGGAGTGAACAAACAAGAGGTAATATTACCTTGCCTATCGTGGGAAATAAATAGTGCACACTTCGATATAGAGGTAATCTAAAAAAAATATTTAAAAAAAAAGCAAGCAAGCAACAACAAAAAACCCAACCCCCCACCCCAACCCCACACGATAATCTGAATATTATGGTTTATGATGTCCGATCCCACATCAATCACAAGTATTTTCATCATTTACAAATGTATACAGACGGATCACGACTGGATAATCGACCACCATTACGAAATGAAAATGAATTCATACCATGTTGGAAAACATCATTCGACTTTTACGGCGTAGCTAGTAGCAATCACATTGGCTCTAAACTATGTTCTTCAGTTGCCTTTGTGTATATTTCAAATCCTTATTTATGGTGATGCTTAGTTGGTATGGTATATGCATACATACATGCATACATACAACCATACATACATACAAACATACATGCATACATACATACATACATACATACATACATACATACATACATACATACATACATACATACATACATACATACATACATACATGCATGCATATACACATACTACATACATGCATACCTATTACATCCATGCATACATGCATTTATACACACACACACACACATACATACATACATACATACATACATACATACATACATACATACATATATACATACATACATACATATATCATACATACGTACGTACATACATACATACATACATACATAATACATACATACATACATAATACATACATACTACTACGACTACGACTACATACATACATACAATACATACATACATACTACCTACTACCTGCATACATACACAACATACATACATACATACATACATACATACAACTACATACATACATACATACATACATACATACATACATACATACATACATACATACATACATACATACATACATACATACATATTCATACAATCACGTGCTTTTCAGATGGCTTACCTCTTTTGTTTTACAAAATCCGTCTTTATACTCTCGCCCGCTAGTGTCTTTTTACTGCAAGGCCATCGATGTGGACAAAATAGGAAATGAAGCAAACACACGAAAACAATCAAAATAGCACAAATCATATACCATAAAAGATAATAGCCTTGCATTTAGGCCGCCGTTCATTTCTTCTGAATTGTAACTGTATCCTTAGCACATTTTGTAGATGAGAATGACAAGATGTTACTGCCTCTCACCACGTGTTGTTCAGAATCATTGACTTTTTTCATAATGTTTTTTTTTTTCTGAGTATCTTGTGCTTATACATCCTTGATGGCTCTTGGGTAGGCATAAGAGCGTTATTCACAATATGTTGTTTACATTTCTTCGTAAGTGTTGCTGTATTTTCCAACGATATCTCTTTTCTTTCATTTACAGAAGTCTAAGAACATCTCTTTCCTTTTTTATGTCAGCGTGTTTGTGTGCTGCTTTTTTAGTATGTTTTATTTATAGCTGTTTACAATGAGGTTGTTGTTGTTGATGATGATAATTAGAGTGTTAGTGATGTGTTGTTGTTGTTGTTGTTATTGTTTGTTGCTTGCTTTAGCTCCGCGCTCTTCATTTCTCAAGTGATGTTGTCCATTGTGCTGTAGTTCTCTTATCCAGTATTCTTTTCTTTTTTTCCTTTTTGTTTGGTTGGTTTTTTTCCTTGAACAGTACTGGGTTCTTTGTGGTTTTTTTTCTTTCTTCTTCCAAATTGTCTTTTATTATCGTATAATTTTCTCAATACTGATCGTCATATTTGTATTCGGTTTTAATTGTCCTTGTGATATGATCTTTATGACTGTTATAAATTTTACTTGCTTATAGTAACCTGTGAATGTTTTATTTGAATAGAAAAAAATCACCCCCCCCCCCCACATACACACACATGCACACCCCGGCACCAATAAAAAGGGGTGAGGGGTCCTCTTATATTGTTTCAGATGATATCCTGGCAATGTGCTGATTTTTTAAGAAGATGATTTTTTTTTCGTTCGTTGTTTCCCAACCTTACTCTCAAGATTGTAATGACAAGGTCATGATCCCTGCCAACAAAGGTACACATAAAGCACGCAGAACATATAACGTATGTATTTATTCATTTATGTATGTATTTATTCTTTTATATCGAGGATAATGGAATAAGCACTCATGTGCTTTTTTTTTTTTACATCAAGTCCCCGTGTGTATGCGGTTTTGCAAATGTTGGCATCTGTTC
>CM054144.1:35981401-35991401 GCA_028751875.1 Rapana venosa
AAGTTTGCAGCACTCACTGTGTTAGACTCAGACATAGACACACTGACGAATAGTTTCAATACAGCAGTGACTGAAACAGCAAACGAGCTTCTTGGCAAACGCCGACCAGTCAAAAAACCATGGGTCACACCTAACATCCTACAACTATGCGACAAGCGTAGAGAGTTGAAGAAAAAGAAAAATGAAACAAAAGAAAGAGCAGAACAATATAGGGCAGTCAACAAAAGAATCAGGAAGTCCATGACGGAGGCAAAAGAGAAATGGATCGGTGAACAGTGCCAAGACATTGAAGAGAACATCAAGAAAAACAATAGCAAGAAAGCATATCAGCTGGTGAAAGACCTGACTAGCACGAAACAGAGAAAAGGTTTAACAATCCAAGACAAAAATGGGAAGTGTCTCACTGACGACCAGGATATTCTGAACAGATGGACAGAATACTGCTCCGACCTGTATAACTATAGAACCGCAGGAGATCCAGAAGTCCTTAATGTACCCGAAAGCAAAGACACAGACAGTCACCCTATCCTCCGAGAAGAAGTGGAAACAGCAGTCAGATCGCTGAAAAAAGGGAAGTCAGCAGGGGCTGACAACATTCCAGCTGAGTTGGTCCAAGCTGGAGGGGAAGCCATGATCAGCGCCCTACTAAGAATCTGCAACAAGATCTGGCAGACAGGAAAATGGCCAACACCATGGACGCAGTCACTCATCATCACCCTCCCCAAGAAAGGAAATCTACAACAATGCCATAATTACCGCACAATCAGCCTCATATGTCACCCAAGCAAGGTCATGCTGCAGATAATATTGAATAGACTGAAGCCACAAGCAGAGACCATCATTGCTGAGGAACAAGCAGGTTTCAGAGCAGGGCGCAGCACAACAGAACAGATATTCAACCTCAGAATACTATGTGAGCGGTACCTTCAACATCAACAAGACCTATACCACGTATTTATCGATTTTAAGAAGGCATTTGACAGGGTGTGGCATGCAGCTTTGTGGGCAACCATGAACTTGTACAGCATCAATGCAAACCTGATCAGAGTCATCAAACAGCTGTACAGCGAGGCCACCAGTGCAGTGTACTACAACAACAACATTGGAGAATGGTTTCGAACAACAGTTGGAGTAAGGCAGGGCTGTCTACTCTCACCCACTCTTTTCAACATCTTCCTTGAGAGAATCATGGATGATGCACTGGAACATCATGAAGGATCAGTCAGCATTGGTGGCAGAACGATCACAAACCTCCGCTTCGCAGATGACATTGATGGAATAGCAGGATCAGAAAAAGAGCTTGCCAGCCTAACAGAACACTTGGATAAGGCCTCCAAAACATACGGCATGGAAATCAGTGCAGAGAAGACCAAACTGATGACTAATAACACCAACGGCATTAGCACTGATATCAGGGTTAATGACCAGAAGCTGGAAACAGTTCAAAGCTTCAAGTACCTGGGAGCCATTGTATCCGACCAGGGATCCAAGCCAGAAGTAGTATGCAGGACTGCACAGACAATAACAGCTTTGTCAAAACTAAACACCATCTGGAGAGATAAGAATATCTCACTTATCTCCAAGATCAGACTAATGCGCTCCCTTGTCATATCCATATTTCTGTATGCCTGTGAATCATGGACCCTGACTGCAGATTTGGAGAGAAGAGTACAGGCAGTGGAGATGAGATGCTTTCGGAGACTCCTTGGCATCTCCTACAAAGACCACATAAGCAACGAAAGCGTGCATAACAGAATCCAGCAAACCATTGGACCCTATGAGAACCTTCTAACGATCGTGAAAAAGCGTAAACTTAAGTGGTATGGGCATGTCACAAGATCCCAAGGAATTACAAAGACAGTTTTGCAAGGCACTGTCCAAGGAGGAAGAAGAAGAGGCAGACCAAGGAAGAGCTGGGAGGATAACATCAGTGAATGGACAGGCCTAGAACTCAACAAAACCCTGAGAAAGGCAGAACAGAGAGAAGAATGGAGGGAACTGGTTGCTGAGTCTTTGAGGGTGCCCCCACGGTCGTCAGACTACGGGACAGATAGATAGATAGATAGATAGAATATAATTTATTGACAAAGATGAAGGCTAAAAAGGAAGGGACCAGGTTCTATGGTTTGTGCATAGGATCGGTCTGTGTATGGGGTTACACGAAATTGAAGGCAGTGACAGCAATTGTTGTTTACGTTCTTACGTCTAACACTTTCCAGGTTGTCACTATTTCAAACCTATAGAGATAGTATTGTTGAAGCACAGAATGAATAGGAGTGGGATAAAAACTCGAATGTCATCAATATGTAGGACCAGGCTGCATCAGAGTAAACTACCATCACCATGATCTATGATTGAGGTTGGTAGCTGATATTGGGGTTGGGAGTAGGTGGATTGGCAAAGAAGCAATGGCCTTCACGCAGTAATGCGTGCAGCGAAGCCAACAATACGCTGCTCAGAGTCTGTTTCAAGGTCACCGAGGACAGCCTTTCCCTCTTTCACCACCAGTTCACTGATCAAACTTTCTTCACGTCATTCCTCTCTAGTAATTTCCCATTTCCTTATTCTCCTAGCAAGGCTTTCTTGCTCAAATGCTGCTGCTGCTGCTGACAAATTGACGGTAATGTTATTGGTAATGAAAGACCCCCTGAAGAGAAAATAAATGTGGCAGAAGCAGCACCAGTGGAGTGCAAGCCACTGACCTGTATGCTGTTCATGTGGCAAAAAACATGCAGGACAAGCCGTGGTTTTCCTTAATGAGAAAGACTGCACTTGCACCCATGAAATGATCTTTGAAGCATGCGATTTCGCTTTACAAAAAGTGGGTTTTTCTGGGTATTACAACACGGAAAAAACACTCCATACCAAGTAAAGTGCAGCTGGTTATTCATCATACGGTATACCTACTGATAACCTAATGGGTGATTGAATATTGGTTCTTTTTATATGTATCCTATCAACAGATGTAAGTAATATTAGATATAAAACCAACCCTGCCACATCTGTTCCAAACGCATGCCATAACAATAAACATGTTTAACACCTAGACAGATGACTGGATTAAAAACTTCCACGGCACAGGGTCAGTGCTCTTACTAGTAATACATTATGTGTCCCAACTTTGCTTGCAACGATGAAAACTTCACATTTCCATTTAAATGCTAGGCAATTAACAATTCTGTAGAAGTCGCGTTGCAAAAAAGTCACGGTCTAAGATGACCCGCAAAAATGACCGACTTTCTTGACTGTGGTAAGAAACAGGTTTCTTACTGTCATATACGATTCTGAATTGTACCACTGTCTTACCTCTGTATTATAGTCTCTGATTTTTTGCTGGTATAAAAGATGTGGTATTTGTGACTCTTTCATAAGCAAGAATCTTTAGATGGCATGACTTTTGCTCATTTGGGTCCTATGTCACTTTCAATGTATTTATATAAAACAATATTAGGCATAGTAAAATCAGTCTTATGGATCGTTAAGCTAACGTGCCAATGTTCTGTCGAATGTATAAACACATGTATTATTCAATGGACTGTCAGTACACAAATATATGAGTCAAAATAATGGATCTACTAGTAAGTCAAAAATAGAAAGACACATATAGACAGTCAGGCAGACAATCAAAAACATGCAATCACATAAAGGTAAATATATAACTACATAGCAGAAATAAACAAAGAATAAAACATACACAAGCAATAACAAAGACACATCCAATAATAGGGAAATATCGGGAAGCACCCACATAATTATTTGAACACTCGTGTCATGATATCACGGTTAAAATAATACAATTTCTTTGTGGATAACGAACGAAAAGAAAACAGTTAAAGAGCAACTGTCTTTTTTTATATAAAAATGTCATGAAGACTCAAATCGAAAAATAAAAACAACAACGAACATGATAAGATGCTGATGATAGAAGCAAAAGTGGCATCTCTCTTCCATTGCCTTCACCATTAACACACTCCAAACTGCATCCATCTTCACTTTCACCTATCCTGTAGTCCCTTGGACCGTTGTAGATACTAATGATTTTTTTTCTTTGTAACCAGCTTCCTCCACTACCCGCGGTCCTCTGCTTTCCCTAGCAATTTGTTCCACTCAAGGCTAGTCCACTCTCTGATGTTGTCTTCCCGTCGTTTACTCTGCGTTCTCGACTCGCTCCTTGTACTGTTCCCTGAAGGATAGTCTTAGCAGTACTAGGATCTAATTAAACGTCAATTTGCATAGTTTGTTCTTAATGAGTACCTGGTGGAAATTCCTGTAACTTTATACACTGCCTCTGGCTCTGCCACGGCTAAGAGCTGCTTCTGGACAATAACCAAGTAGAAGCAGACTGCACTGATGGAATGTACTCTAGCTACTAACACTTGCAAGACAGTCATTATCTGGAAATCGCAGAATGCATTATCCACCAACTGTAGATGGGTAACCTCCCTGTGACAACAGTGCTTCTGAAAATGGAAAGCTGTTTGCTCTTGGTTAGACAAACCACAAGGATGCCAGAGGAATTATCATTGTCACAGACCAGTTTTCTGAGTGTACACCAACAGGAATACATGTGTACACTATGGGCAACATTATGTATTTGTTTACATTTTTAAAAGGGCCTCTGATGAGAATATGCGGACCATGACAGCAGACATTGAAAGAAAAGGGATGCATGTAATGGAAATTAGGTGCTTTCTCAAACTCCTTAGTATCTCATACAGAGATTGCATCATTGATAAGAAAGTGAAAGCCAGATTTGAAAACGTCATCAGACCTTATGAAGAGCTCTTGACTTCAGTGAAAAGAAACAAACTTAAGTGGTTCGGGCATGTCACACGAACATCTAGACTGGCCAAGACTGTCCTACATGGAACAGTACAAGGAGGGAGTCGAAGAGGCAGACAGAGAAAACGATGGGAAGACAACGTTCAGAGAGTGGACTGACTGGCCTTGAGTGGAATGAATTGCTACGGAAAGCAGAGGACCGCGGGGAGTGGAAGAAGCTGGCTGCAAAATTTTCATTAGTGCCCCCACGGTCAAAGGAACCACGGGATAGGTGAGGTGAGGATGATGAGAATATATAAACAAAGGCAAGATTATTAAAGAAAGTAAAGAAGAATTCAAATTTTTTAAATGCAAAGAAGAAGAACGAAAAGAAGAGGAGGAGGAGTAAAAGGAGATTTAGGAAAACAAGAAGAAGAATGTACAGAAGAAGAATGCGACGAAGAAAAAGAACGCAAAGAAGAATGCAAAGAAGAGGAAGAAGAATGCAATGTACAAGAAGGAGAAGAAGAAGAAGAAGAAGAAAAACAAGAAAAGCAAGAAGAAACAGGTTATATATTCTTTTTTCCTGTTCATGATTGTATTTATCCTTTCTCATGTTCACCCTGTGCTTTAGCTCAATCTTCCATTCGCATTTTCAGTTGTCCAATACATCTTTTCAAGTTGTCCATCAGCGTTTATGTCTACTAGTAAAAGCATGGATACATGAAAGCGTAGTCTCCTGTGATATTTGTCAACCATCGTTTTCAGCAGCATACACACTAGTGTGTTCAAGTAATGACTAGCCCTAACCATGACCACATATTGGTTCTCAGAGTGCTGGTTTCTGTGCCACAATCATGCCACCTTAACACATACCCGCCTGATACAATCATCAGTGCAACAAGTCCTCAGGGCTGAAAGAAAAAGGAGGGTATAGTGGGTGAAAGAAAGGAATACTAGGCATGACAGGAAGATGGGGAAATGCTGGTTATGGCAGAGAGGATAGACGTTTTAGAACTGGGAGGCAGATGTAAAAGGTCAACAAGTTTACAGACATACAGTACTAGGATGAGAGTCAAGGGGTAGGTCAGTGGTCAAGTTTTCATGATTATCACGCGTGGTAGCCTCCCCTGATTTTTTTTCCCTGTAGCACTTTGAACGTCGTGTCCATTATAATAATAATCGTGTCCATTATCGAATGAATGGGTCAAATGTTCCTCATGAATGTTGATGGTGTTATTTTTACGTTTCCTCATTTGTAACATGCAAGGTGTGTCTTTAATGTTCATGTTCTGTTTCACCAGCTCTATTCTTTCTCTGTTTCTTTAACTGTCTGGTTTGTCTGTTTTTCTCTCTCTCTCTGCTACGGTCTACATGATAACCGGCATATTTCTATGCATACGCAGTTCTCTCCCTGTAAAGAGAAAATCGGAGAGACCTGTCCTTCTCTTCGTTCAACTGCCTGGTTGTTTACTATCCTATTTTGTTAAACTTCCGTTTTATGGTGTTTTTTTAAAGAAAAACTCATTCAATAAAGTTGATTGAATTTATTCTTCACTGCGCGCATCTTCGTTGTCCAATCTATTCCTCACCGGGCGCATCTTGTTATTGAGTTCTTTCTTAACAAGGCCATAACGTTAAGTGTATGTATGCGATATGCTTTGAGCTGATGTAAGCAACATTAAGAGCGTCTTTACCTAGCTCCTTAATTATTTGCCTGGCTTTTTAATTTATCTTTTTTATGTCTGTGTATGTTTGTGTGTGTGTATGTGTGTGTGCATGCGTGCGTGCGTGCGTGCGTGTGTGTGTGTGAGTGTGTGCGTGTGTGTGTGTGGTGGTATGCACTTGCAGATCTGCATGCATTTACGTGTATATGTATAAACTGTCTGAAACATGTCAAAGCTGGTGTGTGTGTGTATGAATACACTCTAGCATGTAACTGAATAAATACACACATATTCCTCATCATCTTGTAAACAACTTTAAGCAACGGATGCGTAATTTTACGTGTTCATGTTTGTCTTGCTTCTGCCTTGCAGAATTTCATCACCCCCTTCCCATAGGATTTACCACTACCCTCAAAACAGACTCCTGTCCCTTACCATCCTCTATCTGTTCCTTTCTTGCCCGTAGTCCACGTCCCTTCCCACAGGTCCTCCTTTTTCCATGGCTGTTCGCTCATCATCAAGAGTTTGTTTACTAGATATGATGAGCTCAGTGCATCTGGTGTAAAACCACGATGTTTCGAAGGGGCGTATGGGGTTATCTATTTCATTCTGGCTTACAGGGTGTCAGAAGCACTTTTCTGGTATTCTTTGTTTTCTGAGTTCCTGGATTTTGTTGTTCGTGTTTGTTTTTGTTTTTGTTTGGTTGGTTGGGGGGCTGGGGGGTGGGGACTTTAACCCCTTCCCCGCCTACTCCTTTCTGTCTGTCTGTCTCTGTCTGTCTCTGTCTGTCTCTGTCTGTCTCTGTCTTTCTATCTGTCTGTCTATCTGTATGTCTATCTGTATGTCTATCTGTGTGTGTGTGTCTGTTTGTGTGTTTGTGTGTATGTGTGTGTGTGTCTGTCTGTGTGTCTGTGTGTGTGTGTTTCTGACTGTCTCTCTGTCTATCTATCTATCTATCTATCTATCTATCTATCTATCTATCTATCTATCTATCTATCTATCTATCTATCTTATCTATCTATCTATCTATCTATCTATCTATCTACAGGTAATCACAAACTTGCTAGACGATATTATATTCTGTTTATGACTTTCTCTCTCTTAATACTGCGTTCACGTGTTGTTGGGGTTTTTTTTTGTTTTTGGTTTTGCTATGATGCAGTTTAGATTCACACATAACCGGTGCAACAAAATAAGCACAAAGAGAAAAAACAAAAACGAAGAAACAAAAAGCTACCACCATAAAAACAAATGGCAGTCGTCGTTCGGAGCTTTGTCAATCGCTTCTCCGGTCATCACTGTAATATAGCAATCATTGTTTTATGGTGACAATGATGTATTTTAGCCGTTAATGTCGTGTACGGATCAGAAACCTTTAGAAACTCATAAATGTTATTGCATTTTGCTTTTTAAAAAAATGTTCACGTCATTATAAGTTTGAGTACGCTTTTTATTTATTTGTTTTGGTTTTGGTTTTTCAAAAATCTGTTCCTGTCTGGGTTTTTTAAAATCTGTCTTTCTTTCTTGTTTTGGTTCTTTGTTTGTTTGTTTGTTTCTTTCTTCCTTTCTTCCTGTTTATTGTCTTTGTTTGTTTTCTTCTGTCTTTCTTACTTTCTTTGGCTTCTTTTTGTGGCTGTTTTTACAATATATTTTGGGCTGTTTTTCTTTTAGTCATTCCTTTATTTCGAGGATTATAAAGTAAGCACTCATGATTTTTTTTCACATCCAGTCGCGTCTGTACGCGATTTGATATATTTCGCGATCTATTTTCACCGGCACAATTGGCCTACTCTTCCAAAAGTTGGAACAGGTTTATCTAGATTGTTTGTGATTTTTTTTCGTTACTCTGCTAGAGCTCCGATATATATATATATATATATATATATATATATATATATATATATATTTACTATGCGACCATTGTTTTACCAAAACGAAGGTAGCCGCATTCTGACTTTCGATGCGATGTCTAAACACAAACCGGTGTGCATAGTCTTATTTTTGTAATTTTGTCAACCGTTCCTACGGGAGCAATGGCCTGCTCTTCCGAAAGGCGGAACTGGTTTTAACCTGTGCGCAAGATGTTCTGCGTGCCTACGTACAAAGGACCTCGGCTTATGGTCTCATCCGAAGGACTTTTGCGGGAGTAGAGTCGGCACTGATATCAACTCCAGGGGATAAATTCCCTTGAGCTGGTGTCTCGATGGTGGCTCGAACCCTGGACGTCAGATCAAGACCACAACGCTCTAGCCACTAGACTACACCTCCCCCCTCCACGTTATACTGTTTTAAGTGATCATGTTTATGATGCTACTGTACCCTTTCTCTGATATTTTGTGAGCAGTTTTATTTTTTTTATAGAGCTGCCTATCTTTCTGATATGGCTGGTGAGTCATAGATGTGATGTCCGTGGTCATTGTGTCCTTATAACGTCAACTGCTGGTGTAGTCATCACTTGGATACAGTTTTCTATGCAGGCTTTTAAGTCTTCACACAAACATAGGTGGAGAAGACTTTCAAGTCAAGTCAAGTCAAGTCAAGTCAAATCAAAAACACTTTAATCATCCCATGAAGGGCAATTACAATACTGACAGGCACATTGATACCTATAATTATCTCACAAGACACAAGAAAAATACATTTCAGATTGTTATAAGCATTCCAAGATAGCTTTACAAAAATATCATACACAACCCAGGTGCGCGCACACACACGTACCGCGTACACCACACACACACACACACACACACACACACACACACACACAACTCACAACACACACACTGACAACATCACACACACACACACATACAACACACCAATGCAGGATACAATTCCTGCTCCTGCTGCAAATTAAAAGTAATTTAGCTATGTGACTGTCATTTTGTCAATACCGAATTTTAGACAGCTGTTTTTTCCCCATTAATTTCAGTCAATTATTTTTTGCCTCCCCCCCCCCCCCCTCTTTTCGTTTTTTGTGTTTTTCTTTCAGCTATACTTTGAAGTGTAGCATCACAAGGTTATGATTATTGGTAGCAGCATTCTCCAGTGATATATATTCAGTTTACACGAGATAACCTATGGAAGCAACAAAAGAAAAAAAAGAAACTGGCATGCCAAAACTGTGTTTAAAAAGACTGTTGAACTTAAAAGAAACTACACGCAGAGTTAGAAAACAAATAGTTTAAGATATGGTGATGACTTCTCTTTATGAATTAAGGTCTCAACTCCACATAAATCATATAGCTTCTCTTAAAGCCGATACTATAATATATAATACCGTGTGTATGGCAGTTATAACAAAATACAATCTTTGGGAAGTGAGGTCTTATTTTCACACACAAAACCGCCATCACATCTCGTATTGCTTATATTATGCAATAATTTGCAGTGTGGCTGTAGTTATAACTAAACACAGATTAAAAAAGAAAATGTTGTTCAAAGATATGTGTCCTAACAAACAGTGAATATACTAGTGAAGAGACCAAATGCACGTCAAATCAAGTCAAGTCAAGTCAAAAACACTTTAATCATCCCGCGAAGGGCAATTACATGGAATGGTTTTAAAATGT
>CM054144.1:36013901-36033901 GCA_028751875.1 Rapana venosa
GAGAGAGAAGAGAAGAGAAGAGAGAGAGAGATACAGAGAATAAATTAATCTTTAATTTTCAATGGTAACTGCATACGTTTTTCATCTGGCCCTTGCCCTGAGTAGGGACTGTCAACAGAATAAGAGAAAAAAAACCCTGCTACAACAACGACGATATTATTTTAAAAAGACGAGAGTGTTTATCTAGCAATACATAATCCCCATCTGACCTGAACATTAATGTCAAGAGATACTATACTTTATTTTTTTCAGAAACGAGATATGCGTTTAATAAACACATAATTCCCATATGAATCGAACATTAACATGAAAACTGATACACTGATTACAATTAAATAATATGGATGAAGTAAAATAGAGGGGAAACAGCAAGAAGCGAGAGAGGAGAGAGAGAGAGAGAGAAGAGAGGAGAGAGAGAGGAGAGAGAGAGAGAGAGAGAGAGAGAGAGAGAGAGAGAGAGAGAGAGAGAGAGAGAGAGAGAGAGAGAGAGAGAAACAAGCAAACAAACAAACAGAGAAACAGACAGACACACATGCACACAGAGTAGATGGACAAATAAACACATACATTGACACCACGATGGACTATACAAATGGGAGAGATATGCATAAAACTATACAGATATGGGACGATGTGACAAACAGATGGTAACACACAGAAACAGTGATATACAAGAAGTAAATTTAGAAAAGAAAAAAAAAAAACTAAGATAAGAAGAAAAACACAAGAAGGAGAACAAGAAGGGAAGAAGAAGAAATAGAAGAAGAGGGGCGCGTCAGACATACAGACATACAAACAGACAAACATAGAGTATGACATACAGACTGACAGGAAAACATAACAACGCTAGCAAGCAAAACCACTACAACAACAGCATATACGTGCAACAGAACATCCGCGCTGTACAAATCATTTGAAATCAAATGCTTTTATTTTGAGGATAATGAATAAGCACTCTCGTGCGCTGTTTTTTTCCCGTTTACATTCGGTCCCTAGCCTCCCCCCCCCCCCCCCCCCCCCCTAGTACACAAAACACAAGCAGCATCGGTGGAATAAAGTTAGAAACAAAGCCATCCAGCCCAATCTCCCCCACGTCTAAAGGTCGGTACATCTTTATACCCTGTATCCACAGAAAGCCTCTGCTTTTAAGGCCTGTCTGCTGCCCTTTCGGTTTAGCAGCTGATGGTGGCATGACAATGGTTCACAACGGCAACAAAGAACCCTCTAGGCTGCAAATGTCTGGCACTAAAGTTGCATCCTTTCAGAAAGAAAAAAAAACATAGCCGTTGACCCTGGCCAGGTCTATGCGATAGAAACATGAAAGAAGTGCAAAAGCTGTTACGCTGAGGGTGGTGATGGTAGTGGTGATGGTGGTGGTGGTGGTGGTGGTGGTGGTGATGGTGGTGGTGGTGGTGGTGGTGGTGGTGGGGTGGGATGGGGGTAGTAGGGGTGGGGGTAGTATGGTGCATTTAAGTTAACTGTTTAACGTAGTGACCTTGACTAATTAGATACTGAGTTAGTTTAACTGAGATGTCTATCAAGATCCTTATCAAGAACAAAGTTAAGTCGAGAGGGACAGAGATAGAGAGAGAGAGAGAGAGAGAGAGAGAGAAGAGAGAGAGAGAGAGAGAGAGAGAGAGAGAGAGAGAGAAGAGAGAGAGAGAGAAAGAAAGAAAGGAAGAGAGAGAGAGAGAGAGAGAGAGAGAGAGAGAGAGAGAGAGAGAGAGAGAGAGAGAGAGAGAGAGAGAGAAAGACAGACAAACAAACAGAGAGACAGAGGAGCAGAGAGACAGAGGAAGAGATGGTGAGATATAGAGGAAGAGACAGAAACAGAAAAAGAGGAGAGAGAGAGGGGAGGGGGTAGAGAGAAAAACAGACACACAGATAGAGACACAGAGAGAGAGACAAAGGCTGGGGTAGAGTAGAGAGAGAGATAGAGGTTAGAGAGACAGGCATGCAGAGAAAGAGAGAGACACAGAAAGTGAAAGAGAGAGATATTGAATGAATAAACTACTCTTTATATTTCAAGGTTACAGATAAGTTAATCCTGACCTTGCCCTGATTAGGAACTATCAAAACATAGACCACAAAAACCCCAAACAAAACAATGAAATATAACAGCAAATCCCCATCAGAAAACAACAACACACCACCACCAACAAAGTTTAAACCTATGATTAAGAGGAGACAGAGATAGAGACAGAGACAGAGAGAAACAGACAGACAGACACATATGCGGAGATAATTTATAAATTAATTAATTTATTTCATTCTTTTATATCGAGGATCACTGAATAAGCACTTATCTTCTGTTTTACGTCCAGTCTCCGTGTGTATGCGGTTTTGTAAATTGTCATCTGTTCCCACCGGCACACAATGGCCTACTCTTAAGAAAAGCGGAACAGGATTTTAACGTGTGTACAAGAAGGAGAGAGCGAGAGGGAGAGAGAGAGCGAGAGAGACACAGACAGACCGACAGACAGACAGAGAGACAGACAGACAGAGAAAGACAGAGCAAAATATGTGTGCACACACCCACCACTCACACTGCTCAAGAACAAAAAAAGTCTCCAAGCTGTTGTATTGAACACGCCTATTCTCTACATCCTGTGCCCCTATAAACTCTTCCTTTGCCCTCTCCCTGCATTGCCCCTTGCCATTTCAGCTCTGAGGATGCTTCAGGTGGATTGACAAAGCCTTTGATGTCAACAGACCTGCTGCTCTGGCAGAGATAAAAAAAAAGAAAAGACAAAAAGAGACCATGAGCTGTACTGAATCTGCAGCAGGCAAGTAGAAGCCATGGATTCCAACACAACTTCTGGGATGGAGGTATGCAGCAATAAGTTTTATTATTATTTTTATTTGTACATGCACGTAGTAAACATTCGTTACATGTTGCAATGTAGTTTTACAAGGTGAGACATAATAACAACAACGTCACAACCAACAACAACATGAACAACAACAGTAGCAGCAGAACAACACCAACAGCAACACCAACAACAAAGCATACCTGTTCCATATTCTTTGAATCTGAACACTGATTGCAAAGCTGGAAAATCAAGGTGGTCATTTGCAGCCAATGTACAAGAGAAAAAAAATGAAGAGAGAGAGAGAGAGAGAGAGAGAGAGAGAGAGAGAGAGAGAGAGAGAGAGAGAGAGAGAGAGAGAGAGAGAGAGAGAGAGAGAGAGAGAGGCAGACAGACAGACAGACAGAGAAAGAGCAAAATATGTGTGCACACACCCACCACTCACGCTACTCAAGAACAAAAAAGTATCCAAGCTGCTGTATTGAACACGCCTATTCTCTACATCCTGTGCCCCTATAAACTCTTCCTTTGCCCCCTCCCTGCATTGCCCCCTGCCATTCCAGCTCTGGGGATGCTTCAGGTGAATTGACAAAGCCTTTGATGTCAACAGACCTGCTGCTCTGGCAGAGGTAAAAAACAAAAGACAAAAAAAGACCATGAGCTATACTGAATCTGCAGCAGGCAAGTAGAAGCCATAAATTCCATCACAACTTCTGGGATGGAGGTATGCAGCAACACGTTTTATTATTTTTATTTGTACATGCATGTAGTAAATATCCATTACATGTTGCAACGGAGGTTTACAAAGTGAGACATAATAATAATAATAATAATAATATATGGAATTTATATAGCGCTGAATCTTGTAGAAAACAAACAAATCGAAGCGCTTGCACTCAATCATTTACAGGCATGCAACTCTCCTTCAACAGATTTCAAATCCATGCGCGCGCACTACGCACGCACACGCACGCGCACACCACACACACACACACACACACACACACACAAAACACACACACACACACACACACACACACACACACAACACACACACAGAGAACAACACTTAGAAGGTGAAAGATGTTGCTGAAAATTAGGGACAGATATGTGGGGGGAAAGTCTCAGGTAGGAAATAAGTGTGTTTTGAGGCTGGATTTGAAGGAATCAAGTGAAGGCTTTTGACGAAGTGAAAGAGGGAGGTCATTCCAGGTGGATGGACCAGAAACAGAGAAGGAGCGACGGCCAACAGTGGTTTGTTTGAATCTGGGTGTTCGAAAGCACAAAGTATCTGCGGCTGAACGAAGGGAACGAGATGGAGTGTACAGGTGAAGACAGTTACAGAGATAAGAGGGTGCAGATTTGTGGAGACATTTGAAACAGAGGGTATTGATTTTATACTCCAGTCTTTGTGAGACAGGCAACCAGTGAAGAGATCGCAGAAGAGGAGTGATGTGTTCAGATTTTTTCTTTCTTAGGACCAGTCGAGCTGCAGAGTTTTGTATGCGTTGAAGAGAGTGGATAGATGATGCTGGTAGGCCAGCCAAAAGAGAATTACAGTAGTCTAAACGTGAAAGAATGAGAGATGTGACAAGCTTAGAAGTTGCATCAGTGGACAGATACTTGCGAATCGCGCTTATGCGTCGTAATTGATAGTAGCAAGACTGGCAGGTCTGGGTGATGAATTTTTTCATAGAGAGTGTGTTGTCAAGAACTACTCCTAAATACTTCACAGAGTTGGACAAAGGAACTGACGTATTGCCGAATTCTATTGAAGTTTTTGTGATAGAGGAAAGTTTATGATGGGTCCCTATGAGCATGGCTTCGGTTTTATCGGCATTAAGTTGTAACTTGTTCTGAGTCATCCAGTTTGAATGTCTTGAAGGCATAGGACATATTTGTCAGGAGGGAAGGCAAGTTTTCAACAGTATCGCTGCACTGAAGCTGAGTATCATCGGCATAGAAATGATGATCAATAGGGTGGTTGTTTATTATATGTGAGAGTGGAGCAGTGTAGAGAGTAAAGAGAACAGGGCCCAGGACTGATCCTGCGGGACTCCACATTCCATTTTGACAGGTTTTGATTGAATTTTGTTTACAATAACTTTCTGGAACCGGTCTGTGAGGTATGAAGTAAACCAGGTGAGGGCTGTGCCATTAATACCAAACGTATTTTGGAGGCGAGAAAGAAGAATTGAGTGATCTATGGTATCAAAGGCTGCAGATAAGTCAAGAAGAGTGAGGAGGGAGATTTTTCCTGCATCAGAAGCAAGTAGAAGTGTATCTAAACTATGGACTAGGGTGGTTTCGGTGCTGTGGTTGGGGCGATAGGCAGACTGAAAAGTGGGAAGAAGATCATTGGAATGAAGGTGACTGTTGAGCTGTTTGAGAACAACTTTTTCTAGTACTTTAGAGACAAAGGGTAAGTTTGAGACAGGCCTATAATTCTTCAGAATGTTGGGATCGAGGTCGTGCTTTTTCAGTAGAGGTGTGACTATTGCTGTTTTAAGAGCTGATGGAAAATTTCCTGACTGAAGAGATGAGTTTACTATTTTAGTGATAATAGGCACAAGTTGTGGAAGGCATTGTGAGAAAACAGGAGCAGGTATGGGATCAAGGTCGCATGATTTTATAGTCATTTCCTTCAGAATTGTCATGATTTCTTTTTCACTTGTGGGATGGAAGGAAAAGAGAGGAGTGCCAGTGAACTGGGGGTCAGGAGGCGCAGGCTGGAATTGAGTTTGATCAAGTCTGGAGCGTATGTTTCGAACTTTGTCTGAAAAGAAGGCAGAAAATATGGATGGAAGTTCAGACAGGCTGTGGGTGTTAGGCAGAGGAGTTGTTTTTGCAGATCCAAGGAGATTTGAAGTGAGGGAAAAAAGAGATTTTATGGATGTAGCACAGAGAATTTGGGAAGAGTAGTAGTCTGTCTTTGCTGAATGGATTAAGAGTTTGACTTTGTTTATTTGTTTTCGGAAAAGCTGTTTGTTGATTTCGGTTTTTGACTTCCGCATAATAACAACAACACCAACAACATCAGGAACAACAACAGTATCAGCAGAACAACAAGAAAATCTTGTCTATACTCTTTAAATCTGATAACTGATTGTAAAGCCGGAAAATCAAGGTGGTCATTTGCTGCCGATGTACAAGAGAAAAATGAAGAGTGAGAGAGAAAGAGAGAGAGGGAGAGAGAGAGAGAGAGAGAGAGAGAGAGAGAGAGAGAGAGAGAGAGGAGAGAGAGAGAGGAGAGAGAGAGAGAGAGAGAGAGAGAGAGGCAGACAGAAAGACAGACAAACAGAGAGACAGGCAGAGAAAGAGCAAAATATGTGTGCACACACCTACCACTCACGCTACTCACGAACAAAAAGTCTCCAAGCTGCTGTATTGAACACGTCTATTCTCTACATCCTGTGCCCCTATAAACTCTTCCTTTGCCCTCTCCCTGCATTGCCCCTTGCCATTTCAGCTCTGAGGATGCTTCAGGTGGATTGACAGAGCCTTTGATGTCAACAGACCTGCTTCTCTGGCAGAGATAAAAAAAAAAGAAAAGACAAAAAGAGACCATGAGCTATACTGAATCTGCAGCAGGCAAGTAGAAACCGTGAATTCCAACACAACTTCTGGGATGAAGGTATGCAGCAACACGTTTTATTATTTTTATTTGTACATGCATGTAGTAAATATCCGTTACATGTTGCAACGGAGGCTTACAAGGTGAGACATAACAACAACATTAACAAAGCATATCTTTTCTATATTCTTTGAATCTGAACACTGATTGCAAAGCTGGAAAATCAAGGTGGTCATTTGCAGCCAATGTACAAGAGAAAAATGAAGAGAGAGAGAGAGAGAGAGAGAGAGAGAGAGAAGAGAGAGTGAGAGAGAGAGAGAGAGAGAGAGAGACAGAGACAGAGACAGAGACAGAGACAGAGAGAAAGACAGACAGACAGACAGAGAAAGAGCAAAATATGTGTGCACACACCCACCACTCACGCTACTCAAGAACAAAAAAATGTCTCCAAGCTGCTGTATTGAACACGCCTATTCTCTACATCCTGTGCCCCTATAAACTCTTCCTTTGCCCTCTCCCTGCATTGCCCCTTGCCATTTCAGCTCTGAGGATGCTTCAGGTGGATTGACAAAGCCTTTGATGTCAACAGACCTGCTGCTCTGGCAGAGATAAAAAAAAAAAAAAAAGACAAAAAGAGACCATGAGCTATACTGAATCTGCAGCAGGCAAGTAGAAGCCATGGATTCCAACACAACTTCTGGGATGGAGGTAAGCAGCAACACGTTTTATCATTGTTTATTGTACATGCGCGTAGTAAACATCCGTTACACTTTGAAACAGAGGCTTACAACGTGAGAAAAAAAACCCCAAAAACAATAACAACAAAGATAGCTGTTCTATTCTCTTTGAAACTAAACAATTGGTTTTAAAGCTGAAAAAGGTGGTCATTTGCAGTGGATGTACGAGAGAACAATGACGAGAGAGAGGAGACAGACAGACAGACAGAGGAAGACAGACAGAGGCAGACAGACGTACAGAGGTAGACAGAAAGAGACAGACAGACAGACAAACAGACAGACAAACAGACAAAAAATACAGAGAGATAGATATATAGAGAGAGACAGACAAAAACACAGACAGACGCATACAAACAGAGAGACATAAAATAGAGAAGCAGATAAACAAACATTGATACAGACTGACAGACAGTTAAGACAAGAAAACAACAACAACATTAGCAATTAGATCAAGAATAAGAAGAACACGAACAAGAAGCAGCAGTGAATATGGCAACAAAAATCAATAACAAATAAAAGAACTAGAGCATGAAGAAGAAGCCTTTCAAAGATTCTTGTCATCAGAAACTGATACCAGTACTAACAAGAAAGGCAAAAAAATATCAACGACTTATAGTCAAAACCGAAAAATCCCCTCATTTGGAAACTGTTTATACCAATAGTTTTCACATTTCTTGCACTTCTCGATTCCACTTTTTGCACTCTGTCACTTTGCATGCTCTTTCTTTTCATTTTTAAGGCTTTACTTCAGGGCAACACATCCACTAATGAAAGATTTTAATACTAAGACAATGGGAAGTATTTTAACAGCAAATAGTACAGAAACGGCAGCAATCAAAATTGAGTTATTGAGCCCCCGTTGCACTACCTCTCTGGTGGAAGCCTGAAGATTCGAGATTCGAGATTCAAAATGCAAAGTACTTATTTGATTGCAGACAGCCAGGGTTTGGATGTCACCACATGGGTATCAGAGGCTGGGAATGTCCTTTGCTTCCTTGCACTGACTAGTGGCTTGTAGAGTTCTGACACTAAGCATGTCATTTGAGGAGGAAGGAGGAGGCAGATAGTGATAGAGGTGACTTCTAAGAGATAATAACGTTTCCTTACTTCCTGAAACTGCACAAGTGATTGGAAGCTTTGAGAAGTAGAGTTGGTGCACTTTGACTGCAATTAGTGTTCGTGGGGTTTAGTTTTCTCTATCTACCTCTGTCTGTGTGTGTGTGTGTGTGTGTGTGTGTGTGTGTGTGTGTGTGTGTGTGTGAGAGAGAGAGAGAGAGAGAGAGAGAGAGAGAGAGAGAGAGAGAGAGAGAGAGAGAGAGAGAGAGAGATACAGAGAGACAGAGAGACACAGAGAGAGAATTATAGAGATAAAGAGAGAGTTAGAGAAAGAGAGAGACAGCGGGAGAGAGAGAGAGCGAGGGGAGGGGTATTGACAGAGATACGGTGGATCGGTGGAGGCAACGCGCCTGTCTAGAAAGCAAAAAGTCCGAGTCGGAAGTGTGCGGTGGTTCGTATCCCGCTTGGACCGGAAACTTTTCCCCCATCCATTAGATCATGAGTGGTGGTCTGGGCGCTAGTCTTTCGGATGAGACGATAATGGAGTATAAAATCAATACCCTCTGTTTCCAATGTCTCCACAAATCTGCACCCTCTTATTTCTGTAACTGTCTTCACCTGTACACTCCCTCCCGTTCCCTTCGTTCAGCCGCAGATACTTTGTGCTTTCGAACACCCAGATTCAAACAAACCACTGTTGGCCGTCGCTCCTTCTCTGTTTCTGGTCCATCCACCTGTAATGACCTCCCTCTTTCACTTCGTCAAAAGCCTTCACTTGATTCCTTCAAATCCAGCCTCAAAACACACTTAATTCCTACCTGAGACTTTCCCCCCACATATCTGTCCCTAATTTTCAACAGCATCTTTCACCTTCTAAGTATTGTTCCGTGTGTGTGTGTGTGTGTGTGTGCGTGTGCGTGCGTGTGCGTGCGTAGTGCGCGCGCATGGATTTGAAATCTGCTGCTCATTATGTTTAAGGAGAGTTGCATGCCTGTAAATGATTGAGTGCAAGCGCTTCGATTTGTTTGTTTTTTACAAGATTCAGCGCTATATAAATTCCATATATTATTATTATTATTATTATTATTATTATTATTAATCCGACGTCCCGTGTGTTACACAAAATTATTCAGCGCACGTAAAAAAACCCACGGCAACAAGAGAGTTGTCCCTGGCAAAATTCTTAGAAAAAAGCCACTCTGATAGGGAAACAAATACTGTTGCAGACAGGGAAAAAAAAGAAAAAAAAAGGGTGGCGCTGCTCTTGTGGCGACGCGCTCTCCCCGGGGAGAGCAGCCCGAATTTCACGCAGAGAAATCTGCCGTGACTTAAAGTGGTATAAATAAAATAGAGACAAAGAGAGACACAGAGATAGGCTTATTGAAAGAAGAGTTCTCCCACATTCCTCACACTCAAAAGCCTCCACTCGTGCGCTTTGCCTCCTGATATAAATATATATTCTAAAACTTGAGAACAACTACTACTGTGATAATAGATTTTAAGATTACAAAAGAAAGTCTCCTAGAAGCAAATACACAGTACACAAAACTGCAGCGCAATCCAGTGGAAGTTATAAAGCCCAACACCCTTTTTCTCGTGGAAGCATGAAGGAAATGCAACGTACTCATTACGATGTAGACAACCAGGATCCAGAGGTAGCGACGTGGGTATCTCGGGCTGAGGTTTCTGCGGAGTTCCGGACAATGAATAGTGGTTGTAAAAGTTCAGATAGCAAGCATGTCATTTTGGTGATATGGAGGCCAAGCAGGGAGCGGTTGATTTAGCTTTTAGGGGGTAATAACATGTATTTACCTTCCGAGACTGCATGCATTGCAATTGTGAACGATTGTGGAGAAGAAAAAAATAAGAAAAAAATGTTGCACTCAGTCGGCAATCAGAGAGAGAGAGAGACAGACAGACAGACAGAGACAGATACAGAGACAGACAGAGACAGAGACAGACATATTCAGACAGACAGACAAGAAAACGGACAAGCAGACAGTTGGCAGTCGAAGACAAAAACAGATACATGAATAGAAACGCCAACATAGAGAGAGAAACATAGAATATTTATTTATTATTTATTCCTTGATTTTTTAGGATAATGGAATAAACACTCGTGCTTTTTTTCCATCCAGTCCCCGTGTAAAAGTAGTTTTGTAAATTTTGTCATCAGTTCCCACTGGCACACAATGGCCTACACTTCTGAAAAGCGGAACGGATATTAACATGTGCGTAAGATGTTCTGCATGTGTTCGTACACGGGACCTTGGTTTATAGTCTCATCCAAAGGACTTTTGGGGAGAATGGAGTCGGCACTGATGGTATCTGCAGAGGAAAAATCCTCTTGAACGAGATTCAAAACTGGGTCAGCTGATCACAAATACATCACTCTAACCACCAGGCTATCCCATCCCAGAAGGAAAGAGAGATAGAGATAGAGAGAGAGAGGAGAGAGAGAGAGAGAGAGAGAGAGAGAGAGAGAGAGAGAGAGAGAGAAGAGAGAGAGAGAGAGGGAGGGTGGGAGAGAGAGAGAGAGAGAGAGAGGGAGAGTGGGAGAGAGAGAGAGAGAGAGGAGAGAGAGAGAGAGAGAGAGAGAGGAGAGTGGGAGAGAGAGAGAGAGAGAGAGGAGAGAGAGGAGAGGGAGAGAGAGAGAGAGAGAAGAGAGAGAGAGAGAGGAGAGAGAGAGAGAAGAGAGAGAGAGAGAGAGAGAGAGAGAGAGAGAGAGAGAGAAAGAAAAAGCGAGAGAGAGAAGCATAAAAACATATTTGCACGCTAATCGATAGGAGTAGACAGAAACAAAATCCGTACTTGCAATAGAGAGAGACAGAAAGGAAGAAAAACACCGGACAAAGAGAGAGATGGATAGAGATAGACAGACAGTAACAAACTCCCATTCAAAACCATAGAAACAATACTGAAGAACAACATTCTCCAAGTCATGTACTGAACAACTCTTCTTCTGCATCATGTTGCCCTCATAATTGTATGCTTGCTTTTCTATCCTGCCTCCTGCTGTTTCATCGTTAATGTTTGTAGCCGATTGACAATGCCTTTGATGTTAACAGGCCTCTTCAGACAAGGGAGAGAAAAGCTATACTTAATCTGCAGCAGGCAAAGCTGAAGCTATTGATTCCAACACCACCTATGCGCTGAAAACATGCAGGAAACACGTGGAGGCTATTACAGTGATCGCGTGTGGCAGTTAAAAAATAAGTACGTGAGAAACAACATCAACCGCCGAGTAACTCTTGTTTTTATGTAGGTTTTGAAACTGAATGTTGGGTACAAAGCTGAAAAGTATGTAAAGTTATTGTTTGTAGTTGATGCTCAAGATAAGGAGAGAGAGAGAGAGAGAGAGAGAGAGAGAGAGAGAGAGGAGAGAGAGAGGAGAGAGAGACAGACAGACAGACAGACAGACAGACAGACAGACAGACACAGAGAAGAAGAAGAAGAAGAAGAAGAAGAAGAAGAAGAAAAAGACGACGACGACGACGACGACGACGACGAAGAAGAAGAAGAAGAAGAAGAAGAAGAAGAAGAAGAATTGCGAAGAAGAAGAAGAGGAAGAGGAGGAGGAGAAGAAGGAGGAGGAGGAGCAGCAGCAGTAGCAGCAGGATGATAAACAATTATAAACAAAAGTAAAAATAGCAACAACAGCAAACACTGAAGGAACATTGACAATGACAGCAGCAACAATGACAACAACAACAACCCCAACAAAATTTCACCCCTCTAAAAAAAAAGTTACAAGAACCTTTTCAGACATACATGGTAAGGGATGCTAATATCAGGACTGGCAAAAGAATAATAATTAAAAAAAGCAGCGCCACTTGCCCGCCCTGTGCCCAAACCCCGTTTATTCATAAACTATTACTGCCTCTGAAAAAAAAGCTGGTTCGGCCACGTCACCCGCCACAACACTCTGCCAAAAACAGTACTGCAGGGAACACTCGAAGGTGGCAGAAGGAGGGGAAGACAGAACAAGTCATGGATAGACAACATCAGAGAAGGGACCAGAATGAATGACTTGGCACTACTGCGCAGAGCCAAGGACCGAGATGGATGGAGGAGGCTTACCATGGCAGCGTCTTTCGTGTCTCCTCCACGACTGCCAAGGTCATGGGACTAATGATGATGATGGTGATTACTGCCTACCACTTTCTCACAACACCTTGACCCTTTCACCTATTCCATAGTCTAGTAGACCTTAGGGGCACTGCTGAAGATTGTGCATCATCACATCCTTTTGCTCGAAACTGCTGTTTTTTCATAAACTTCAGAACCCCTGCTACAAAAATGATACTTTTTTAACAGTAGAAAGAAAACTAAGAATCCTGGCAGTACACGCACAGAGTACAGACACTGCAGCAATACCTACAGTTTTCTCACGGCACCATCACCCCTTCACCTATCCCATCGTCTAGTAGGCAGTTGGGGCACTGCTGAAAATTGTGCACCATCGCATCCTGCATACTAAAAACCTTCCATTTCCATTCGCACTTTGTTTCTATTTTTCATAAACTTCAGAACCACTTTGACACTGATGATGGTGGCGTTTTCAATCAGTAGACAGCGGAAAACATATAACCCAGGCAGTACGTGCGCAGTACCGACACTGCAGCAATCATTTGGAAGCTACTGACCCCATCACTATCTCTCTCTGGTGGAAGCCTGAAGCAAAATGCACAGTACTCATTACAAGGCAGACAACCAGCACCCAGAGGCAGCCACGTCAGTGTCACGGGCTGAGGTTTCCTGTGCACTGGACGCTGACTACTGGTTGTAAAGTTCAGACAGCCAGCATGTCATTTGGCAGGGAACGAAGGAAGAAAGGAAGGAAGGAAGGAAGGATTGAAGGAAGGAAGGAAGGACTGGACAGGCACTGAAGAAGGTGACTTTTAAGGGATGATAACGTCCCCTTACTTCCTGCGGCTGGGCAGTGATTGTACATTTTGAGAAGCATAGCTAGCACAATATGACTACAATTAGAGAAAAGGACCGGGGAGGAGAAGGAGGGAGGAAGAGAGAGAGAGAGAGAGAGAGAGAGAGAGAGAGAGAGAGAGAGAGAGAGAGAGAGAGAGAGAGAGAGAGAAGGGGAGAGAGGAGGGATGAGAAAGAGGAGGAGGAAGAAGAGGGGAGGAAGAAGAGGAAGAGGAGGAGGAACAGAAACAATATCATAAACAAAAGTAGAAACAAGAAAGGCAAACACTGTAGGAACAGTAACAATACTGACAAAAAAATATCAAATTTCAGAGCAAAACAATCAATTGAACCCTTACACACATACTTGTTAACATAGGCTAGTAGCAGTACTGCAAGAGAAGAAAATGAACACTTGCACATCCTGAGATAAAACCCCTTTATACCTAAGCTTTCACTGCCTAGAGTTTTCTCACAGTGCCTTTACCCTTTCATCTATCCCATAGTCTGGTAGACCATTGGAGCACCATTGAAGATTGTGCAACATTACATCCGTTATACTCTAAACCATCCATGTTTCTTCACTCTATCTCTTTTATTTTCATAAACCTCAGAACCACTTCTATACCGATGGTGGTTCTTTTAACAGTAGTTATGGAAAACATGGACCCCAGCATAAAATGCCCAGTACGGACTCTGCAGCAATCATTTGGAAGCTACTGACCCCATCACTCTCTCTCTCTCTCTGGTGGAAGCCTGAAGCAAAATGCACAGTACTCATTACAAGGCAGACAACCAGCACCCAGAGGCAGCCACGTCAGTGTCACGGGCTGAGGTTTCCTGTGCACTGGACGCTGACTACTGGTTGTAAAGTTCAGACAGCGAGCATGGCATTTGGCAGGGAAGGAAGGAAGGAAGGAAGGAAGGACTGAGGAAGGTGACGTTTAAGGGATGATAACGTCCCCTGACTTCCTGCGGCTGGGCAGTGATTGTACATTTTGAGAAGCAAAGCTAGTGCATTAGGACTACAATCAAAGGGATTGGTGAGGGCAGGAGGGAGGGAGAGAGAGAGAGAGGTGGGGAGAGAGAGGAGAAGAGAGAGAAGAGAGAGAGAGAGAGAGAGAGAGAGAGAGAGAGAGAGGAAGAGAGAGAAGAGAAGAGAGAGAGAGAGAGGAGGGATGAGAAAGAGGAGGAAAAGGAAGAGGAAGAGGAGGAAGAACAGAAATAATATCATAAACAAAAGTAGAAACAAAAAAGGCAAACACTGTAGGAACAGTAACAATACTGACAAAAAACAATATCAAATTTCAGAACAAAACAATCAATTGAACCCTTACACACATACTTGTTAACATAGGCTAGTAGCAGTACTGCAAAAGAAGAAAATGCATCACTTGCCCATCCTGAGCCAAAACCCCTTTATCCCTAAGCTTTCACTGGCTAGAGTTTTCTCACAGTGCCTTTACCCTTTCACCTATCCCATAGTCTAGTAGACAGTTAGAGCACTGCTGAAGATTGTGCATCATCACATCCCGTATACTCAAAACCTTCTATTTCGTTTTACCTTATGTTTCTATTTTTCATAAACTTCAGAACCACTGTGACACTGATGATGGGTTTTTGTAACAGTAGAAAGAGGAAAACATGGAACCCAAGCAGTAAATGTGCAGTACAGACACTGCAGCAATCATATGGAACCTACTGACCCCATCACTATCTCTCAGTGGTGGAAGCCTGAAGCAAAATGCACAGTACTCATTACAAGGCAGACAACCAGCACCCAGAGGCAGCCACATCAGTGTCACGGGCTGAGGTTTCCTGTGCACTGGACGCTGACTACTGGTTGTCAAGTTCAGACAGCGAGCATGGCATTTGGCAGGGAAGGAAGGAAGGAAGGAAGGAAGGAAGAAAGGACTGGGCAGGCACTGAGGAAGGTGACTTTTAAGGGATGATAACGTCCCCTTACTTCCTGCAACTGGGCAGTGATTGTACATTTTGAGAAGCAGAGCTAAGACAATAAGACTACAATCAGAGAGATTGGTGAGGGAGGGACAGAGGGAGAGAGAGAGAGAGAGAGAGAGAGAGAGAGAGAGAGAGAGAGAGAGAGAGAGAGAGAGAGGATGAGAAAGAGGAGGAGGAAGAAGAGTGGAGGAAGAAGAGGAAGAGGAGGAGGAACAGAAATAATATCATAAACAAAAGTAAAAACAAGAAAGGCAAACACTGTAGGAACAGTAACAATACTGACAAAAAATATCAAATTTCAGAACAAAACAATCAATTGAACCCTTATACACATACTTGTTAACATAGGCTAGTAGCAGTACTGCAAGAGAAGAAAATGAACACTTGCACATCCTGAGACAAAACCCCTTTATCCCTAAGCTTTCACTGCCTAAAGTTTTCTCACAGCACCTTTACCCTTTCACCTATCCCATAGTCTGGTAGACCATTGGAGTGCCATTGAAGATTATGCAAAATTACATCCGTTATACTATAAACCCTCTATCTTTCTGCACTCTATCTCTGTTATTTTCATAAACCTCAGAACCACTTCTATACCGATGATGGTATCTTTTAACAGTAGAAAGAGGAAAACATGGAACCCAGCAGTACGTGCACAGTACAGACACTGCAGCAATCATTTGGAAGCTGCTGACCCCATCACTATCTCTCTCTGGTGGAAGCCTGAAGCAAAATGCACAGTACTCATTACAAGGCAGACAACCAGCACCCAGAGGCAGCCACGTCAGTGTCACGGGCTGAGGTTTCCTGTGCACTGGACACTGACTACTGGATGTAAAGTTCAGACAGCCAGCATGGAATTTGGCAGGGAAGGAAGGAAGGAAGGGAGGAAGGAAGGAAGGAAGGACACGGCAGGCACTGAGGAAGGTGACTTTTAAGGGATGATAACGTCCCCTTTCTTCCTGCAACCGGGCAGTGATTGTGCATTTTGAGAAGTAGAGCTAGTGCAATATGACTACAATCAGAGAAATGGTATGGGGAGGAGAGGGAGGGAGAGAAAAATAGAGAGAGGTAGATAGAGGGGGGAAGAGAGAGGGAGAGAGAGAGGGGAGAGAGAGAGAGAGAGAGAGAGAGGAGAGAGAGAGAGAGAGAGAAAGAGAGAAAGAGAGAGAGAGAGAGAGAGAGAGATAGGAGTGAGTGAGAGAGAGTGAGAACAGAAGAAGAAGACGAAGAAAAGAAGAAGAAGAAGAAGAAGAAGAAGAAGAAAGAAGAAGAAGAAGAAAAGAAAGAAGAAGAAGAAGAAGAAAAAGAATGACAAAAAATAGCATCAATATTCAGAAGAAAACAATCAACTGGACTGTTACAAACATACCTTTAACATAGGCTAGTAGCAATACTGAAAAACACAGCAAAAGTACTACTAGCACACCCTGCACCAACAAACCCTTTATCCCATAGCTTTTACTACCTACAGTTTTCTCACAGCACCATCACCCTTTCACCTATCCCATAGTCTAGTAGACAGTTGAGGCACTGCTGAAGATTGTGCACCATCACATCCTGTATACTCAAAAAATTCCATTTCGTGTTGCATTAAGTTTCTATTTTTTCATAAACTTCAGAACCACAGTGACACTGATGATGGGTGTTTTTAACAGTAAATAGAGGAAAACATGGAACCCAGGCAGTAAATGCGCAGCACAGACACTGCAGCAATCATTTGGAAGCTACTGACCCCATCACTATCTCTCTCTCTGGTGGAAGCCTGAAGCAAAATGCACAGTACTCATTACAAGGCAGACAACCAGCACCCAGAGGCAGCCACGTCAGTGTCACGGGCTGAGGTTTCCTGTGCACTGGACGCTGACTACTGGTTGTCAAGTTCAGACAGCCAGCATGGCATTTGGCAGGGAAGGAAGGAAGGAAGGAAGGAAGGAAGGAAGGAAGGACTGGACAGGCACTGAGGAAGGTGACTTTTAAGGGATAATAACGTCCCCTTACTTCCTGCAACTGGGCAGTGATTGTACATTTTGAGAAGCAGAGCTAGCGCAATAAGACTACAATCAGAGAGATTGGTGAGGGAGGGACAGAGGGAGGGAGAGAGAGAGAGAGAGAGAGAGAGAGAGAGAGAGAGAGGAGAGAGAGAGAGGAGGGGATGAGAAAGAGGAGGAGGAAGAAGAGGGGAGGAAGAAGAGGAAAAGGAGGAGGAACAGAAATAATATCATAAACAAAAGTAGAAACAAGAAAGGCAAACACTGTAGGAACAGTAACAATACTGACAAAAAAATATCAAATTTCAGAACAAAACAATCAATTGAACCCCTACACACATACTTGTTAACATAGGCTAGTAGCAGTACTGCAAGAGAAGAAAATGAACACTTGCACATCCTGAGACAAAACCCCTTTATCCCTAAGCTTTCACTGCCTAAAGTTTTCTCACAGCACCTTTACCCTTTCACCTATCCCATAGTCTGGTAGACCATTGGAGTGCCATTGAAGATTATGCAAAATTACATCCGTTATACTCTAAAACCCTCTATCTTTCTGCACTCTATCTCTGTTATTTTCATAAACCTCAGAACCACTTCTATACCGATGATGGTATCTTTTAACAGTAGAAAGAGGAAAACATGGAACCCAGCAGTAAATGCGCAGTACAGACACTGCAGCAATCATTTGGAAGCTACTGACCCCACTACTATCTCTCTCTGGTGGAAGCCTGAAGCAAAATGCACAGTACTCATTACAAGGCAGACAACCAGCACCCAGAGGCAGCCACGTCAGTGTCACGGGCTGAGGTTTCCTGTGCACTGGACGCTGACTACTGGTTGTCAAGTTCAGACAGCCAGCATGGCATTTGGTAGGGAAGGAAGGAGGGAAGGAAGGAAGGAAGGAAGAAAGGAAGGAAGGAAGGAAGAACTGGGCAGGCACTGAGGAAGGTGACTTCTAAGGGATGATAACGTCCCCTTTCTTCCTGCAACCGGGCAGTGATTGTGCATTTTGAGAAGTAGAGGCTAGTGCAATATGACTACAATCAGAGAAATGGTATGGGGAGGAGAGGAGGGAGAGAAAAATAGAGAGAGGTAGAGAGAGGGGGAAGAGAGAGAGGGGAGAAGAGAGAGAGAGAGAGAGAGAGAGAGAGAGAGAGAGAGAGAGAGAGAGAAAGAAGAGAGAGAGAGAGATAGGAGTGAGTGAGAGAGAGTGAGAACAGAAGAAGAAGACGAAGAGAGAAGAAGAAGAAGAAGAAGAAAAGAAGAAGAAGAAGAAGAAGAAGAAGAAGAAGAATGACAAAAATAGCATCAATATTCAGAAGAAAACAATCAACTGGACTGTTACAAACATACCTTTAACATAGGCTAGTAGCAATACTGAAAAACACAGCAAAAGTACTACTAGCACACCCTGCACCAACAAACCCTTTATCCCATAGCTTTTACTACCTACAGTTTTCTCACAGCACCATCACCCCTTCACCTATCCCATAGTCTAGTAGACAGTTGAGGCACTGCTGAAGATTGTGCACCATCACATCCTGTATACTCAAAAAATTCCACTTCGTGTTGCATTAAGTTTCTATTTTTTCATAAACTTCAGAACCACAGTGACACTGATGATGGGTGTTTTTAACAGTAAATAGAGGAAAACATGGAACCCAGGCAGTAAATGCGCAGCACAGACACTGCAGCAATCATTTGGAAGCTACTGACCCCACTACTATCTCTCTCTGGTGGAAGCCTGAAGCAAAATGCACAGTACTCATTACAAGGCAGACAACCAGCACCCAGAGGCAGCCATGTCAGTGTCACGGGCTGAGGTTTCCTGTGCACTGGACGCTGACTACTGGTTGTCAAGTTCAGACAGCCAGCATGTCATTTGGCAGGGAACGAAGGAAGGAAGGAAGGAAGGAAGGAAGAAAGGAAGGAAGGAAGGACTGGGCAGGCACTGAGGAAGGTGACTTTTAAGGGATGATAACGTCCCCTTACTTCCTGCGGCTGGGCAGTGATTGTACAGTTTGAGAAGGAGAGCTAGTGCAATAAGACTACAATCAGAGAAATGGTATTGGGAGGAGAGGGAGAGAGAGAGAGAGAGAGAGGAGAGAGAGAGAGAGAGAGAGAGAGAGAGAGAGAGGGAGAGAGAGAGAGAGAGAGAGAGAGAGAGAGAGAGAGAGAGAGAGAGAGAGAGAGAGAGGAGTGAGAGAGAGAAGATGGAGAAGAAGAAGAACAACAACAACAACAACAACGGCAACAATGAGGTACAGAGCAATAGAATATCATTTACATAAATACAGCAGACTAAGAAACAGGAGGACAGACTGGCAGATAAAGGGAGAGCAAGAAAGAAAGAGAGAGAGAGATCACAATAACGATAACCGAATTTTACTGTGGTTAAGCTGATAAGCTAATACAGCAGTGAAGCGTTGCAGCACGATGCAATTACATGACATGGAAACCACGACATTGATCTTCAGAATATACAGCCAATCATGAAATTCTTTACTGTCCAGATTGATTACAACATTTCGAGCCTTTCTTGTGCTAAATCTCTGCCACACACACTGTTAGCCAAGGTAAAACTGCAGATCACGAAGAGTAGCTAAATTCCGTGGGGTTCATGCTAAGGTTTCCCTGTGTAGTGTGTCCTGGATTCGCTTCCCTTTCTCCAAACTGGCGAGACTGACACGTTCCTCTTTTAGCATGTTTTTGTCTTGTTGTTTGACAACCCAGTACACACACTCTGCATCAGTGTCTGATTTTCATGCGTATTGGATCAGACTCGCATGTCACATCTTTACCATCTGAATGATGGAGGACAGTTTTTCTGAAGTGTTTATTTCTGTGGCTGTCTCTCAGTCTTTTCTAGAGATAGATAGAGACAGATCCAGACAGACAGACATACAGACAGAGACAGAGACAGAGAGATAATAAATTATGACTA
>CM054144.1:36038901-36053901 GCA_028751875.1 Rapana venosa
AGAGAGAGAGAGGGGATAGAGAGAGAGAGAAGGAGAGAGGAGAGAGAGAGAGAGAGAGAGAGGAGGAGAGAGAGAGAGAGAGTGAGATGAGAGAGATGAGAGAGAGAGGAGAGGAGAGAGAGAGAGAGAGAGAGAGATTATCATTTTAGAATTGAAAGTGCATATGAATACAAAGTACCACTGAACTATGATCAAGTTACACATCTTTTATTCACAAGCTTTTATGATAAATGATTCTTTTCATTCGTTTGTTCTCTCTCAAGTCTGCATGAACACATGTTGTAGCCTGCTAGTTCAATTTTAGGGCTTCCCTGGAATGGCAGTGGTGTTAAATCGAAAAAAAGAAGACATCCCTCCACCCATCCCCCTCCTTAGGCAGGAAAAAAAGAAGCTGCAGTAAATCTGCAAGAGTCAATTGAAGGCCACTGACCCCAGCACCATCACTATCAAGAAGCCTGCTGGACATGGGGAGTGTTTATTACACAGTAGGCAGGCAGGCGGTAAATGTAATCAGTGGCCTAGGTAGCACCATCTACCATTTCCTTACTTCCTAATGAAAATCTGAAACTGATCTTTATGTTTTGGTGGTGTTGGGCATCTTTTCGGTATATACGACTATATGATTACACTCTGACCTTTAAGTGTTGATAATGACATAGCCATAATATGGCCCCCTGCTTTGGTGGAGCTTTAATGACTTGAAACAAAAAGTGACATTTAAATTCCAAGACTGTCATCTGGAGAGGAAAACAATACTTGCTGATACTGTTCACTAGTTATAAAACTGACAGTTTCAGGGGAGAAATGAAAGGAAATTACAGAGAGGTGAGAGGAGATGAGAGAGAGAGGAGAGAGAGAGAGAGAGAGAGGAGAGTGAGAGAGAGAGAGAGGAGAGGAGAGAGAGAGAGATGGGGGAGAGAGAGAGAGAGAGTGGGAGGGTAGAGAGAGAGAGAGGGATGAGTAGAGAGAGAGAGAAGGAGAGAGGAGAGAGAGAGAGAGAGAGAGATGATGAAGGAGAGAGAGAGTGAGGATGAGAGAGAGAGAGAGAGAGAGGAGAGAGAGAGAGATAGATTATCATTTTAGAATTGAAAGTGCATATGAATACAAAGTACCACTGAACTATGATCAAGTTACACATCTTTTATTCACAAGCTTTTATGATAAATGATTCTTTTCATTCGTTTGTTCTCTCTCAAGTCTGCATGAACACATGTTGTAGCCTGCTAGTTCAATTTTAGGGCTTCCCTGGAATGGCAGTGGTGTTAAATCGAAAAAAAGAAGACATCCCTCCACCCATCCACCTCCTTAGGCAGGAAAAAAGGAAGCTGCAGTAAATCTGCAAGAGTCAATTGAAGGCCACTGACCCCAGCACCATCACTATCAAGAAGCGTGCTGGACATGGGGAGTGTTTATTACACAGCAGGCAGGCAGGCCGTAAATGTAATTAGTGGCCTAGGTAGCACCATCTACCATTTTCGTACTTCCTAATGAAAATCGGAAATTGATCTTTATGTTTTGGTGGTGTTGGGCTTCTTTTCGGTATATAGACTTAGTTACACTTGGCCTTTAAGGTTTATGTGACTAGCCAGATAGGACCCCTTTTCTTTGGGGGCTTTTTAAAATTTGAAACAAAAAATTTACATTTAAATTCCAAAAACTGTCTTGGAAGGGGAAAACAATACTTGCGATATGTTCACTAGTCTAAAACTGCATTTTCAGGGGGAAATGAAAGGAAATACAGAGAGAGAGAGAGAGAGGGGGGGGGGGGGGGGGGGGGAGGAGGCGGAGGAGAGGAGAGAGAGAGAGAGAGAGATTATCATTTTAGAATTTAAGTGCATATGAATACAAAAATACCATGACTATGATCAAGTTACACATCTTTTTCACAAGCTTTATGATAAATGATTCTTTTCATCGGTTTGTTTCTTCAAGTTGCTGAAAAAATGTTGTAGCCTGTATTCAGTTTTGTGCTTCCTGGAAGGGGGTGGTGTTTAATGGGAAACAAAGAAGAATCCTTCCCCCCCCCCCCTTTTTAGGCAGGAAAAAAAAGCTGCAGTAAATCTTGCCCTCTAGCCACCCTAACCACCCGTCTATATATACCCACCACAAGAACTGCAAAGACAACACCACCACACTGTGAGCGTTTTAGCTGATTTGTCCCAAGGTGAAGGAGATTTTGTGTTTTCTCATGCAGCTTCAGTGGTGATTATCTTGCTGTTGGCATAACAAAACTAGACATATTATATATCAAAATAAACTAGAAAGTACAGGCATTAAGATTTAAGATGCCTTATTGCATTCTTCACCAAAGTCATTTGGCTGCAAACTATTGGCAATTAAAGCCTCCAACTGGATACACTTTTAACACCTGCACACTATAACTTTCGGTAATAAAACATTAAAACTTCAACAAAACTAAATACTCTATGACTAGAAAAAGAAGGATATGCCCACAGTTTGTATACATATGCATATTATTAACCACAGATGTCCATGAGAGGAGATATTCATAATTAACCAGTGGTGCAAAAACACAGTTTGTGGTGTGCTGCACCCAAGCAAGCTTCTTTAAGTTGTTCATATGATTGAAAATATAACTATCTCTAATACTACAAATTATTCACACTAACATCTTCAATCTTATATTTATTCATAATGAAACCCAAGACATACCATACATTTATATTTTTTATGTCTGCATTTGGTAGAATTTAGTTCACAATTCAAACTTGTTTACAACAATGAACAGCCGTTAGCTAACTTGTAGGATTCACACATTGTCTACACCTTATGCCTTACAAACTACTACTACTTAATATGAACTGTTTTATTGATCTAAATAGAGTTTATTCCACATGCTCTTCAATTACACAATAATTATGATTTATTAAAGATTCGTTAAATAAGAATTAGAACTGCTTTTCTAGCATTAGTATTAGGGTACATATGTACTTATACCTATATGATGCAATAGATGAAAACTATTGATTTACAACAAAATTAGAGAACTCTCATTGTGGTTGAAATAAATCGAGTCTATAGCACTATTTCAACAACCATATTCATAAATATGAGCAAACAACATCACTTAATAAAGTTGTTATTATTGACTTACTTTCTTAGATCAGACCAACACTCACATTTAAGGGAGATAACTCGGGCCATACTATTGAATGACTAAAAGAATCTTAAGACATTTCATTTAAACAACATTAAAAATAACACAAACAAGTAGATAAAATACAAACTAATTTAAAATTAGTTACATCAAAATATTAGAAAATAAACATATTTATATAATATACTAAATATGAAAACATAAATATATCCTAAGCATAATAATGATAGTTTACATAGAGAGTTGAGAAAACTGAATATATATTGACCACAAGGCTAGTATATGTTTCAATCTAAGATAAGTGTAGCCAGTGTCCACCCGGCTACATTGACTATATGATTACACTCTGACCTTAAGTGTTGATGATGACATAGCCATGATAGGACCCTTTGCTTTGGTGGAGCTTTAAAGATTTGAAACAAAAAGTGACATTTAAATTCCAAAAATGTCATCTGGAGAGGAAAACAATACTTGCTGATACTGTTCACTAGTTATAAAACTGACATTTTCAGGGGAGAAATGAAAGGAAATACAGAGAAGGAGAGAGAGGGGGGGGGGGGGGGGGGGGGTGGGGGGGGGGAGAGCGAGAGAGAGAGGAGATAGAGAGAGAGAGAGAGAGAGAGATTATCATTTCAGAATTGAAAGTGCATTTGAATACAAAGTACCACTGAACTATGATAAAGTTACAAATCTCTTATCCACAGGCTTTCATGATAAATGATTTCCTTTTGTTCTCTCACAAGCATGCATGCACACATGCCGTCGCCTGCTAGTTCAGTTTCAGTGCTTCTGAAGAATGACAGTGGCATTTAATGGTAAAAGAAGACACCCTCCCTCCCTTTCCTCTGGGGGGCAGAAAAAAGCTGCCATCAATCTGCAAGAGTCAATTGAAGGCCACTGACCCCAGCACCATCACTATCAAGAAGCGTGAGGGACATGGGGAGTGTTTGTTACTCAGCGGGCAGGCAGGCTGTGCCTGTAATTAATGGCCTGGGTAGCACCATCTACCCTTTTCTTACTTCCTTAACAGAAATTGATTCAAACTTTGGAGGGGGGTTTTCCCCCCCTGTGTATGACTACATATTTTCACTTTGACCTTTAAGTGTTGATGAAGTAATATGACGTTTTTTAGATTGTGGGGCTGTACACCATATGACTTAAGATTTCAAACAAAAGGCAACAATTTAACACAAAGATTGTCATCCGAAGTGAAAACATCACTTCCTGATACTGCTCACTAGTTTTAAACTTAGGATATGAATGTTGTCATCTTTTAGTGAAGGATGACAAAGAAGAAGAGAAAAAAAAGCAAGGCAAAAAGAGTGTGAGAGAGAAAGTCAAAACAGACAGACAGACAGACAAACAGACAATCGACACACAGACCACGCACACCCGACACGCCACACACCACAACACAACACACACACCACCCCACACAACACACACCACACACACACACAAAACACACACACACACATACACCCCAAACCCCAGAGGCAAGAGAAAGATACAGAGAGACTGAAAGGCAGCTAAACATTAGGGATAAGAAAAAAACAAGGAAGCGAGACACAAGCATAATACAGAGACAGAACAATGTGGGCAGAGAGAGAGAGAGAAAGAGAGAGAGAGGAGAAAAGGGAGAGAGGAGAAGAGAGAGGAGAGAGGAGAGAGAGAAAAGAGAGGAGAGAGAGAAGAAAATACAGAAAACAAGCAGAGCACAGTGAGTGTACCTTTGTGCCCCAATCATCATTTTAATGCCAGAAAACACACACAAACACACACACACACACACACTCAAAGGACACACACTCACCCCACACACCACACGCACACGCACATACACTCCACTCTCCCACACACACACACATACACACACGCACACACACACACCACACACACACACCACACACACACACACACACACACACACACACACACCACACAATCCCTAATGCGCAACAAAGACAACACTCCACTCATGTTTCAGCTTCCGTGATCAATCCTTGTCTACACTCTACTCTAAAAAACCCCAATGCTTTTACGCACTTTTTTAAAGCTTCAGTGACAATGGCACATCAACAATGGTTTTCAATGGCAACAACAGACCTCTGTAAAGCAAGAAATACATGCAATGAGCTTAAAGCTGTCACACTAAAAGCCAGCCACTGATCCCAACACACTTTGTGCAATAGAACAAAGCAGGACACAGAAAGCCATTGTCATACTGCACACAGACTGCACCTGCGCCCGCAGAGCACAGACACAGTTTTCTACAGTTCTTGAGTTTGAATAGAGATGCTGACGGTATCATTCCTTTTTCGGGTGTAAAGGAAAACGGACATGAATTTTTTTTTTAAAGGAGATTGTTTCCCTGTACTCTCTCAGACTGTAGAGTGGTTGTGACTTTGGAAAACTGGAATACTGATTCTGTAGTTTGGTGTGGAAGGACAAGACGAGTCAGCGTCGTATAAAAAGAGAGAAAATGGTGAATACGAAGGGGTGAGAGAGAGAGAGAGAGAAAAGGGAGGAAAAGAGAAGAGAGAGAGAGAGAAGGAGGGAGAGAGAGAGAGAGGAGGAGAGAGGAGAGAGAGAGAGAGGGAGAGAGAGAGAAGAGAGAGAGCGATGAGAGAAAAGAGAGGGAGGGGAGAGAGAGAGAGAGGAAGAGAGGGGAGAGAGATAGAGAGGGGTGTGAGAGAGAGAGAGAGAGATTGAGGGGAGAGAGATGAGATGAGAGAGGAGGAGAGAGAGAGAGAGGAGAGCGGTACTTTTTTGTGCACAATTCAAATTACAATTACTAAGTTTCAAAAAATAAACAAAGCCACTTAAGTTTCAACCTGGAAAAAAAACAAACCCCCACCAACCCCCCCCCCCCCCCCCCCCCCACCCCCCCCCCCCCCCCCCCCCCCCCCCCCCCCCCCCCCCCCCCCCCCCCCCCCATCTTCCTCATGTTCAGTTTATAATCAACGTTTTCTAACATATATTCTTCCATCTATCGTACACTTCTGCTTTTACACCCTGGCTGCTGCTCTTTCAGCTTCAGAGGCATTGGCACATTAACGACAGATTTCATTGACAGCGGAAGACACCCGCTGGACAGAGCAAGAGACCAAAAGAGCTGTACTACAATTGCAGTAGTCAAGCGGAAGGCAGCAGTCACTGATCCCTACACAGTTTTGTGCCACAGAATCATTCAGGAAGCGAAACTTCTCTTATACTGCAAGAAGACTGCATGCACACATGCATGTACCAACGAAAGTAACGTGATTTAAGCAGTTCCTGAGTCTCAATAGTGGTTGGAAAACCGAGACACCAAAAAGCTTCATTCCAGGTTAAAGAAAACGGGAGAGGGTGAAGAGTGCAGCGGCATTTTCAGGGTGATCATTATTATTTGTGTCTTACTTTCTGGGATCTGTACGTTGGTTTGAATGTGGAATACTACGGCTGACAGCAAGGGAAAAGGGTCAACATAGAGGGGCAGGGAGAGATATTTATTTATTTAATTTATTTATGTATTCTTTTATCTCGAGGATAATGGAGTAAGCACTTATGTGCTTTTTTACATCCAGTCCCAATGTGTATGCGGATTTGTGAATTCTGTCATCTGTTCCCACCGGCGTACAATGGCCTACTCTTACGAAAAGCGGAACAGGATTTAACGTGTGCGCAAGATGTTCTGCGTGCGTTGGCACACGGGGCCTTGGTTTATAGTCTCATCCGAAGGACTTTTGGGGAGAGTGGAGTCTGCACTGATGTTAACTCCAGAGGAAAATATCCCCTTGAACGGGAATCGAACCCGGGTCGTCAGATTGCGAACGCAATGTTCTGACCACTAGGCTATCCCGTCCCCCCAAGGAGAGAGAGAGAGAGAGAGAGAGAGAGAGAGAGAGAGAGAGAGAGAGAGAGATGAGAGAGAGGATGAGAGAGAGAGAGAGAGAGGAGAAAGAGGAAAAGAGAAAGAGAGAGAGAGAGAGAGAGAGAGAGAGAGAGAGATTTTAGCTTATCATATTTATTTATAGAGGCTTATAGAACAAGCATAACAGTTGCTTTTCGACATCCAGAAGCACCCAAAGAGGCAAATAAACAAGTACATATATCTAAATCAATTAAGTAGCAGAGAGAAGAAGAGATGTCCAAGCGATAAAGGAGAAAGACAAAAAGCTAATACATTTAGAAAACAAAGCAAACAGCAACAACAAGAACCTTTAACTTTAAGAGGCACATAAAAAGCAAACGCATAAAAAGCCCCCCCAAAAATTGAAATTGAAACAAAACCACAAACAAAGAAAACAGACAAGCAAACAAGCAAACAACACCCTACCCAAAACAAGCAAACAAACAAACAAAATACGGACTGATACACATGAAAAATGTAGACAGAAAGAGAGAATGGATTGATATAAAGGTAGGCAGACAAGCAAAGGAACGTAAACAGACAGAAGCAGAAACACAATGGAGACAAAGAAAAGTAAATATAAAGCAGAAGAAAAAAAAAGATAAGAAAAAGAAAATAAAAATATATCAATTTGTTTATAGATTGTTTTATTTATTTATTTCATAATTATTTATATTTGTTTATTTATTTCAATAATTATTTATATATTTGTATTTATTCTTTTATTTTGAGGATAATGGAAAATGAACCCATGCGCTTTTTTTTACATCCAGTCCCCGTGTGTGCAGTTTTGTTAAATTTGTCATCCGTTCCCACCTGTGAACAATGGCCTACTCTTCCGAAAAGAAGATCGGGTCTTAACGTGTGCGCTAGATGTTCTGCGTGCTTTTACACACGGGACCTCGGTTTATAGTCTCATCCGAAGGGCTTTTGGGGGAAGTGGAGTCGGCACTGATGTTGTTAACTCCAGAGGAAAAATCCTCTTGAACGAGATTCGAGCCCAGGTCAGCAGATCACGATAGAAATGCACATCACTCTAACCACCAGGCTATCCTGTCCTCCCACTATTAATAACTACCAATTAGATGATAGATAGATAGATAGATAGATAGATAGATATATAGATACTGACAGAGAGAGAGAGAGAGAGAGAGAGAGAGAGAGGAGAGAGAGAGAGGAGAGAGAGAGGAAAAGGAGAGAGAGAGTCAGAGAGACAGAGAGACAGAGACAGAGAGACAGAGAGAAATATAGAAACAGAAACATAGACAGAGAGACATAGAGAGAGAGACAGAGAGACAGACAGACATAGACAGACAAGCAGACAGACACAGAGACAGACAGAGACACAAAGATACAGACAGACACTGTCACAGAGAGACAGACAGAGACAAATACAAAGAGACAGAGAGACAGACAGAGACAGAGAGAACCAAATCACAAAGCAACACAAGAAAACCACCTTGAAAACAGAGCCGCCAACATGACTTGGCATAAACTTTCTCATGGACACTTCAAGCCTTCAGGCAGAAACTGAGCATCATGATTCGCACTGGAGCCAGTCAGCCAGCCAGTCAGCCAGCCAGTCAGTCAGTCAGTCAGTCAGTCAGTCAGTCAGCTGGAAACGCAGAGAAAAGAAGTCATCTGTTGTCTAGGGGGAACAGGAAACAGGCGGGCTGTAAAGCCGTGGTCTGGTAATCAGATCAGACAGATTTCTAATGGACATGCCGGTAATAATGATAGGATTTATTGGTGACGTTTGTATTTTAGCTTTGTTTAGTCTAGATTCACGCTCCAGTTAAAGGACGAGAGAGGAGGGGGAGAGAGAGAGAGAGAGAGATGAAGAGAGAGAGAGAGGAGAGAGAGAGGGAGAGTAGAGAGAGAGAGGAAGAGAGAGAGAGAGAGGAGAAGAGACGAGGAGAGAGAGAGAGAGAGAGACAGAGACAGAGACAGAGACAGAGACAGACGAGACAGAGAGAGACAGAGACAGAGAAAAAGAGACTCAGAGAGAGAGAAAAAGAAGAGAGAGGGAGAGAGACAGAGATAGACGAAGATACAGAGAAAGAGAGAAAGAGTCAGAGAGAGAGACACAGAGACAGGGAGAGACAGAGAGAGAAAGAAAGAGAGAGGGAGAGAGACAGAGAGAGAGAGAGACAGACAGATAACGAGAGAGACATATAGACATATATACGAGAGAGAGACAGAAACAGAGACAGAGACAGAGAGGCAGAGAGACAGAGACAGAGAGGCAGAGAGACAGAGGCAAAGGCAAAGAGATAGAGATACAGAGAGAATCAAATCACAAAGCAACACAAGAAAACCACCTTAGAAACACAGCCGCCAACATGACTTGCCATAAACTTTCTCATCGACACTTCAAGCCTTCAGGCAGAAAATGAGCATCATGGTTCGCACTGGAGCCAGTCAGCCAGCCAGTCAGTCAGTCAGCTGGAAACGCAGAGAAAAGAAGCCATCTGTTGTCTAGGGGGAACAGGAATGATCAGATTAATTGGTGACATTTGTATTTTAGCTTTGTTTAGTCTAGATTTACGCTACAGTTAAAGGGACGAGAGAGAGAGAGAGAGAGAGATGAGAGAGAGAGAGAGAGATGAGAGAGAGAGAGAGAGAGAGAGAGAGAGAGAGAGAGAGAGAGAGAGAGAAAGAGAGAGAGAGAGAGAGAGGGGCAGAGAAAGAGACAGACAGAGACATACAGAGAGAGACAGAGACAGAGAGAGAAAGAAATACAGATAGCCAGACAGAGAGACAGAGAGATGGAGAAAACCAGAATAATGGAAAGACAATGGATGACCAGAAACACAGGGGAATCTGATAGACAGAAATACATACATACATACATACATACATACATACATACATACATACATACATACATGCATACATACATACAGAAAGACATACATATATACATACATACAGACAGACAGACAGACAGACAGACAAACAGACCGACAGACAGACAGGCAAAGCAACTGAAAAAATCAGACACAGAAACAGAGGTCTTGGACTGGACACAGACTTTTGACTTTTTTTATGTATCTAATTTTTTGGGGGGTTTTACCGTTGCAGCACTAAATCCGTCATCTCAAGTTAATTGGGGTCATTGTAACTGCAGACTGCAAATGAGCGGCCACTCCAGACGGGAGCTGTAACAAGCAGGGACAAACTGGATTTTATTGCGCAATAAATAACACCCATCCGGCCCGGCAATTTCCATTAAAACCTCGCCTCCACGTTCGTTCCCGATTCTTTGTGGCAATGCGTCGTCATGTATGCATGCGTTGGCACGCATGTGCTCTCTTGGGAAGGAATACGTGTGCAGGACCACATTCGTGAGTGTGTGTGTGTATGTGTGTGTGTGTGTGTGTGTGTGTGTGTGTGTGTGTGTGTGTGTGCGAAATACACGCACATACACACACAGCCACACAACCGCGCACACGCACACACACACACATACCACCACCACCACCACCACGACACCATACCACACCACACCAAACCAAACCACACGACACCACACCACACACACACACACACACACACACACACACAACACACACACACACACACACACACACACACACACACGCACACACACACACACCACACACACACACACACACACACGCACACACACACAAGAAAGAAAGAAAGAAATAAGTTTTAGAAAGTTAATAACTCTACGTGATTTTCTATTCGCCTTAGAGCTCTTTTGTCAAAGTGTGAGAAGGGAATTCCAGCGATGTTTTTTTTCTTTTTTATATTGTTTTCCTCTTGGATTTCTTTTAGTTCAGCTGCAATATAATAGACATCTTTCAGTTTCTAAAGGAACGGCATACCCTGCAACCATGTTTTAAACACAGCGTGAGCGAGAAAGGCAGTCATCAATCCATCTACGTGCCACTGGTTTTTGTTTTGCTTTTTCAAATGAATGTGTTGAATAATCCTGTGCTGTGTAGAGCAGGACATGGGTTCGTTTTGCAGTTGTTTGGTGTCCACTGTCGTAGATACGTGTGTGTGTTCTTGTGTGTTTGATCTGTATCTATGTGTTTGTTTGTTTGTTTGTTTGTGCAAGGAAGTGTCACAACAAATGCAACAGTATGTCTACTACTCAAGACTGCAGCTGATGTTTAACCATCCACGTGTAGCCCAAAACAATGTGTACTGTTTGGATGCATGACCATACATGTACATCAGATCTTAATTTGGTTGCTAATATTCTGGATGTCGATTAAGGAAATTTAATAAGGAAAATTTGACAAGCAGGTGGGACGTGAACTTAGAGAGAACAGTGACAAATTATGAAGAATGGAGTGAGAGAGAGAAAAAACAAAGAAGAAAAACAAACAAAAGAACAACACTAAAAATTATATCAAATTAAGAAGAGCACAGGCTCTGAATGAAGTCAAGTCAACTCAAAATCAAAGTCAAAAACACTTTTTTCATCCCATGAAGAGCAATTACAATACTGACAGACACATTGATACGCATCATTATCTCGAAAGACACAAGAAAGTTACATTTTATATCGGCATAAACATTCCAAGAGGCAAATGTTAATTTATGGGTATAACCCATCAACAGAGTGCTGTGATTATGGCTCATATCTGCAACATTCAGATCTCGCAGCCGCGTCCATGCTTCAAACACTGAGTTATCTACATACCATAGCAAATACATCAGAAACAGCCTGAAGCCCAGGAGAGAAAAAAATGACATTAACAGTAACGATAGTAGCAGCATCCATCTTTCACACCCTTCTACATCCACTACCTCAAATACCATGCAGACACCTATATTCTGATTACAGAGCAATCTACACGATGCGTCCCTGCAACTACATGGCAAAAATCCAACCAGTACCTATTAGAAACTTTCCCTCTTGCGGTAGGTAGGTAGGTGGGTCCTGACCAGTCACTCGCAAATGGAACGAGATTCCACTAATGCTTCGCGCTCCTAGTACTGACGTCTCCTTGGTATTCATTATTCCCAGCTCGCAGCCGTACCGTCCTGCAAATTGCAGAATAACTACAGGTCTGATAGCACCGTGAGGAAAATCGAAGGCCATCGGCTCCTTGGTGGATTGGAAGAGGCAGTGAGGGAGAATGCCACAACGGCCACGGTCGTCATTTCAGATCTGTCTGGGAAAACGTGAGCTTTCTGTACCACATTTGTCTGTCTTGAAGGTTTGGTGGTAAAATGAGCAGAAGAAATGCTGACAGACCAGATCTGCAACTGAAACCTAAGACATGAAGGAAAGGTTTTAACGAAGGAAGAAGAAAAAGAAATAGCAGCAGCAGCAGCAGCAGCAGTAATAGCAGCAGCAGTAGTAGTAGCAGTAGAAGTAGTAGCAGTAGTAACAGCAGCAGCAGCACCAGCAGCAGCAGCAGCAGCAGCAGCAGCAGTAGTAGTAGTAGCAGCAGCAGCAGCAGCAGCAGCAGCAGCAGTAGTAGTAGTAGTAGTAGTAGAAATAGTAGTAGTAGTAGCAGCAGCAGCAGCATTAGCAGTAGTAGTAGCAGTAGTAGTAGTAATAGTAGTAGCAGCAGCAGCAGCAGCAGCAGCAGTAGCAGCAACAACAGCAGCAGCAGCAGCAGCAGTAGCAACAGCAGCAACAGCAACAGCAGCAGCAGTAGCAGCAGCAGCAGCAGCAGCAGCAGCAGCAGCAGCAGCAGCAGCAGCAGCAGCAGTAGTAGTAGTAGTAGTAGTAGTAGTAGTAGTAGTAGTAGTAGTAGTAGTAGTAGTAGTAGTAATGATGATGATGATGATGATGATGATGATGATGATGATGATGATGATGATGATGATGACGACGACGACGACGACGACTACGACGACGATGATGATGGTGATGATGACAATGATGATGATGACGACGACGACGACGACGACGATGATGATAATGATGATGATGATGATGATGATGATGATCATCATCATCATCATCATCATGAAGTTCATGACAATAATGATAATAATCTAGAAAGAAGAAGAAGAAGAAGAAGAAGAAGAAGAAGAAAGAAGAAGAAGAAGAAGAAGAAGAAGAAGAAGAAGAAGGGCAACAACAACAACAACAACAGAAACAGCTACAATAACTACTACTTACTACTACTACTACTACTACTACTACTACTACTACTACTACTACTACTACTACTACTACTACTACTACTACTACTTCTTCTTCTTCTTCTTCTTCTTCAAGTGTCCGGTCTGGTCCTGCAGACATCGACGATCATGGCTCTCCATTCTTTCCTGTTCTTGGTTGCGAATTTGTTTAAGCTGTCTGTGAATTTTGTGCGTTGTCCTCCTCTGCTCTTGTTTCCACAGATTTTGCCACTCCATAACAGTTTCTCTAGTCCGTCAGCCCTGATTATATGGCCGAAAAATTTGAGCTGTCTTTCTCTGATGGTGTTGAGAAGGGATCTCTTGTACCCAGCCATTTCCATTACTTCTGCATTAGTTTTTCTTTTTGTCCATGAGATTTTCATGATTCTCCGGATGAACCACATTTCCACTGCTTCTAGTCGCTGTTCTGTGTCCTTGGCTAGGGTCCAGCACTCACATCCGTACAGAAGAATGGACCATACGTAGGCTCTCAAAACATGGATCTTTGTCTTGAGGCTTATCTTACTGTTGGTAAAAATGCATTTCATGTTGTTAAAAGTTGCCTTAGATTGACCGATTCTCTTCTTGATTTCTGTGTCACACTTGCCGTCCGGGGTGATAGTACAACCAAGGTATTTAAAGGTGTTTACTTGTCTGATTCTCTCTCCTTTACAGGCTATGTTGCATTGTGGTATAACAGCTTTTTTCGAGATCACCGTGCATTCTGTCTTCTTTGCAATGAGCTGTAATCCTTTCTTTTTGCTTTCGTCTGTTACTGTTGTTAAAATCTTTTGCAGTTTTTCTTCAGAGTCGGCGATAAGGACTGTGTCATCTGCATATCTCAGCTTGTTGATGTTGTGGCCACCTACACTAATTCCCTCATGATTCTCAATATTTCGTAGAATTATTTCACTATATACATTAAATAAATCAGGCGAGAACACGCAGCCCTGCCTCACACCCCTGCAGATTGGTCTATATTGACTGATGTCATTGTCGATTCTAATGGCTGCCTCCTGTTCCCAGTATATGTTTCTGAGGACTCGAAGATCTTTCCCGTCGATGTATAGCCCTGCCAGAATATCAAACAAGTCGGAGTGTCGAACTTTGTCGAACGCTTTTGAGTAGTCAATGAAGCAGAGGTACAGGTCTTTCTGGACCTCGATGGATCTTTCCATGAGAGTTTTCAATGCGAAGATTGCATTTCTGGTGCCTTTGTCTGCCATGAATCCAAATTGCGTTTCTGATATTTCTGGGAGTATTTTATTTCTCATTCTCTTCATTCTGTACTACTACTACTACTACTACTACTACTACTACTACTACTACTACTACTACTACTACTGCTGCTGCTGCTGCTGCTGCTGCTGCTGCTGCTGCTGGTGCTGCTGGTGCTGCTGGTGCTGCTGCTGCTGCTGCTGCTGATGATAATAATAATGATGATGATGATGATGATGATGACGACGATAATTTAAAAAAAAATAAATAAATAAAAAATAACAACAACAACAGCACCGAATGATTAGCCTTCCATCAAACACAATCAGAGAAGAGAAATGTTTCGCTCACTTGTCATTTCAATGACAATGATCTATGATTCCTGGTGTCCTTTACCCTCATCAGCACTGGTGTTCACAGCCCATCAGCTGCTTTCTTCTCTTCTGCTCCAGCGCTGCTGGCAGATTGACAACGCTGTCCAACAGTAATGAACCACTGCCCCTTTCCCCAACAGAACACCAGTTGTACTGAAGGAGCACTAATGGAGTGGAAAGACGACGACATCTCTTTAAACTACAGGGAGAGTGGGGGGTTCCAGATAAAATGAACCTCAAGTCTAGATAGGACAAGTTTTAATCTTGATTAAAATTGG
>CM054144.1:36056401-36058901 GCA_028751875.1 Rapana venosa
TAATGAAGCACTGCTCCTTTCCCAAATAGAAAATGAGTCATACTGCGAGTGGACTGGTGGGGTGGAAAGACGGCGTTTCTTTAATGACAACAGTTGAGGCAGGGACCAGTCAAAATGAACCTGTGCGAATTCTGACAAGTACTGGTTTTAATCATGATAATTATTAAACAGGTGGATGGTACTTGGTTCAGGAAGAGGATGCATGGTACAGAGAGGAGAGAGAGGGGAGAGAAGAGAGAGAGAGGGGAGGGGAGAATAAAAAATAATTATAATAATAATAATATATGGAATTTTTTATAGCGCTGAATCTTGTAAGCAACAAATCAAAGCGCTCAGATTTTATTTATCCACTTTAAGTCACGGCAGATTTTCTCTCGTGAAATTTCGGGTTTCTCTCCCCGGGGAGAGAGAGGGAGGAGAGAGAGAGAGAGAGAGAGAGAGAGAGAGAGGAAGGAGAGAAGAGAGAGAGGGAAAAGAGGGAGACAGACAGACAGACAGACAGACAAACAGACAGACAGAGACAGAGGGAGAGAGACAGACAAACGGACAAAAATAATAATTAATACTGCCATACAAAACACACACACAAAGACAGACAGTCTGATAGTTTGACAGACATGCATTATCACTGTTTCTAGATAGATGGCTTGATGGAAAAAAAAGTAAATGCATTGCTTATTCAATGTACCATCTGGAAACAAAATTCTGACTTTGACTTTGAGTTTGACTTTGACTGACAAACAGATAATGCGAAACCAGCATATAATCAAGTACAATCAGAGCAGAGAAATGTTCACTCCCCTGTGTTTTAATGATCAGTGATTTCCTATGGCATGTTTCCTCATCAGCTCTGGTTCTCACAGCCCACTGCTCTTTCGTGCCTGCCCCAGTGCCACAAGCAGATCGACAGCAGTGTCCAACAGTACTGAGTCACTGCCCCTTTTCCAGCAGAAACCGAGTCGTACTGAGCACTATCAGTGTGGAGTGAAAAGACACTTTAACAACAATGGTAATGAGCACCTTACAGATAAAGAGCCTAAAGCTTAAAGCGGACAGTTTTTGATCGCGATAAGAATGGGAAGAGAGGCAGGCGTTGAGTGGGATGTATAGTACATAAAAACAAAACCCACCAGGCTTATATTCTTAGGTTCTCCGATGGGGATGCAGGGGGCACTTCGGTATAAGTGACATCCCTACCTTGTGGACATTCTGTTCAAGAGATTATCTGTTTTCTTTCCCCTTTTTTTTAGTTCTGTTGTTTTTCTTCCTGTCACCTTCTTCTTCTTGTCTTTTTTCTGAACACTTGGTCCATTCTCTTACCTCCCCCCCCCCCTGCCACCAGAAAAACTTGAAACCACACCAAAGTCAGATGTGGTAAGCCAAACTTATAAGGCCCTTAGCGGCAGCACAACATATTTTCGTTCATCTTCTACCCTCAATAAAGATCATTTTGACATGGCTCACCTGAAAGACACCAATAGCTTCTGTCAGAGCGGTTGATGAAGAAGAAGAATACTTGGGTGTATTATATTCAGCTTCATTTCAAATTGATACTCTTACCCTAGTAATAATAATAATAAATGGAACTTATATAGCGCTGTATCTTGCACAGACAAATCAAAGCCCTTGCACTCCACTCATTCTGGGTGGCAGTCTCACAAGCCATGGCCATGGGGATCTCTCTCTTTTCTCTCTCTCTCTCTCTCCTCTCTCTCTCTCTCTTCTCTCTCTCTCTCTCTCTCTCTCTCTCTCTCTTCTCTCTTTAAAGGCGTAATCATGAACCTCACCATCTGCAGTCCTGATGTTCCCAGAGCTTCAGTGGATGGAGGACACTTCCTCCAGGTTTCCAGATGACCGGGTCCTCTGGGGATCACTGGTGCTCATTTTCTGCCTGAAGGCCTGCCGTGCCTGTAAACTCACTGATGTGAGATTATTCCCACATCTCTGGTCTCTCTAGTTATCTGTGAATCTTCTCTCTCTCTCTCTCTCTCTCTCTCTCTCTCTCTCTCTCTCTCTTCCTCTCTCTCTCTCGCCTCTCTCGCTCTCGCTCTCGCTCTCTCTCTCCTCTCTCCTCTCTCTTCTCTCTCTCTCTCTCTCTCTTCTCTTCTCTCTCTCTCCCTCTCTCTGCCTCTAGCTCTCCTCTCCTCTCTCTCTCTCTCTCTCTCTCCTCTCTCTCTCTCTCTCTCTCTCTTTTGTTTTTCTCTCTATCTTCTCTGTCTCTATATGTCTGTTTGTCTGTATCTCTCTCTCTCATCACTCTCAGTTTCTGTCTCTGTACATGTGTGCGTATTTCTTTCTGTCTCTCATTCTTTGTCACTCTGTGTCTCTATATGTATCTCTATGTCTGTCTGTCTGCTTGTTTCTGAATCTGCCTCACTCTCTCTACCCCATCTCTCTGTCTGTTATTGTCTGTATGTCTGTTTATCTCTGTCTCGTTCTGCCTCTCTCTGTCTTTCTCTCTGTCTGTCTGATGTTTATCTCTGTCTCGCCTCTGTCTCTC
>CM054144.1:36066401-36071401 GCA_028751875.1 Rapana venosa
AAAACCACACAAGCCAGAAGAAAGCTGTTAGCATCTAAACTCTTTTGTCCCATTGTTACGCTCCATTCGTTTGGGGGGGGGGGGAGGGGGAGGGGGATGGCAGTGTGCATTTCTATTTCTTTCTATCTCTGATTCTCCTATCCTAAGTGGTCTCTCTCTCTGTCTTGCCGTCTATCTCGAGTCTCTGTTGTTCCCTAGTGTGGGTGGGTCTGTTCGTTCTCTCCCTCTCTCTCTCAATCTTACTATCTCTCCTCTCTATCTACTCTCTCCTCTCTCTTCTCTCTCTCTCTCTCTCCTCTCTCTTCTACTTCCTTCTCTTCTCTCGTTCTGTCTCTTCTGCTTCTCTCGCTCTTGCTCTCTCTCTCTCTATCTGGAAAAGATGACAAAATTTACAAAACCGCATACACACGGGGACTGGATGAAAAAAAGCACATGAGTGCTTATTCCATTATCCTTGAGGTAAAAGAATTTAAAAAAAAATTTTAATGTATCTTTTTCTGTCTCTCTCTTTCTCTCTTCATCTCTCCATCTCTCTCTGCCTCTGTCTGTATGTCTATCTGCCTGTTTGTCTGTATTTATCTGCTTGTCTGTCTGCTGCTGCCTCTCTCTCTCTCTCTCTCTCTCTCTCTTCTCTCTCTCTCTCTCTTCTCTCTCTCTCTCTTAATAGTGCTCACTTGCGGGCACTCATCTACAAGTGTATACACTAGGAACAAACAGAGACTAAGTGAGAATACGCTTGAACAGCCAAAACATGCCCACAGGTACAGACAGACAGACACAGGTGCATACATATTTACGCACACACACACATTAACACACATACATACACACACACAAGCACACACATACCCTCACCACCCCCACCACACACACACACACACACACACACACACACACACACACACATGCGCGCGCAAACGCGCGCCTGAACAGAAACACGGTTCTTTTCTGCTCTGTGTGAAAAGAAATTCGGTTTTTGTTCATTTTTGCCATCCCAAGAAGTCAAAACATATTTTGCTGAATTAGGTGACACGACTGGGGAGCCAGACAGCAAATTGGAATTGCCGCCTCTTTGGAAATCCCTCCATCTTCACCCTCTCTCTCTGTCTGTGTCTCTCTTTTTGTGTCTCTGTCTGTCTCTATCTGTCTTTCTCTGTATATGTCTCTGTCTCTGTTTCTGTCTGTCTCTGTCTCTCTCAGTCTCTCTCCCTCTGTGTCTTTCTCTCTCTCAGTTAAATTGCTGATGTGGTGACCAACATGCAGAGCACATAGAGTCGAGACACTCACATAATATTTTGAGATAAGGAGAGAGAGAGAGAGGGAGAGAGAGAGGGAGAGAGGGAGAGAGGGAGAGAGAGAGAGAGAGAGAGAGAAAGAGAGAGAGAGAGTGAGAGAAAGAAAGAGAGGAGAGAGAGGGGGGGGGGAGAAAGACAAGAGAGAGAGAAAGAGAAAGAGAGAGAGAGCGAGACAGAGATAGAGATAGAGAAAGAGGGAGTAGAGAGTCAGAGAAACAGATTACAGAGACAGAGATACGAGACAGAGAAAGACAGACAGAGAGACAGACAGAGACACATTAAAAGGGGATAGACGTACAAAGGCAATAATAATAATAATAATAATAATAATAATAATAATAATAATAATGTATGGAATATATATATATATAGCGCTAAATCTTGTAAAACAACAAATCAAAGCGTTTTTTTAAATTTATGCGGGTTTTTTTGTTTTTTTATTTTTAATCTTGTCATCTGTTTCCACCGGCACACAATCGCCTACTATTTCGAACAGCGGAACAGGATTCTACGTGTGGGCAAGATGTTCTGCATGCGTTTGCACGCAATAACATCGACGCAGAGACTTAGAGACATATAAAGACATTTAAGAGAGACGGTGACATAAATGCAGTACAGACATGACATGAAGAGAGACAGAAACGAAGAGAAACAGGAATGAATGAAAGAGAAACATAGAATACAGAGATTGCCAATGTGAGAGAGGCAAAATGAGAGAGAGAGAGAGAGAGAGAGAGGAGAGAGAGAGAGAAGAGAAGAGAGAGAAGAAGAAGAGAGAGAGAGAGAGGAAGAGAGAGAGAGAAGAGAGAGAGGAGGAGAGAGAGAGAGAGAGAGATCGAGAGAGGACTTATTTTTCTTTTATATCGAGGATAATGGAATAAGCACTCATGTGCTTTTTTACATGCAGTCCCCGTGTGTATGCGGTTTTGTAAATTTTGTCATCTGTTCCCACCGGCACACAATGGCCTACTCTTCCGAAAAGCGGATCAGGATTTAACGTGTGCGCAACATGTTCAGCATGCGTTCGAACACGGGGCCTCGGTTTATAATATCATGCGAAGGACTTTTACATTCAGTTCGATTTCGTGTTCGAGAGACAGACAGACAGACAGACGGACAGATAGACAGACAGATAGACAGAAAGATAGACATACAGACATACATAGACAGAGACAGAGATAAACAGAGCAGAGACAGACAGAGGTACAGACAGAGAGACAGATAGAGGGAGATTTCCAAACCCATTGTGCTGCATTAGCGGGCTATACTGGAAAGTCAGACATCCAAAAGGAACTGCCGCCTGTGGCTATCACTTTATGTTCACAACACTTGTCTGCCTGTCATTGCGATTTTTTTGTGTAAAGCAGCGAATAAAAGGAAAACAACAACAACAACAACAAGAACAAAGCAGCAGCAGCAGCAGCAACAACAACAGCAACAACAAAGGATGAGGATTAGGCTCAGAAGCACGAACAAGAAAACCAAATGCAAACATACAACGAAACAAGTAGACGGGACTTGCATGAACAATGAGGAAATTAAGGAAGAGAGAGAAAGAGAAAGAGAAAGAGAGAGATAGAGAAAGAGGAGGCAGAGAGAGAGAGAGAGACAGAGGAACATAGGGACAGACAGAGAGACCAGACAGAGAGAGGGGCGAGAGACAGAGTCAGACAGACAGAGTAGCCAGCCAGCCAGACAGAGAAATAGACAGAGACAGACACACAGACAGACTGACAGGCAGACAGAAAGACGACAGATAGACCGAGAGAAAGAGAGAGAGAGAGAGAGAGACGAGATGGAGGAGAGAGAGAGAGAGCGGAGAGAGAGAGAGAAGAGATGAGAGTGGAGAGAGAAAGAGAGAGAGAATGAGAGGACACACATACAGACAAGAACATTAAAGACAGAGAGACAGAGAGACAGAGATATACACAGAGAGAGAGGCAGAAATAGATAGAGATAGACACAAAGGAGCACAGGAGGACATATACGCAAAAAATAGACATGAACGAGAGAGAGAGAGAGAGAGAGGGAGAGAGGGAGAGAGAGGAGAGAGAGGAGAGAGAGCGGAGAGATTGAGAGAGAGAGAGAGAGTGAGTGAGAGAAGAAGTAGGAGAGAGAGAGGACAGACAGAGAGACAGAACGAGAAAGAATGAGTAGAGACAGAGATATAGACGAGATTAGAGACGAGAAAGGACAGAGAAGAGACAGAGAGAGAAACAGAGATAGACACAGAGAGAGAGACAGAGAAACAGGGAACTTTCCCAACCCCATTGTGTTACATTAGCGGGCAATATTGGAGAGCCAGACATCCAAATGGAGACGCCGCCTGTGGTGAATATTTTACTTTTCCCAACGCTTGCTTGTCTGCCTTTCAGTTCGATATAGTTGCGCGCAACATAACGCAATGAGGAAAGCACAGAGTGTCGGGTTAAACAGACAAATAATATGCCGAATGGTAAAGGGACAGAGAGAGGAGCGGGCAGATAGACTGTTAAACGTAGAGACAACAATGAGACGTGGAGAGCATACAGGAATAGATTTTGTTGTTAAACAAAAAATAATATATTAGAAAGCGAGTGTAGTCTTTGCAATTACAGTATTTTATTTTATGTATTTATCTATTTATATATGTATGTATTTATTTATTTATTCATTCATGTATTTATTTATTTATTTATTCATCTAGGGCTTTTTTTTTGGAGGGCAGGGGTGGGGGATTCTTCAGCTAGAGCTCAGATTCTAAACTGTAGAATAGGCTGTGCATGTAGCAAATTTGCACCACCCCCTTACATCCTCATCATTAAAGTTAGGTGCATTCTGACCTCCAGGAAATTGCAAATTAGGGCAAAAGAAGTGTGTTATTCTTTTAAATATAACAAACAAACAAACAAAAAAACATTTTTTCATTTTTTTAAATTACAGAGGGTTCTCATACTATCCGGCATTGAGTGAATAGAATTAGGTTATATAATTATTTTTTAATATACCTTCTTTCTCGTGTTTTGTGCTCAAGTAACTCAAACGTTTCTCTGAATGGTCCTCGTGTAGAGGAACATCTTATTATTTTGTTTGTTTGAATGTGTTTGTTTGTTTTATTTCTTCGGAAGAATTAGTCGCTCCGTAGAGGTTAAAAGTACAAAGAACAAATTTAGATTAATAATGATAACAAGCAAGCAATAATATGGAGAAGAAGAGAAGAGAAGAAGAAGAAGAAGAGAATAGTGTATGGAGATTTTATATAGCGCTGAATGTTGTAAAGCAACAAATCAAAGCGCTCAGATGAACTACCTTTATATAGGCTTTTTTTATTAAAAAAAATTACATATATAATAAAAAAGGACCCACAGAGTTGTTGGATAGAGAGCAACATCATGAGAGGGGATTCACATCCTTAATCCGTTCACTATGTACATCAACGATTTATATTCCTTTGGATAAAAGATCTAAATATCACATTAAAATCCAGTATGAATTAGACAACGAGCTCAAAAAACTTATAAACAAAAACTATCACCTGTAGTTTTCAAAGCGTTTCTTGAAAGTGCACAGACTGTAATCATTATAGTCTACGGTTTTGAATTTTTTTGTTATTACATTACATACTTGAATTTAATGCGTTACAAACTAAATTGATTAAAAGTACTAAATGGTGTTGTGAAAGTGATGTTTTAGGCTTCATCTGCTCAGAATTCAAAACCTGTCATA
>CM054144.1:36078901-36088901 GCA_028751875.1 Rapana venosa
CACTTTCCTGCTGCCAGCAGAACAGACATAAAAAGAAATCCAAACAGAAACAGAACAGATATTGCCATGTTCTCGTTTTTAGAAGTGGAAAGCCATTACTCCGAATTAGCAGACAGCGAGGGAAAGGCAGACGGCAAATTTTAACACCGCCTCCCAGAGCTCTCTCCATCTTTGATATTTACTCTCTGCTTTCCTCTTTTCAGCCTACTTGTGGCAAGCAAAATAAAGAAAATACACATTGTGAGGTTTAAAAAGGAGTATTCACTACAGAGAGAGAGAGAGAGGAAGAGAGAGAGAGAGGGAGAGAGAGAGAGAGAGAGAGAGAGAGGAGAGATGAGAGAGAGAGAGAGAGAGAGAGAGAGAGAGAGAAGAGAGAGAGAGAGAGAGAGAGAGGAGAGGAAGAAGAGGGAGGGAGAGAAGAGGGAGGGAGGGTGGAAAGAGAGAGAGAGAAAAAAGGAGAGAAAGACAAAGAGAGAGAGAGAGGAGAGAGAGAGAGAGAGAGAGAGAGAGTAGAGAATGAGAGTGATAGAGTAACAGAGACAGGGAGACAGAGAGTGAAAGAGTGAGAAGGTGACAGGCAGACAGAAAGAAAGGCAAGAGAAAAAAGGCAAATATGTATGTCACACAGTTAAGCAAATAGAAGTCCATGCAGAGAAAAAAAAGGCGAAATACAATGTGGCAGGTAATCACATTGATATCCCTCTTCTCTTACTCTCAGACTGTACACACCTTGTGAAGCCCATGTTCCCTGAAGTCCTGGTCTATTTTGTTAAATGAGCAGGGACTTTGGGGAGAGGCCAGACAGCACACTGAAATTGCTCTGAGGTTTTCTTCCCACCACTTCTGTCCTGACCTTTGCTTTTTCTCTTTTTCTTTAAAGTTGGGCAAAAACAGTCCTACAGACACCCTGATGCGGATGTATTGTGTGATGTGTGGGTATGTGTGCGTGTGTGGGGCGTGGGGGGATGGGGTGGAAGGTGATTGTGTGTTTTTGTGATTGTTTGTTTGTTTCTTTGTGGTGTGTGTGTGTGTGTGTGTGTGTGTGTGTGTGGTGTGTGTGTGTGTGTGTGTGTGTATTTGTGTGTGTGTTTGTTTGAGAGAGATAGAGATTCGGATTCAGATTCGGATTCAGATTTGGATTCGGACTCGGAACAAAAACCCAAATCATCAGAAACATTAAAACAAACATGCATAGAGAGAGAGATAGAGAGAGATAGAGTTAGATATAGAGTGGCAAACAGCCAGACAAGATAAAACAGGCAAATACTTATGTCACACAGTTAAGCAACTAGGAATCAATGCAGAAAAAATGTCGAGATATAATGTGGCAGGTAATCAAATCGATATCCTTCTTCTCTTACTCTCAGACTGTACACACCTTGTGAAGCCCATGTCCCCTGAAGTCCTGGTCTATTTTGTTAAATGAGCAGGGACTTTGGGAGAGGCCAGACAGCACACTGAAATTGATCTGGGGTTTTCTTCCCACCACTTCTGCCCTGACCTTTGCTTTTTCTCTTTTTCTTTAAAGTTAGGCAAAATCTGTCCTGCACACACTGTGACGGGGATGTAATGTGTGATGTGTGGGTATGTGAGTGTGTGTAAGTGTGTGTGGGTAGAGGGTGCTTGTGTGTGGGGGGTAGGAGGGTGTGTATGTGTGCATGTGTGCATGTGTGCATGTGTGTGTGTGCGTGGAGGTATGGGTGTGTGTGTGTGTGTGTGTGTGTGTGTGTGTGAATGTGTGGGTGTGGGTGTGTTATGGTGTTAGATAGAGAGACAGAGAGAGAGAGACAGAAAGAGACAAAGAGTGAGAGAACGAGAGAAAGAGAGAAAGTGCCATGCTAAAGACATAAATGTTGAGTGAAAGACAAAACAGAAGATAATGAATCAGGACACACACACACACTCACACACATACGCACACACATACACACTCTTTAACACTCACTAATATACATGAACATAAAGTAAGACACAAGGGAGTGGACACTAATTCACAGAAAAAGCACTTTCCTGCTGCCAGAAGAACAGACATAAAAAGAAATCCAAATAGAAACAGAACAGCTATTGCCATGTTCTCATTTTTAGAAGTGGAAAGCCATTACTCTGAATTAGCAGATAGCTAGGGAAAGCCAGACAGCAAATTTTAACACCGCCTCCCAGAGCTCTCTCCATCTGTTAACATATTTTATTCTCTGCCTTCCACTTTTCCACGTATCTGTGGCAGGAAAAGTAAAGAAAATACAGAGTGTGAGGTTTAAATAAGAGTATTCACTACAGAGAGAGTGAGAGAGAGAGAGAGAGCGAGCGTGTGAGAGAGACAGAAAATGACAGAGACAAACAGACAGACAGACAAAAAGACACAGAGACAGAGACAGAGATACATACTGACAGAGACAAACAGACAGACAGATTGTCAGTCACACCAATAGACAGGCAGGAGACAGACCGATATACAGGCAGAGAGAGAAAGGCAAGATTTAAAAAAAAAGGCAAAGCAGGATTAACGTCACACTGTTAGCCAAATAGAAATCCACGCAGACAGAAAGAAAATAAAAGTAGAGGTACAATGTGGCGGGTAATCACATTGATATCCCTCTTCTCTTACTCTCAGACTGTACACACCTTGTGAAGCCATGTTCCCTGAAGTCCTGGTCTATTTTGTTAAATGAGCAGGGACTTTGGGAGAGGCCAGACAGCACACTGAAATTGCTCTGGGGTTTTCTTCCCAGCACTTCTGCCCTGACCTTTGCTTTTTCTCTTGTTCTTTAAAGTTAGGCAAAATCTGTCCTGCACACACTGTGATGGGGATGTAATGTGTTATGTGTGGGTATGTGTGCGTGTGTGTGTGTGTGGGTAGAGGGTGCTTGTGTGTGGGGGTAGGAGGGGTGTATGTGTGCATGTGTGCATGTGAGTGTGTGTGTGTGCAGGGAGGTGTGTGTGTGTGTGTGTGTGTGTGTGTGTGTATGTGTGCATGTGATTGTGTGAGTGTGTGGGTGTGGGTGTGTTAGGGTGTTAAAGAGAGAGACAGAGAGCGAGACAGAGAGTAAGAGAACGAGAGAAAGAGAGAAAGTGTATGTTAAAGACATAAATGTTGAGTGAAAGACAAAACAGAAGATAATGAATAAGGACATGCACACACACTCACACACATACGCACACACATACACACTCTTTAACACTCACTAATATACATGAACATAAAGTAAGACACAAGGGAGTGGACACTAATTCAAAGAAAAAGCACTTTCCTGCTGCCAGAAGAACAGACATAAAAAGAAATCCAAATAGAAACAGAACAGATATTGCCATGTTCTCGTTTTTAGAAGTGGAAAGCCATTACTCTGAATTAGCAGATAGCAAGGGAAAGCCAGACGGCAAATTTTAACACCGCCTCCCAGAGCTCTCTCCATCTGTTAACATATTTTATTCTCTGCCTTCCACTTTTCCACGTATCTGTGGCAGGAAAAGTAAAGAAAATACAGAGTGTGAGGTTTAAATAAGAGTATTCACTACAGAGAGAGTGTGAGAGAGAGAGAGAGCGAGCGCGCGAGAGAGACAGAAAATGACAGAGACAAACAGACAGACAGACAAAAAGACACAGAGACAGAGACAGAGATACATACTGACAGAGACAAACAGACAGACAGATTGTCAGTCACACCAATAGACAGGCAGGAGACAGACCGATATACAGGCAGAGAGAGAAAGGCAAGATTTAAAAAAAAGGCAAAGCAGGATTAACGTCACACTGTTAGCCAAATAGAAATCCACGCAGACAGAAAGAAAATAAAAGTAGAGGTACAATGTGGCGGGTAATCACATTGATATCCCTCTTCTCTTACTCTCAGACTGTACACACCTTGTGAAGCCCATGTTCCCTGAAGTCCTGGTCTATTTTGTTAAATGAGCAGGGACTTTGGGAGAGGCCAGACAGCACACTGAAATTGCTCTGGGGTTTTCTTCCCACCACTTCTGTCCTGACCTTTGCTTTTTCTGTGTTACTTTAAAATTGGGCAAAAAACAGTTCTACAGACACCCTGATGTGGATGTATTGTGTGATGTGTGGGTATCCGTGCGTGTGTGGAGGTAGGGTGGAAGGGTGATTGTGTGTGTTTGTGTTTGTTTGTTCATTTGTGTGTGTGTATGTGTGTGTGTTTGAGTGAGATAGTAGTAGAGAGAGAGAGAGAGAGAGAGAGAGAGAGACAGAGACAGAGACAGAGACAGAGAGACAGACAGACATACAAAAAAACCCCAGGCAAATACTTATGTCACACAGTTAAGCAAATAGCAATCCATGTAGAAAAAAAATGTCGAGATACAATATGGCAGGTAATCAAATTAGTATCCTTCTTCTCTTACTCTCAGACTGTACACACCTTGTGAAGCCCATGTTCCCTGAAGTCCTGGTCTATTTTGTTAAATGAGCAGGGACTTTGGGAGAGGCCAGACAGCACGCTGAAATTGCTCTGGGGATTTCTTCTCCACTTCTGTCCTGACCTTCGCATTTCTTTTCTTCTTCTAAATTTAGGCATAAATGGTCATATACACACTGTGATGTGGATGCTATGTGTGATGTGTGTGTCTGTGTGCGTGTGTGAGTGAGTGTGTGTTGTGTGTGTGTGTGCGTGCAGAGAGAGAGAGAGAGAGAGAGAGAGAGAGAGAGAGAGAGAGAGAGAGAGAGAGAGAGGAGAGAGAGAGAGAGAGAGAGAGAGAGAGAGTATGTCTTTAAGAAATAAATAGTGCTTGGAAGTCAAAAAAAAGAAGATAGTGACTCAAAACACACACACATATTATACACACACAACACAAACACAACAGACACATACATAGACACACAGACATACAGACACACACACAGACACACACACACACTCACACACACATTCACAGAGCACAGGCTATAGCAGCATCACTTATATATGCTTGCTGAAATACTAAACAGATACAGACAAAGAAGTGCACGAAACAAACAAACACACCACACACACACGCACGCATGCACGCACACACGCAGACACATACACATCAAGCAATCATACCGACTAATAATTCATCTTCTTTAAAATGAAAACCATTCAGTGTTGAGTTAGCAAGGTATGTCAATCAGCCAGTCAGAAGATTGGAAACACTACCTCCAGACCTGTAGTTATTTGGATCTTGAATTATGCTTGTACTCCCTCTTGAAATTACTTGTCACGATCCTATCAATGCAACTCACATAAAAAACACAACAGTGCGTGCGCGTGTGTGTGTGTGTGTGTGTGTGTGTGTGTGTGAGAGAGAGAGAGAGAGAAGAGAGAGAGAGAGAGGAGACAGAGACAGAGAGACAGAGAGAGACAGAGACAGAGAGACAGAGACAGAAACAGGGACAGGGACAGAGAGAGACAGAGACAGAGAAGAGACAGACAGACGGACAGACAAACAAAGAAACAGAGAGAGATAGAAAGAAAGAGAGAGAGAGAGAGAGAGAGAGAGAGAGAGAGAGAGAGAGAGAGAGATACATACATACATACATACATACATACATACAGATAGACAGATGGGCAGACGGACAGGGACATACAAACACACTGACATACGCTAACAGACAAACACACAGACACACAGACAAACACATAGGCAAACAGAGACAGAGACAGAATAATCTCACATTTTCAGGCACAAAGTAATCCATGCGGAGTGACTGTGTGGTAACTAGAAAATAGTAGCGATACAGTGTGGCAGGTAATCAAATTGACATCCCTCTTCTTCAGACTTTACACACCTTGTGAAATCTTCATTCCCGGAAGTCTTGGTCCATTCTATGAACTGAGCAGGAACCTTGGGGCTGCCAGACAACACGCTGAAATTGTCTGTGTGTGTGCGTGCGTATGCCGCACCTGCGCGCATGCAGACACACATACACAAAGAGAGAGAGATAGAGAGAGAAAAATGCATCCATATTGACAGTTACAGAAAGAAATAACAACAAAAGCATTGAAAAGCATTACCATTTCTTTTAAAGGACAACTAGCACCAAACAAGAACGTACACAAGCAAACCCACCAAAGGTTTTCAATGTTTTTCTTGTTAGAATTTGAAACCACTTGTGTCAAAAAAAAGTAAGCGATGCTATGCATCCAATAGCAAATTGGACATGTTGCAATCTGCAGTAATTCGAGTAATAAAGGCATTTCTGCTTTCCCTTTGAACTTCATTGTGCTCTGCATACAAACTGGTTAAAGGATGGGTCTTATTCAATGAATGTTCCAATGTTGTCTTTGAAATCTGCTATCTTATGATTGATCTCTCTCTCTCACACACACAAATGCACCCCCACACACACACATGTAAGAAATACATAAACAAACAAATAAATAAATAAATAAATAAATAAATAAATAAATATTTAGAGAGACAGGCAGAGAGAGGGAAATCTACAGCCTAGTTCAACACTTAGCAATCATAAAATTCCAAAACGTTTCTTTTCCAATCCTGTGTACTGTTTTGTTTCACTTTAATTCTGTTTGTTTCCCTTCTTCCTGTAACAAGACTAAAAAAAACAACCACACACAAAATGAACATAGTCGTGGAATATGAAGTTTCTGACATTTTGGCACTGCCAAGTTTTGTTTGTTTTTCTCTTTCTTTTCTGGACAAATTGGGTTTAAAAAACACAATCTTGTGATGGGTGGTATTTCCTATCTCCTGTCCACCTCTGAGTTATTCCAGAAAAATCGGAGAGGTGCTTTGAAGTTGTTTGAAAATTAATCAGAGAAACACGTTGGCAAAATGTTACAAGGATCGTGTGTGCAGAAGGTGGGTCTGTGGGTGGATATGGGGGGTGGATGGTATTTCTTCAGTTGCACATGCGCCTGTGTGTGTGTGTGTGTTGTGTGTGTTTAAGAGGGGGAAGGGGTGTTGCGAAATCCTCTCTGTCTGTCTGTCTATGTTTGTCTGTGTCTGTGTCTGTATGTGTATGTGTGTCTGTCTGCCTCTGTCTGTCTCTGTCTCTCTCTTCCCTGTCTGTCGATCTCTGTGCGTTTATGCATGTACGTGGTTAGATGAGTATGCTTGTGCGCACGCATGTGTGCATATGCGTGTGTGTTATGGAATTTTTTTTACCCATCTGTAATTAAAGTCTTCTTCAACCTCATCTCTTTTTATGACAGTCAGCCTCAGGCATGCCAAGTGCTCTTTCTGCTTCGGTTCCACTCTTCACCGGTTTGCTTCTAACTAATTTTACTAAATTGCTTTGGATATCAAGATAGTGAAGAGAGAGACAGAGACTGAGATGAAGACAGAGGCAGAGATAGACAAACAGACAGACAGACAGGCAGGCAGGCAGACAGACAGATGGACAGATAAACAAAGAAACAGAGAGAGAAAGAGAGAGAGAAGGAGACAGACAGATAGACAGACAGACACAGGGACACACACACACACACACTGACACATACACACATACACACACACACACACGCACACAGACAGACATACAGACACACAGGCAAACAGAGACAGAGACAGAATAATCTCACATTTTCAGGCACAAAGTAATCCATGCGGCGTGACTGTGTGGTGAATAGAAAATAGTAGCGATACAGTGTGGCAGGTAATCAAATTGACATCCCTCTTCTTCAGACTTTACACACCTTGTGAAATCTTCATTCCCGGAAGTCTTGGTCCATTCTATTAACTGAGCAGGAACCTTGGGACTGCCAGACAACACACTGAAATTGTCTGTGTGTGCGTGCGCCTGCCGCACATGTGCGTGTGGACACACATACATAACGAGAGAGAGAGAGAGAGAGAGAGAGAGAGAGAGAGAGAGAGAGAGAGAGAGAAGAGAGAGAGAGAGAGAGAGGAGAGAGAGAGTGAGAGATGCATCCATATTGACAGTTACAGAAAGAAATAACAACAAAACCATTGAATAGCATCTCCATTTATTAAAGGAAAACTAGCAACAAACAAGAAAGCACAGAAGCAAACAACCAAGGTTTTCAATGTTTTCCTTGTTAGTATTTGAAACCACTTGTGTCCCCAAAAATAAGCAATACTACACACCGAATAGCAGATTGGACCTGTTGCCTGCTACAGTAATTCCAGTAATTAAGACCTTTCTGCTTTCCCTTTGAATTTCATTGTGCTCTGCATACAAATCCGTTAAAGTGGAGCGAGATTAAACAGACCCACAGTAGAAGGCTAGAAGTTGTGCCCACCCACTGGAGAGAGAGAGAGAGAGAGAGAGAGAGAGAGAGAGAGAGAGAGAGAGAGAGAGAGAGAGAGAGAGAGAGAGAGAGAGAGAGAGACAGAGAGAGAGAGAGACAGAGAGAAAGAGAGAGACAGAGAGAGAGAGAGAGAGAGAGAGAGAGAGAGAGAGAGGAGAGAGAGAGAGAGAGAGAGAGAGAGAGAGAGAGAGACACACCACAAACCACAGCATGGGTCTTATTCAATGAATGTTCCAATGTTGTCTTTGAAATCTGCTATCTTATGATTGATCTCTCTCTCACACACACATGCACCCACACACACACATGTAAGAAATACATAAACAAATAAATAAATAAATAAATAAATATTTAGAGAGACAGGCAGAGAGAAGGAAAACTACAGCCTAGTTCAACACTTAGCAATCATAAAATTCCAAAACGTTTCTTTTCCAATCCTGTGTACTGTTTTGTTTCACTTTAATTCTGTTTGTTTCCCTTCTTCCTGTAACAAGACTAAAAAAAACCCACACACACAAAATGAACATAGTCGTGGAATATGAAGTTTCTGACATTTTGGCACTGCCAAGTTTTGTTTGTTTTTCTCTTTCTTTTCTGGACAAATTGGGTTTAAAAAAACACAATCTTGTGATGGGTGGTATTTCCTATCTCCTGTCCACCTCTGAGTTATTCCAGAAAAATCGGAGAGGTGCTTTGAAGTTGTTTAAAAAATTAATCAGAGAAACACGTTGGCAAAATGTTACAAGGATCGTGTGTGCAGAAGGTAGGTCTGTGGATGGAAGATTGGGGGTGGCTGGTATTTCTTCTGTTGTACATGCGCCTTTGTGTGTGGTGTGTGTTGTGTGTGTGGTGTGTGTTGTGTGTGTGTGTGTGTGTGTGTGTGTGTGTGTGTGTTTAAGATGGGGAAGGGGTGTTGCGAAATTCTCTCTGTCTGTCTGTCTATGTTTGTTTCTGTCTGAGTCTGTGTGTCTGTCTGCCTCTGTCTGTCTCTGACTCTCTCTCTGTCTGTCTTTCTGTCTCTCTCTGTACGTTTATGCATGTACGTGGGTAGATGAGTATGCTTGTGCACACGCATGTGTGCAATTGCGTGTGTGTTAGGGATTCTTTTTACCCATCTGTAATTAAAGTCTTTTTGAACCTCAGTTCATTTTATGACAGTCAGCCTCAGGAATGCCAAGTGCTCTTTCTGCTTCGGTTCCACTCTTCACCGGTTTGCTTCTAACTCATTCAACTAATTTGCTTTGAATATCAAGATAATGAAGAGAGAGAGAGAGAGAGAGAGAGAGAGAGAGAGAGAGAGAGAGAGAGAGAGCAAGACCAAGACAGAGACAGACAGACAGACAGACAGATGGACAGACAAACACAGAAAAAGAGAGAGAGAGAGAAGGAGACAGACAGACAGACACAGGGACACACACACACACACTGACACATACACACACACACACACACACACAGACATGCACAGACAGACATACAGACACACAGGCAAACAGAGACAGAGACAGAATAATCTCACATTTCCAGGCACAAAGTAATCCATGTGGAGTGACTGCGTGGTGAATAGAAAATAGTAGCGATACAGTGTGGCAGGTAATCAAATTGACATCCCTCTTCTTCAGACTTTACACACCTTGTGAAATCTTCATTCCCTGAAATCTTGGTCCATTCTATGAACTGAGCAGGAACCTTGGGGCTGCCAGACAACACACTGAATGTGTCTGTGTGTGTGTGTGATGCGTGCGCGTGTGTGCCGCACGTGTGTGTGAGCAGACAGAGAGAGAGAGAGA
>CM054144.1:36091401-36098901 GCA_028751875.1 Rapana venosa
TTGTGTGTGTGTGTGTGTGTGTGTGTGTGTGTGTGTGTGTGTGTTGTGTGTGTTTGTGTGTGGTGTGTGTGTTTGTGTGTGTGTGTTTGTCTGTGTGTGTGTATGTGTTTGTGTGGTGTGTGTGTGTGTGTGTGTGTTGTGTGTGTGTGTGTGTGTTTGTGGCAGAGGTGCGCAATCCTCACTGTCTTTCTCTGTCTGTCTGTCTTTCTTTCTGTCTTTGTCTCTCTGTCTATGTTGTCTGTCTGTCTGTCTGGGTGTCTGTCTGTCTGTCTGTCTGTCTTTTCTGTCTGTCTCTCTCTCTCTCTCTCTCTCTCTCTCTCTCTCTCTCTCTCTCTCTCTCTGTACGTTTATGCGTGTGCGTGCTTGCGTAGGTGCATATGCTCGGCGCGTGTGCGTGTGCATGCCTCTGTGTGTGTGTGCGTGTGCGTGTGTGTGTGCGTGTATGTGCACGTATATTAAAGCTAAGTTACATAGTAGAGACATACCGCATCCCTGTCTTGTTTATCACCTTGATCAATATTTTATCGTTCAATTGTTAAACACTGCAGGAGGAAAGAATCTAAACGAAAACAAAACCCCTTATATATCAACACTTTTCATCTTTTAATACCAGTACATGAAAAGTTTTGATATATAAGGGTTTGGGTTTTTGCTCGTGTCTGTGTGCTTGTTGATGGAAGTTATTACTCCTATTATACTGTACACAATAATCCCCTAGCTCCGACCTCGCCTGACGTGCAGTATAAACATCATCCCCACCTTCTAAAACTTCTGTTCCAAGAATTCCCTCTTTTCTATCCCTCTATTTGTTTCTGCTTTGTTACATTTTTTACTGCTATGCCCAAAGGAGGGAGAAAGAGACAATAACACTGAAAGTGAGAGAGAGAGAGAGAGAGAGAGAGAGAGAGAGAGAGAGAGAGAGAGAGAGAGAGAGAGAGAGACAGACAGACAGACAGACAGACAGACAGACAGACAGAGACAGAGAGAGACAGAAACAGACAGACAGACAAGACAGAGACAGACAGGCAGACACACAAGCAAGACATTGAGACTGAGAGACTCGCAAAGACAAAAAGAGAGAAAGAGAAACCCACAAGACAAAGAAAGATAGAGAGAAACAAATATAATACAAGACATCTTAACAGACAAATGTTGAATGCTAGAAAAAAAATGTTTGTAAGAAAGGACATCCCACTTTAACCAGTTCCATTCTTTGATCAATGCAATTAGCGACCAAGTTTGCAGCAATCAAGATCATTGTCTACATGAGTGACCTTAAAACGTCGAAACGTTAGGGATTTTTTCCCCTACCTGTACTTAAACTCTTCTTGAACTCAGCTCATTTCATGACAGTTAGCTGCAAAGAAATCCAAGTGCTCTTTCTGCTCCGGTTCCACTCTTCGCTGGTTTGCTCCTAACTCATTTTACTAAATTGCAGTGAATATCAAGATAATGATGAGAGAGAGAGATAGAGACAGAGACAGAGACAGACAGACAGACAGACAGACAAGACGGCAGTGGGACTGAGAGACCCCTAAGACAAAGAAAGAGAAAGACAGACCCACAAAACACAAAGAGAGAGGAAGTGAAACATATGTGCTGGACATCTTAACAGATAAACAAATGTTCAATGTTTTTTAAGCCAGGAAAATGGACACCCCTATTTTACAAGTTCCATTCTTTGATCGATGCAATTAGCCTCCAAGTTTGCAGCAATCAAGATCGCTCTCTACATGAGTGACCCCAAAACGCGGAAACAGATTTTTTTCCTCCATCTGTAATTAAACTCTTCTTGAACCCCAGCTCATTTCAAGACACCCAGCTTCAAGAATCCCAAGTGCTCTTTCTGCTTGGGTTCAACACTTCGCCGGATTGCTTCTAACTCGTTTGACTAAATTGCTGTGAATATCAACAAAATGAAGAAAGAGGAGAGAGGAGAGAGAGAGGAGAGAGAGGAGAGGAGGAGAGAGAAGAGAGAGAGGAGAGAGAGAGAGAGGAGAAGAGAGAGAGAGAGAAGGAGAAGAGAGAGAGAGAGATGAGAGACAGACAGACAGACAGACATACAGACAAGCAGAGACAGGAAGATAAGACAACAGAAAGAGAAAGAAGAGCAAGAGAGCAAGAGAGAGAGAGGAGAGAGAAGACATATTGGAGATAGACAGAAGACAAATGCAGTGTTTACAAACAGACAAGGCAGCAGAGGGACTGACATTACCCCATAGAAGCAATAAGATATTAAGAAAGACCCACAAGACACAAAGAGAGTAGAATGAAACATATTGCTGGACATCTTCAAACACACCAAAATTCAAGTGTTTTGTTTAGCAGAAATGGACACTTACTTAAACAGTTCACTCTTTGATCAATGTAATTATCCAACAAGTAAAAGAATCAAGATCATTAATGAGTGACAAAAGACGAAACGTTTGGGATTTCCAATTGACTGAAACCCCTGAACTCAGCATGTCATAACAGACAGCTGCAAGACCAAGTGTCTTGAATGCTTGTAACACATTTGCAAAAATTTCTGGAATACAACAAAAGAAGAAAGAGAGAGAGAGAAAGAAGAGAGAGAGAGAGAGAGGAGACGATGAGAGAGAACAGACAGAAGACAACAGACAGATGCAGAGAGAGAGAGGAAATGGACAGACAACGAAGACAAACAGAGTGACTGAAGACTCCTTAAGACAAGAAAGAAATGAAAGTCCCACAAGACCAAAGAGAGAGGAAGTGAAACATTATGTGATGACATCTTAACAGTAACAAATGTTCAATGTTTTTTAGCCGGAAATGGACACCCCGATTTTACAAGTTCCCTTCTTTGATTGATGCAATTGCTCCAGTTGCAGCAATCAAGACCACTTCTACATGAGTGACCAAATGAAAACATATTTTTTTTTCGTCTGTAAATTAAACTCTTCTTGAACCCAGCTCATTCAAGACATCCAGCTCAAGAAACCAAGTGCTCTTTTGCTGGGTTCATTCTCGCCGATTGCTTCTAACTCATGACAAATTGCTGTGAATGTCAACAGGAAGAAAAGAGGAAGAGAGAGAGATGAAGACTGAAAAGAAGAGAGAGAGAGAGAGAGACAGAAGAGAGAGAGAGAGAGAGAGAGAGAAAAGTGCAGGACAAACAGACATACAGACGATGCAGTAAAGAAGAGAGAAGGACAAACTAGACAGACACTGAGGGACTGAAAAGACCCCTAAGACAAAGAAAGAAAAGAAAGACCCACAAGACACAAAGAGGAGAAGTGAAACTATGTCTGGACATCTTAACAACAATGTTCTATGTAATTTTTTAAGCCAGGCAAAATGGACACCCTAACTTAACCAGTTCCACTCTTTGATCAACATAATTAGCCACGGAGTTCGAAGCATTCAAGATCACTCTCTACATGAGTGACCCCAAACGGCAAAACGTTTGGGATTTTTTTCCACTCTGTACTTAAACTCTTCTTGAACCTCAGCTCATTTCATGACAGTCAGCTGCAAGAATCCCAAGTGCTCTTTCTGCTTTCGTTCCGCTCTTCACGGGCTTGCTTCTAACTTAATTTGCTAAATTGCTGTGAATATCAATAAAATGAAGAGAGAGAGAGAGGAGAGAGAGAGAGGAGAGAGAGAGAGAGAGAGAGAGAGAGAGAGAGAGAGAGAGAGGGAGAGAGAGAGAGAGAGAGAGAGAGAGAGAGAGAGATTGTGTTTTTATAAAAGTATTCATTTATTTATTTATTCATTTATTCTTTTATATCAAAGATAAAGGAATAAGCACTCGTATGCTGTTTTTATTTACATACAGCCCCCGTGTGTATACGGTTTTGTAAATTGTGTCATGTGTTCCCACTGGCACACAATGGCTTACTCTTTCTAAAAGCAGAATAAGATTAAACATGTGTGCAAGGCATTATGTGTGCATTAGCACACAGGCCTCGGTTTATAGTCTCATCCCAAGGACTTTTGGGGAGAGTAAAGTCTGCACTGATGTTAGCTCTAGGGGAAAAATATCCCCTTGAACATCATGTGTGTGTGTGTGTGTGTGTGTGTGTGTGTGTGTGTGTGTTGTGTGTGTGTGTGTGTTTGTGCGTGTGCGTGTGTGTGTGTGTGTGTGTGTGCGTGCGTGTTTGTGTGTGTGTTTGTTTGCAGCGATTTATGAATCAAGGTAAACAACAAATATCCAGCTGTCTTCAAAGTTTCTCTTTATTTACTTAATTCCCAAGAAACTTGAAAACTAATTATCCAATTTACAATTGAAGTTTCAGACTCTCCTTTCGAGCAACTTTCTAAAACTTAAAACCCAGTCTACGAGCAAGAGCTATTATCTCACACCACGCTACATAAAAGCACACATATTTTAAGTTGATTTATTGTCTCAAGTGCTTATGCAATACTGGGGAAATTGCCTGTTTTATGTTTCTTTTAAAACACATTTTCCTTACACCAGTATCCACGAACATAGATTTCGAATACATAGATACAAGCAGAAGAAGGAGGGACAGTGAAGCCAACCCTCACTGCTTTGAAAGACGGTGGGTGGGGAGCGGGGGGTAAAACATAAAATAATCGTCAGAAAAATTACAACGTTTATTGGTTGTCTACTGTGTGTCATCTACTAAAAGCAACTCCATGAAGATATATGGTGGTTCTTTTTCTTCACGATTGTGTTTCCACTGTTTCCTTTCTTTCTTAAAAACAAGCTGCCCAGTGCAATTCATACTTTTGTTTTCAGTTTCGTAAACATTTAGATTTTTTTTAAAAAGAGACACGAAAAGAAACCCTGCACAGAAAAGCAGCGCCAGAAATACTAAATAAACATTGATATCAAATTAAACACAAAAACGCACACACATACCCACGCACACACACACACACATACACATACACGAACGCACACACGCACGCACGCACTCACGCGCGCACGCACTGCACAACACACACACACACACACACACACACACACACACACACACACACACACACACACACGCATGCACACACGCATAAATAAAGCACCAAAATAAAGCAACACACAGCAGTATTAAGCTAATATCTGTCTCTGCAAGTTGTTTTAAAATTTCTGTTATCCATTTTGTGTGATAGGAATTAAAAGGCTGATGATAGATTCGATTTTGATCAAAATATGGCCTTGTTTGCAATTTATACTGAGGTAATAAGGTAAAAGGTAAAGGAGTCCCATAACCTATAGGGTCGTAGGGAAGCGAGGCGTCAGAGACCTCACTTCTCTAGGGCCAGCATATTGAGGGCGGCGCCCATCTCCTCTCCCTCGCTGCTTTACCTTCCCTGACCCTAAAGAGGGCAGGTACCCATTTACAGCTGGGTGAACTGGGGGAACTGTACTGAAGCCAAGGCGCACAAACGGTCACCCATCCAACTGGTAACCACGCTCGACGCTGCTTAACTTGGCTGGGGGAAAGCCAGTGCTCCGACCACTGAGCTATCCCGTCCCCACTGATGTAATACTAACTGATATTTTCAAAAAAGCCTTACAGTGCAGTGACTGTTTTGCAATGTATTCTAAGGTAGAGCAAACTAATAAAAATTAAGCATTGTAGTTCAATATAATGTAAAAATCAATCAATATAGTGTAATGAAATGTAATACAATGTGGAGGAATCTAATGTGTTGGGATGCCATTCAACGGAATTAATACAGTACTTTTTCAGGTAGTATCTTCTTGATTAATTCTCTATTCAATTTGCTGAACCGTATTGTGCCTGTTACTTGTTGTGTCTCTACTTATTCACCTGTTTCACATGCCACCATCCTGCATTCAAACAAAACATAATTATATATGCTACTTGAGAAACAGAACTATTTAGCTTGCCTTCCTGTTTAGTCTTTTATATCCATAGTCTAATCAATGCTTCTTTTCCATTTTCCCTTTCTTTATTCTTTGTTTTGCTTTGTTTTATTTGATGTTTGTTTGATGGGTATCTTTAATAGTTTTACTGTGGGGGGTTTTCAACAGTAATATTCTAAAATCTTTAGATTTTACAGTTGCTTGTTTCTTTTCCTATTTTTTATTGAACAAAACCAGCATACCATACAGCTTGAGACAGTTTAAACAATCAGACACATACAGACTTACTTTCCAAATTGTCTTTTAACAACCTGCTCTAAACTAGAATTACAACTACACATTAAGTGAACTCAAGAAACTAAACTGCTAAGAAGACGAAAATGTGGAGAGAGAGAGAGAGAGAGAGAGAGAGAGAGAGAGAGAGAGAGAGAGAGAAAGTAATTGAGTAGGTCAGGTGACTAGAGCCAAATTTGTCCTTCCCTGAGTAGGGTGGGCTGTCTAAATCAATAATATTAAGAGTCAAATGCGTGGCCCCACTTTACACTGCTAACAGTAAACCCCTGAGGGTCTTTCAGCAATTAAATTATTCAACCCATTCTCATTACAAAAATATCTCTAAGGCAGCATTAACCTTAGCGCTCCTTCTTGTCCTCTATACTTCAATTGTGTATCCCCTGATGAGAGCCTTTTTAAAATGTAAACCAGAATGCATATGCACATTTTAAAATAATCTGAATAGAAATAAACACTATTGATGTTGTTTTTATTCTCTGCTGTCTTACGCATTTTTTTTCCAAATGCACCTACTTTCCACCACCATCCTTCTTATCCCTTCATCACTCATTTTTAAGAAAAAATAATTGAGTAAAAAAAACAACAATACACCAAACACACAAACGAAATGAAACAAAATAAAACAAACAAGTTTTAAGATCTGTGGTGTATCGTTTTTTCAAAGTCCCATTCTTTTGATTTCTGTACATCTGGCACTTTCAACTGCAGCAACAAAGCTTAGAACATTTACACCATGGGAAAGGACAAGTGTAAAAAAAAAGAGGAAAAAATGGGGGCACCAAGTGCATCTTAGGAAAAAACAATGAGTGCAACCATGCTGAAGACCAGAAAGAAAAACAATGGTAATTGTTTGATCATCCTAACCCCATTGAGGTGTAATTTTTCATGAGCTTGTAAGCAGAGTTAGCTTTTGTCATCTTGTTAACTGTTATAATTTTATCTCAGTTTTTGTTGTTATGCCAATCTGTTAAAACTTACACATTTTAGCTTATCTATGCATTAATGATCAGGTAACCTGTCTTCGCAAATTTAAAAAAAGAGTGTTTACATTTGCACTAGCTATAAATACATGAAACGGTAGTTATCCTCATTATATATTTGTGTTTATAATCAAAATGCTTTTGTAGGTTTTTTCCTAACATGGGTTTGTGTGAAAATCTGTATTTGTGACAATCCCTGATGGGGGGATCTGCCTATGCCCTCCATGATGTCTCATTAAATTGCAAAAGTCTGTCTGTTCATGATCCTTATTATTGATGCAAAAGAAGAAGAAGAAGAAGAAGAAGAGAGAGAGAGAGAGAGAGAGAGAGAGAGAGAGAGAGAGAGAGAGAGAGAGAGAGAGAGAGAGAGACAGACAGAGACAGAGACAGAGACAGAGACAGACTGAGACA
>CM054144.1:36103901-36118901 GCA_028751875.1 Rapana venosa
GTGTGCGTGTGCGTCTGCGTGTGTGCATGTGTGTGTATGTGTGAGAGAGAGTATGCATATGTGCGTGTTTATGCATGTGTGTGTGCGTGTGTGCACGCGCGTATGTGTGTTTGTGCGTGCGCGTGCATTTCTTTCTGTGTATATGCATTTATAGAACTGCTCCTTGCAAAAGACTACTCTGGAATGTGTTTTTTTGTTTGTTTTTGTATTTAATGTCTACTTTTTAAAGAAGATTTCCTTTAAAAATCTGAAAAAAGGAAAATATATGAAAACAAATCACAATAAAAAAAGAAAGAAAGATGCAAAGTTGGCCAAGGACATTTACAAAGAAAAGGTATGGAGATATAGAGGAGATAGGATGTCATAAATCTTGTAAATTGTGTTATGGTTAGTTATGATCTCTCTCTCTCTCTCTCTCTCTCTCTCTCTCTCTCTCTCTCTCTCTCTCTCTCTCTCTCTCTTCTCTTTCTTTCTTTCTTTCTTTCTTTCTTTCCTTCTGTCTCTCTCTGTCTCCGTTTCTCTCAATTTTTTCTCTGCCTCTGTGTCTTTTTGTCTGTCTGCCCCCTTCAATTTCTCTCTGTTTCTGTCTATAGTTCTCTCTCTCTCTCTCTCTCTCTCTCCTCTCTCTCTCTCATTCTTCTCTCTCTCTCCCTATCTCTCCTCTCTCTCTCTCTCCTTCGCCTGTCTGTCTATGTCTGTCTGTCTGTATGTCTCTGCCTGTCTGTTTCTCTATCTCTCTATCCCTCTGTCTGTCTGTCTGGCTGGCTGTCATTTTTCCTACCTACCATCTTCTTCCACCTGAATGGCATTGAATGTGTAAATTATGTCAGCAGAAAAAAAAGATTTACATACAAGGTGTTTTATGAATGGCCACTCTCCTTGTTCCTCGTCGAACATTCAGACAGTAACTATTATCTTCATATGAGCGACGATACGTTGGGCCTTTCTTAAGTGCCTGACAAATCAACCCCAGCGCATCCAACTTCACCAAGCGTGATGGATAATTGTTACATTTTTCGTTGTGTCTTTTTTTCTCTGATTAAAATGCAAAACAATGGACCAAGATGGCAGACAATATACAATGAGCGGGAGACAGAAAGAATAAGAAAAGGAACACGGAGAAACGCAGAGATGGATAGAAAAGAGGGAATTCCCGGCACATAATTTTCAACAGGTGGGGGTGCTATTTATACTGACAGTCTGCTTGCATTCCCCACGGTGAAATAACACCAGTAAAGTCAGACTCTAAAATGGCTGTCATTTTCTGAGGGCACTGGACAGACAAGAACTGTCCTTTTTTTTCCCTATGAAAAACATACCAACTGCGACCCAAGAGCAAAAATAAAAACAAAAATGTTGATGTGATTTTCTTTTACTATTATTACATGTAATTTGAGAGAGAATGAGAGAGGAGAGAGAGAGAGAGAGAGAGAGAGAGAGAGAGGGAGAGAGAGAGAGAGGAGAGAGAGAGAGAGAGAGGAGAGAGAGAGAGAGAGAGAGAGAGAGAGGAGGAGAGAGAGAGAGAGAGAGAGGAGAGAGAGAGAAGAGAGAGAGAGAGTGAAAGAGACAGGAGAGGGAGGGAGAGAGAGAGACAGAGAGATAGACAGAGAGATAGAGAGGGAGAGAGAGTCAGAGAGAGAGAGGATAGAGAGAGAGAGAGAATGAGAGAGAGACAGAGAGAGAGGGAGAGAGATCAGAGAGACAGACAGACAGACAGACAGACAGCAGGAGCAGACAGACAGACAGACACACAGACACACACACATACACACACACGACAGACACACAGACAGACACATAGACAGACACAGACAGACAGACAGAGAACCAACACTAGTGATTTAAAAAAAAGGTGGGGTGGATTGTAGAGGAGAGTGGGAAGAGGAGCAGGAAGTGTCTGTGCTTGAACAAGGTGGGCTGTCTGAATCAATACTTCAGTCAATGCAATTAGGCAGTCAAATGTGTCGCCCCACTTTAAACTGCTCACAGTAAAAACCCTTAAGGGTCTTTTCGCAATTAAATTCTTCAACCCAGTCTCATTAGGGGAACACTCTCTCTCTGTCTCTCTCTCTCTCTCTCTCTCGCTCTCTCTTTCTCTCCGGTAGCTGTTAACTGTTAAATCTCTTTCTCTTTTTTTTCCCTACACTTCAGTTCTTGTTGACACCTTTGGAGTCTTTGGGAAATGAGAAATCAAAAAAGGTAATACGCGCATTTCAAATTGTCTGCAAGGAAACTAAACACCTGCTAAGGGTTTGTTTTATTCTGCTTTGCTTTGTTTTGTTTTCTCTCTAGCCTATGCACTTCGTTTCCATCACAATCATCTTTTAAAAAAAAATCCTTTACTGTTGTATAAGATAAAAGAACGAAAGGGTTTTTTTGCTTTGTGTTTTTTTTTTCTTTCTTTGTTGTGTTTTTGTTGCTGTTGTTGTTGTTTGTTCTTAAGAGATGCCAGCTTGAAAATGTCTGCTGTAACTTGTTCAAAGAAAACTCGTAATGCTCGAATTCTTGTTCAGTTGATATCAGACAGCTGCAACATCAGCAGTCAGAGCACTCACAACATGGAAAAAAGGACAGATGGGGAACAAAAGAAAGGAGACACCAAGTACACCTCGCCAAAAAAGAATGGAATAAACGGTGCGGATGGCACACCCCTACCCCCAACCCCCCAACAAACAAACAACAACAACAAAGGAGTAAGAGGCATTGTTTGTGTATCTCTGCCACCTTGTAGGGTCGTCATTTTTCTGGTTACGTCCTGTAAGAATAACTACGTTTTTCTTCCACTTAAAAGCTGTTAGAATATGTTTGTCCCTGTTTTATTCTCGTGATAATCTAGAGGCCATAGTGTTTTCACACTGCACGCTCTAGTCTAGTCACGTGGTGCCGAACCATCAGCTTGTGTGGACAGAATGAAACGTGAGAAGATACGTTTCTGATTAATATTATTATCTCTCCGTCTCTTTCTCTATGTCAGTATCTCTCTGTCTGTCTCTGTCTCTCGATTTACACACACACACATACACACACGCACACACACACACACACACACACACACACATATATATATATATATATTTGTGTGTGTGTGTGTGTGTGTGTGTGTGTGTAACATATGTTGTAGTCTTATGATTATGTTATTGCACATGAAGCTGTGGTGAATGTGGGTAGCCTTAACAATTATCCTTCCCTAGCATGATAAAGACTGCGAATGGTTTGCTATCTTACTCGAATACAAAGGACACCTAAAGCAGGAAGAGTCACCATTGGTTCATTTCCGTTTATACCTAGAGCGCGTTTGAGGACTGGACTTCTGAGTAAACGTCCATGTATTGCATTTGTGACAGCCCCTGGTGAGATCAGTGATCTTTGCCTGCCCACCATACCATTTCATTACATTGCAAAGGTCTGTCTGATCCTGTTCTTGATGACTGTTCCAGGAAAGAGAGAGAGAGGGAGGGAGAGAGAGAGAGAGAGATGTACAGACAAAAAAAAGCAGACGAACAGACATATCTACAGATGAACAGAAGACAAAATATCAGAAAGGAACATATAGAAAGGTTGAAACAAAAAGTACAATGAATGAACTAGCACAACGATTTGTATATAAACAGACAAACAATATACAAACAAACACACAAAACCAGCATAAACCATGTACGCTCTGCATGTCTGAAGGATTACACTATTTTGGAGTAATAGGCCACCCCCTCCACTTACATATAATTTCTCTTTCCTGCCATCCTAGATCCCAAATCTTTCCTAAAGCGTTCTTAGTATCCATTTATGAATAACATTTTCTCTTTGCAGCACAGTATTATGGCTTAAGTGCCCGGTCTTCAATTGTAGAATCTTGTTTCATTCCATATGTCTGTATGCTATCGACACGGGAGTTAAAACTGAAGGGCATGGCTCATATGATAGGAGGGTTAGATTGGATGCAAAACTTTGATGACAATCTCTAGCTCCTAACTCCTCTAGCAATATCTTTGTGTTCAATCGAAGCGCAATCGATATTACATTTGTTTTGTTAAATGCCATGTACCCCTTGGGGGTTTTCTTGAAATAAAATTTTGAATCTTGAATCTATTGCAGAAAAAGTTTGCACCCCCATCCTCTCTTTTTTCTAGCACCTTTAAAAAAACAAACAATGCGAATGCGAAATGTTTATTCAGATTAGGCCATAGCCCTCAACTGAAGGGGTAGTCATAAAACATACCACATGTAAATCGTTGCATTATCAATCGGAAAATATCAACATCAAAGTATATTGTATAGTAAAATAGCTATGATACAGCATCATCCAGACGTTTTAAGGCTTTATACATGTATAATGCCAAGTTATTCAGCACATTTTTATTATTCGATGCCATAAGTACATTAAACCGGAAACGACATGGAAAAAACCAGTAAGCCTTTATGCGCAAGCAACATGTTTGGAATAAACCGTCCATACACACAGATAAGACTGGTCGTCATTCTTGTTGTCCGACTGGCACACACACCTGCAACAGCTGACTTCAGGGCATAGGACACTACCTGGAGAACATGGGAGGGGGGGGGGGGGGGGGCAGGCAGCCCGTACATCTGCGCCTTAGCACTGAAAACAACGGGTGAAGAACGAGATACAATCAGATGAAGAGCAACACACACACATTGGGACTTCTGCTATCGTCTCCTCCATCTTTTTTCATCGCCTTAAGGGGAAAACCTGGCAACCTTGTTGGCGTGGAAGCAGGTACATCTGAGATACACTGTCCTTTTCATTTTTAAAATTCTATTTGGATGATTTTTGTAGTTTTTGCTTGTGTAACAATGTGAAGCAAAAGCATTTTTGCGGATTATGACTTTCGAGAAGTAAAACAGAAAGGAAGAGGATTGTTTGTATCTAATTCAAATGGGTTACGGAGATTGCATGACGTATCTTCTCTCTGACTTTATGTCTGTCTGTCTTACTATCTGTCTGTCTGAGTGCCTGTCTGTCTCTGTCTGTCTGTCTCTCTCAGTCATATATTTGTGCTGGAAGATATCATCTGTGTGTACGTTCATGTGTTTCCGTCTTGAAATATTGTTTGAGGATGTAAAAAATGGAAGCTAACAGACTATTGTAAAGCGTAAAGTACGAGGAATTCTATGCAAGACATAGTTTCTTTTTGTTTGGATTCAGCAATATGTGGGGAATATTTAAGCATTTTCACGCCATTTGGAGATCAAAAGTACTATGGTATGATCTAACAAATGAATACAAGGCCTATATGACTTATGGAAAAAGGCTTTTTCAATACAAGAAAAAATATACAAACGATTTTGACACTTCCTGCTTTAGGGTTATGGTTTCTCAAATATGATTTAACACCATTCCATTAAATATAAGTGTGAATTGTCTGAGCGGTTCTCTGCAATCCAAACATTTTGTCTGTGTTTAAGTCAGTAAAAACGAAATTTTGTTGTCTCTTTGACTGTGCAATGTATTCCGATCTTAGAAATAAAACCCGCACATCTAGAGATGTATTTTCTATAAACAAATATAGCATACCTAGAGCATAAACAAAACTGTAGACCCACAAAACTTCATCATGCTCTATTTTTCCCAAGCTAAAACGGAGAGTCTTAAATACCCATGAGGGACGAGAACAAACACTTTCTAAAGTTACAAACAGTTGCACCATTCTGATCTCACTCGGCAAAAGGGGAAGCAGCAGCGATTCCCTAGTGGTATTCCTGAAGAGTTTGGCCAAACTTTTGGTAAGCTGAGGATTTATAACTCAGTAGAAGATGCTTGTGGGATCAGAACCGGACTGTTAGATGCTTGACTGCGAGATTCAAGCAGGGCGGCTTTGCTTGTTTTATTTGAGGTAGGTCTGGTGAGTTTTTTATGGGTTGGGAGAGAGTTTGTGTGTTTTGTGTTATATTTCGTTTGTTATAAGTTAGTGAACATAATATAAGTTTTGTTTTATTTCTTTCTTTCCTCGATACTTTGCCATGTTGCTTTTGCGGCTTTTTTGGTTGTTGTTTGCGTCTTTATTGCTTGCTTTTTAAAACTTATTTTTGCCTTTTGTAACGAAATTGGAAATTTTGTTAATCTATTTGTTTAGTTGTTTGTTTGTTTCTTGATTGCACTTGTTTGTTTGACCTATTTAGGCCTTTTCTTTTGCAAACTATGCTTGTAAATATTGCTCTTTCATTTTGAAGGTAAAGCACTTGACTTTTGTTTTCATTCCCAAAGTTCTACATATCACTGTCCCTTATTTTTTGCCTTTAACCACTATTGTTTGTTTCTTTTTGTTCCCATTCCTGCACTGGCTTTACCTGCCTCTTGTTATCTTTTCTGGACATTTGTTTAGAGATATTTTTTAGCTCCTTCACTTTTCTGTATGTGTCCCCAATGGCCGTCACTGCCCCTCTCTTTTTCTCTAACACCTACTGCTTGTTCTTTTCTGTCTTTTAGACTTTAGTCAGTTTATGCCGTCAGCGCCTGGGCTTTATCACAGTGTTGATTAAACCATTGATGCTGGGGGCAACAACAGCAAAGTGAGAGGCTGTATGACCAGTGGCTTTCCCACTCATGGAATTCCACTTTACAGTTTAGTTTTTAGTGATCGACTATGACTCTCTGACTAGGAGGCTTGACTCGCACAGTCCTTATGTGCTGCAGCCCTTGGGGCTAGTTGGCCTTTGGAGAACATCTCCAACGCTGACTGTCCTTATGCCCACTTGGCCGAGAGAGTGGGGATGTACTGTGGGCAAGGCATCTCCACTATAATCAAATTTCTGCCAGTTTCCAAAACAGCAGCTGCCTCCTCTGCTGTTTTGGAGGTCATCGTCGGACACGACGGAAAAACATACATACAGTCAGCTTAAAAATGATACTTCGTCATTTCGACATTGTTGGATTGATAAACAACATACTGAGATTGAAAACTCGGTGACATCACTTCTAAACAAAAGACTGACTGAGTCACAGCTTCAAAACTGATTGACTTTGAAATGGTTTACAAATTGATGGCCTGTTTTCCTAGAAGGTCTTGTCACACAGAGTTGCGCAGCTTCAAAAACTGATTGACTTTGAAATGGCTTACAGATTGATGGACTGTTTCTTAGAAGGTCTTGTCAAATGAAATTGTGCAGCTTCAAAAAGTGATTGACTTTAAAATGGCTTACAAATTGATGGACTGTTTTCTTAGTAGGCCTTGTCACATGGAGTTGTGCAGTGTCAAAAAACTGATTGACTTTGAAATGGCTTACAAATTGATGGACTGTTTTCTTAGTAGATCTTGTCACATGGAGTTGCGCAGCTTCAACAAACATGACATTGGAAAAGGCTAACAATTATGGCTGTCTTAGTAGCTTGTCACATGAGTTGTGCAGTTCAAAAAGATTAACTTGAAAGGCTTACAATGATGGCTATTTCTAGTAGTTTTCACAGAGTTGTGCAGTTAAAAAAACTGATAAAACTTTGAAATGGCTACACATGAGGCTATTTCTTAGTAGTCTTGTCACAGGAGACTGTGTTTGCATTGAGCTGAACCAAACAACAGTGGAAAAAAACCAATAGGCTGAAGACCGGCCAATAGTAGGCAAAAGATGCTCAGTAAGACAGACATTTAGTTTATGAGTGTGATACGAATACGAAACAAGGCAATCAGACGAACTTGACACCACAGGAAAAGTGATAATGAGGGCCGTTGCAGCTTAATTAATGGATCTAAGCGTGTGCTTTAACATTCTGGGTTCATACGTCGTGTGTGCGTCGTGCGTGCGTGCGTGCGTGGTGTGTGGTGTGTGTGTGTGTGTGTGTGTGTGTGTGTGTGTGTGTGTGTGTGTTATGCATACACCAAAATGTTTGCACCTTTGTATGTCTTTCTGTCTCTCTGTGTGCCTCTGTGTGCATACATTTAAAAAGAAAGTTCCATGCAAAACCTACGTTGTCGATTACCCCCCCAAAAAAAACAGAAGGAAAAAACCCAAACGTCAAGCTTTTAAGAGCATTTCTTTTAAACTTTCGAAAAAAAGGGAAAAAAGACAGATAGAAAGAAATGAACATGATCAAAAGAAAAGAAAAAACCCAGAAAGTTGGCCAAGGACATAGCAAAAAGACACGGAGGTGGAAGATGGAGAAAGCTGTAAACTTCAAGTGAGAGTAATTGTGTACACTCTCTGTCTCTGTGCCTCTTTCTCTGTCTCTCTGTCTGCCTCTCTGTCCCTATCGCTCTCTCTTTTTCTCTCGTTCTCTCTCTGTCTGTGTCTGTGTCTCCCTCTCTCTCTGTCTCTATCTTTCTGTCTCTCTCTGTCTGTCTCTGTCTCTATGCCTATGTCTCTCTCTATCTCTCTGTCCCTTTCTGTATGTCTGTTTGTCTGTCTGCCTGTCTCCCCCTCTCTCTCTCCCTCTCTCTATCACTACTCTCTCTCTCCTTCTCTCTCTTTCTCTCCCTCTCCCTCCCTCCCTCTCTCTCTCTCCCTCTCTCTCCCTCCCTCCTCTCTCTCTCTTTCTTTCTGTACCTCTCTGAATGTCTGTATTCGTCTGTCTGTCTTCTGCTGTCTGTCTCTCTCTCTCTCTCTCTCCTCTCTCTCTCTCTCTCTCTCTCTCTCTCTCTCTCTCTCCCTCTCCCATCACTCACAACGCCCCCCCCCCACTCTCTCTCTCTATCTCTCAAACCTGACGTTTCTTCTTTAAAAAAAAAATTCCTGCCTGCCTCCTTCTCCTTCCTGCATAACATGTGATGTACATGTCAGCAGAGGGATGACTTACATGCAAGAGGTTTTAAGAATGCCAGTGAGGCCAGAGGCTGAAGCGAATGCCATCGTCTGATGGTTTTTGACGAGAAGGTCTTTCCCCCATTCCCTTTGAGAAAGATAGTGTCTTTCCGCCCATCCCCAAGGAGAATGATAAAACTAAGGGCCAATCAAACTGTACAAATCCTGAAAGTTTGCAAATACTTAATACTTATTGCTTTTCTCTGATATCAGTTTTTTTTGTGTAAAATACGTATTTAGTATATTCAGGGATTTCTTTTTTATTTTGCTTGTGAAATACGTATAGGATATCCATTGGTTGAATACATGAGTTAATCAATTCATGGAAAAGCACTTTTCAGAGGTTCCAGTAGTGATTTGAATGTCAAACTCTGTGATACCTTTTACAGAAAGACACTTGTCCCAGATTAGAAGTGCGTTTTGCATTTACACGATAAAATTGATCATCATGCTTTCTACTGAAACTGATATCGAAAGATGAAGATGAAAAGAGAATGAACGAGGTAAAAAAGATATAAATATATATATATATAATAATATACATATAATATATATATATATATATATATATATATATATATATATATAGAGAGAGAGAGAGAGAGAAGGAGAGAGAGAGAGAGAGAGAGAGAGAGAGAGAGAGAGAGAGAGAGAGAGAGAGAGAGAGAGAGAGATGAAAATAAAGTATTGGCATGTTTATGCCTTATGTCTGGGGATTCATTTCAAAAGATGCAAGAGAGGTTATAGAGTGTGGGCATTGCCAGACTCTTAAAATGCTGGGAAAAAATAAGTCTTCTTGTTTTTCGTTGAAATCTCAGTCAGCAACTATATTGTTTGTCATATGAGACCAAATGCGTTGTGCTGCCGTTAGGCACCTGACAAGTCAGGCCCAGCGTATCTGCTTTCTGCGTGGGGCCACGGAAGTGAACACAATGCCCCGCTTCACTAAATGATAAATGATTGAGAAATAAGCAGTAGAAAAAAAACACAAGTGCAAGTAGACAACTGCAATCATTGTATAAATGTGTTACCAAACACAAATAAAACAAAACAACCGAAAAGATGAAACTTTCAATGACAGCATTAATGGCATAACTGATAAACAGGATGATGCATTTTTTGCCTGGCATGACTGGAGATTTGGCTCTTGAATCATCCCTTTTCAGAAGCCGCATTGATGAAATCGTCAAATCGTGCAGAACAGTACAGCCAGACGCTGTTCATAATCTATGACTGTCTATTGCTTTAAAAAAAATATATTGATATTTCTGAGGCCTTTCAGAGCTTCCATGGCAACATGATAGTCGAAAGAGGAAATACATTTTTCCTAAGCATGTATATTTTAAGAATGAGTATATAGATGTATATGTCAATATCTGATATATGAATATGAATGTGTGCATCCCACATACACACATTCACACCACACCATACAGAGAGAGACAGAGACAGAGACACAGAGAAACACAGAGAGAGACAGAGAGAGACAGAGAGAGACAGAGATAGAGAGACAGAGAGGAAGAGAGATAGATAGATAGATAGATAGAGAGAGAGAGAGAGAGAGAGAGAGAGAGAGAGAGAGAGAGAGAGGAGAGAGAGAGAGAGAGAGATAGAGAAGAGAACAGACAGACGAAGAAGAGAGATGAGAGAATGCGAAGAGAAAAAGATAAGAGATAGAGGAAGAAGAGTAAGAGTAGAAGAGAAGAGAGAAGAGAGAGAGGAGATCCTTCGTAACTTACGCAGTTAAATGAACCTACCCCCTTTCATTACACGACTGTCACCACTAAAATAATTATTATCCTGAAAACTATGTTCCCTCCGCCACAATAAAAAAACTTCATTTAAGTATAAGGTGACACACATAAGTTTTCAAAGTTTTCTAGAACAAGAAAGAGCAATTTGTGAAAGGTTTTGATTTTTTTTTTCTAAAACAAAGAAAGCATCGGCACGCAAGTTGTTTCCATCGCCATCGCTCATTTCCCTTTGCTACTGCTGTTTCAGGCAAAAATACCTGAAGCTAACAATTCACGCACGCACACACACACACACACACGCACGCACGCACGCACGCACGCACGCACGCACGGTCACACACACACATATGTGCCGGTGGAAACAGATGACAGAATTCACAAATCCGCATGCACACGGGGACTCGATGTAAAAAAGCACATGTGCTTATTCCATTATCCTCGATATAAAAGAATAAGAAAAATATAAACACACACACACACACACACACACACACACACACACACACACACACACACACACACACACACACAACACACACACACACACACACACACACACACACACACACACACACACACACACACACAGTCCTTCGGATGAGACTATAAACCGAGGCCCCATGTCCGAACGCACGCATAATATCTTGCGCACACGTTAAATCGTGTTCCGCTTTTCGTAAGAGTAGGCCATTGTGTACCGGTGGGAACGGATGACATAATTTACAAACTGCATACACACGGGGACTGGATGTAACAAAGCACATAAGTGATTATTCCATTATCCTCGATATACAAGAATAAAATAAAAAATAAAAAAATAAATAAATAAAAATAAACACACAAACACTTACACACACAACGCCACACACACACACACAACACACACACAACACACACACACACACATTCGCACGCACAGACACACACACGCACAAACAACACACACACACACACACACACACACACACACACACACACACACACACACGCAACAAATAAAAAAAACATATCACATTTCAATCTGTCAGCTCTAAAGTTTTCTTGTTCACATTACTCATCAGTCTGAGTTTTGTTTTGTTGTTGTTTTTTGGTCAGCTGACACAATCACCTGCTGCGACAACAACAACGCAACACTGACAAGACAGAAAAGAAAAAAAACAGAGACAAGGCGAAAGAATGAGGGCATCCAGTACATCAGACGGGTGAAACCAAAGTCAGCTTTAGTGACGAAGATGTTATCTGATAAAATTGCGACATTTATTGAGCTGTTGTCTTTTCCATCTGCCTCGACAGTTTGAAGCTGTGTATTTGAAGCCCTGAGGCGTGGTATTCTGGTATCCTTACTGCTGAACTGTTTAGCATTTATGATCGTGTTATTTTGCAGTGTGTGTTATGTACAGAAGGGATAGGAGCTGGTATATAAATGGTGTTGTTTTTCGTTTATAGGTAAATGTATACATGTACACGCAGAGAAACACAGAGAGGCACACAGACGTACACGGGCACAAACTAGATACACACACACACACACACACACACACACACACACACACACACAAACGCACGCACACTCACATGCACCCACGCATGCACACACACACACGCGCGCGCAGACACGCACACACACGCACACAACACAACACACACACATAGACATACACACACGAGTATGTACAACAATACAACAAGAATAGAAGACACATGTTACATAAAATACAGATTGTAAAATCATGATCAATAAATCTCACTTTCTCTGTGGGCTGTAAATAATTTATGATCCAAACACTGGCCATTAAGTGCACAGAGAGAGAGAGAGAGAGGAGAGAGAGGAGAGAGAGAGAGAGAGAGAGAGAGAGAGAGAAGAGAGAGATAGAGAGAGAGAGAGAGAGAGAGAGAGAGAGAGAGAGAGAGAGAGAGAGAGAGAGAGAGAGAGAGACTTCAGACTTCAGACTTCAGACTTTTACTGTACATAGGCCTTAGGCCACAATACAAAGAAATGATGGGCGTGTGGAGTGGACATATGACATGAGTGTTATAAACACATTACTATCAATGTATATAAATATGAAATGATATATCAGCAATAATAAAGAAATTACATCACCTATTTCTTGGATATTCATCACAAATCAATTCACGTTTGTCATAATCGACAATGTTTTAAATGTAGTATTCATCAATATAAGGATCCGTTTCTATAAAGTTATCTTACTTCTTCTGTTGGTTGCATGAAAAATAAATCGAGTGAGAGAGAGAGTGAGAGAGAGAGTGAGAGAGTGAGAGAGAGAGAGTGAGAGAGAGATAACGATAACGATAACGAAATTTAATTTTCTGAGGGTAATAGAATAAGTACAAGACTTTTTTATACCCAGCCCTCGAAAAGAAAGAAAGAAGGAAGGTAAACAGACAAAATATAAGCAAAGTGAATCATAATAATCACAATAAACATCACCACTATCACCATCGTTGTCATCACCTCTATCATCATCCCCATCATCACCACCATCATCGTAAACAAAATAATTATAACATATAAACATATATATATATATATATATATATAATATAGATAGAGAGAGAAAAGAGAGAAAAGAGGGGAGAGAGAGAGAGAGAGAGAGAGAGAGAGAGAGAGTGAGTGAGAGAGAGAGAGAGATGCAGCAGGCAACCCAGCCTCCGGTTTATAGGTTGGTCCTCACATATGTCCCTGCCGTCCAAATTTCTTCCCAAGGGTCCCCGAAGACAACGGTGACCTTTATTTAACTCCATGGTATCTCAGCAGTTTCTGGAAGCTTGACATATCCACAATGTCCACTTTCATTAAGATCTAAGGATTGATGGACATATGGGAAACGAAAGAAAGCGAGACAAAGCAACCAAGAGAGGAAGAGAGAGAGGGAGAGAGAGAGAGAGAGAGAGAGAGAGAGAGAGAGAGAGAGAGAGAGAGAGAGGGAGAGAGAGGGAGAGAGAGAGAGAGAGATGCTTTTTATCTTGTTACCTTTCCAAATTAGGAATTATCTAAAACGAATTTCTCTACTCGCAATAACTTGGGAATATAACAACACAATACTTTTTTTTTTTTCAAAGACGAACTTTGATAATGTTGAAACTTAGACGAACTTTGATAATGTTGAAACTTGAGCTATTTTTGAAGTTCAAAGGACATAATGATCCAACCATTTCTACAAGAAAGTCTTGGTAAAAATGTGATGTTCATCGTAACATCTATTTCACTCGTCAATTGCTTGATGAAAGGACATCCCCCGAAGATGATAAAGTATCAACTGACATAGATAGAAAATGATGCAAATGTAATGAATCCTGGATCATAATTACACTCCAATCATGTTCGTAGGACAAAGAAAGAGGGACAGAATGAAATAATTGTTCATCAGATAGGCAGACAGACAGACAGACAGACATATAGAGAGAGGTAGGGAGAGAGAGAGAGAGAGAGAGAGAGAGGAGAGAGAGAGAGAGAGAGAGAGAGAGAGAGAGAGAGAGAGAGAGAGAGAATGAGAGAGAGAGGAGAGAGAGAGAGAGAGAGAGAGAGAGAGAGAGAGAGAATGCTTGAGACTGACTGTCATAAATGCAGACAGACAGATGGACAGACAGACAAAAGAAAGAACTAGCGACAGTTACCCAAACAGACAGAGACAAAGACAGAGACAGAGCCAGACTGATAGACTCACAGATAGGCAGGCAACCAGACAGTTATACATATATGTAGAGATGAACAGATTGGTAGAAAGGGAGCAATAGAGGCCAAAATAAAAATCAGAAAAGGTAAACCTGGTTAGACATAAAGAGTGAGAGAACCACCCTCCTTAAAAGAACAGAAAAGAAAAAGAAAACAAACAAGAAAAACAAAGCCAAAAAGAGAAACTAACAATAACAAAAACAGAAGAGAAATATCAGAATAAAAAGGACAAAAATACAGGTCGACATAAGAATACAGTTAAGTACACACACACACACATACACACACACACACACACACACACACACATACACACAGACGCATACACACACACATACACACACACACAAACACACAAGCACACGGATATACACATACTTTGGTATTGCACAGACTACATTAATCAGATGAGTGTTTCGATTCCTATAACCAACAGCTAAGTATCTAGTGCCTCTGTGTACAACCGATTCGGAAAATAATATCCCAGTAATAGCAATGACACCAACAGCAACGACAATGACAACCACAATATAAACTGTTCATGATATTTTAACCTACAAAAGATAACTCGTCTTTTGCTACCTTAAACTAAGCCTGATGAGCGCGCCTTCTATAAGCTTGTCCTCTGCGGGATAACGAAGCCTTGACAGTATACTTAGTACCCCCACCTTCTGGAAATTATCTGCTAGAATTTTCCACAAAATCTGTTTTACCCTCATATATTTTTCTGCATTGCTGTTCCTTATCATTTAACTATGATTCAAGCAAGTGTAAAACAAACTAAGAGTTGAATTTACG
>CM054144.1:36131401-36136401 GCA_028751875.1 Rapana venosa
GCGTGTGTATGGATAGCTTGGTGGATAGATCAATGGATCGATAGATCGATGTATGTGTGTATGTGTATTTGTATTCATGCATGCATGTGTGATTTCATGTGTATTACTTGTCCGTGTGTTCAACTTTGTTTTTTTCCAGAACATTTGACCTAGTTACATAATTATCATCTTGTTCATGTATTCTTGTTTAGTCGAATGTTCGGTCTTGTTCTATTGTTTGGTGTGGGTTTTTTATGCTATGCTTCGTGCTGTTATGCGTTGTCTGTACTTGTGTCTATATTTTCTAATGTGATCGGTCTGTGTAGGTTATCTTGTTGTAGCTCAAGCGTTAATCAGTGATACCGTAAGCAGTCATCTTCTTGATACTCGCTTCAATGGAGAAGAAAATATTGACAAACTGTATGCAAAGAAGTAACTCGAGATTTGGATGCGGAACTGGCATTGCAGAGGTAAACTTGTAAACTTTTCTTTTTAACATTTCACACCCCAGAGGCCTGCTTAAACATCAAGACAGAGAAAGAGAGAGATTGAAAACGAAGTTTATTCGTATAGGCCACAGCCCCTTCTGAATGGGGGTACAGATAAACATCACACAAGTAACACGAAAACATAATCATCACAAAATATTATATAAAAGGATTTTACAAACATCACATCCTATTCACTATAAAGAAAGTATAGATTGATCAAGTATTAATCATTCCTAACACTCTCAGAACGTCTTCTGAAAACTTTATAAGGTATATGAACACATTCTTAAGTAAATGTTCAATTTGGCTTGACGTAAGCAAAACTGCTCGAAATAGACATGGATTCGAATAAAATTTAGACGGAATGTATTTTTGCCTGAGATAAAAAATAGCTGGACAGCAGAGCAAAATATGAACTTTGTCCTCGTTATCACTTTTACACAATGGACATATCAAATTGTTGTCTTTATTCTGTTTATGACGGTTAGAATGTTGTGCCATATATGTAATGCCAAATCGAAACATCGTTAAATAACACTTTACATCCAGTGACAAAAAGAGTTCACACTTTGTAGATGTAAAGAAAGAGAGAGAGAGAGAGAGAGAGAGAGAGAGAGAGAGAGAGAGAGAGAGAGAGAGAGAGAGAGACGAAAATTGGAAAATGAAAAATTTGAAAGATTCAAAGAGGGAAGAAAAGAGAGAGAGAAGAGAGCCAGAATAGAGAGAGAGAGAGAGAGACAAAAAACTTGAAAAGGAAAATATGAAAACATTTGACAATTTTTTTCAAAGTGAGTAAGAATAAGAGAGAGAGAGAGGAGAAGATTGAGACAGAGAGACAGAGACAACCGGAGAGAGAGAGAGAGAGGGGAGAGAGTGAGAGACAGAGAGTGAGAGAGAGAGAGAGAGAGAGAGAGAGTGAGAGATTCGTATGTTTATTCATTAAGCCATAGCCCATAATGCAGGGTAAAGAGAACACAAAAACCCCGAATAATCAAAAACATTCAATAAAACATACAATCAACAATTTGAGTCATAATAATGAAATAGAGTGTTACAATCTCTCTCAGCTTTACAAGTTTTGTGAAGGAAGTGAGACACAAGTTCCAAATACCGTTATGTCTTGTAGCTATTGCAACATTGTCTCTTTGAGAGAAGAAAGAACCAAAACGATGAAAAGGGCATAAAGAGACAGTTTCGCGTAGGGTCTCAGTGATAAAGGGCGCCACAAAACTTCCATACTGAGCTTGGTTTTCACGGTGGTAGACATGTCCTATCCCTGGACCTTTTGTACTGGCTGTCATCCTCTTCTTCCGACATGACATGCGGTGTACATATCAGCGGAGGAATGACGGACGTGTACGAGGTTTTCAGAATGCCAGTGAGGACAGAGGCTAACACACCTGTCATCTCCTGACACACAAAAAACTTTCTCCTTCGAAAGTTGTATGAGAAATCACTTTTTGATCGATAAACCCGCTAACGGGGTTATGAATTAAGAAACTTTGGTTAAAACCTGGGAAAAGAACATATGAAGGAGAATAGAAACAACATGATACTGGTGGTATGTATGCATGCATGTATGTATGTATGTATGTATGTATGTATGTATGTATGTATGTATGTATGTATGTATGTATGTATGTATGTATGTATGTATGTATGTGTATGTATGTATGTATGTATGTATGTATGTATTTATGCGTTTGTATGGATAGATCATTGGGTCGGTGGATCGATAGATCGATGTATGTGTGTATCTGTACTTGTATTCATGTTTGGAACATATCTTAAAACAGTGCAAAACCAATTGTAAAAGCAAAAAAGATATCACCATTGGTAAACCTCGGGGATCAAGCTCAGGAACAAGGTCAAACTTGTAAGTTGTTCAGTATGTTTAACACACATCAACAGAGGAACAGTTTGATTGATACAGGGGTCTGTCTTTCTGTGTAAAGCCAACCCACAGTTTAATGTCAGATCAGCGATGTTAGCAATCGTGTAAACGTGAGGCGGAAAGAGGGATCACAGGACCAGTTGATAACAGTACCACTTCATTTCTTCACTTTTCTATGCTGCAGCAGAACGTGCTCCTCACGAATCAGCCTATTCGATCACCAGGAAGCTTGTAGAAACTGAAAAAAGTCTCCGCCCCCCCCCCCCGATAACCATCAAATGCGAGGAACAAACCATCATCCTAATAACCACAAAAACCTGAGTGCAATCATATTTGATAAATATCCATACAAGGCAAATCCCTAAACAAGCAAAGAACAAAACCTAGTGAGAATGACAGAAAAAACGTCAGAATACGACAAAAGGGAACACAAAACCAGCATAAAAAACTAAAAGCACAAACAAAACAAAACAAAACAAAACAAAACAAAACAGAAAAACCCAAATACTATACAGGGACACGGAGCGATTCGGGCTCGCGGACTTAGATAGAGAAGCATAGCACACGTACAGCGCACACCATAAACAACATTAGAACACAACCATCAACCCAAGGGCTGCAACGCAGTACAAGAAAAACAAAACATCGACAAAAAGGTGACTGTCCTCTTTACTGACAAAACCCCGGTACCATTTACTATGGGCAGTGATCTATAGGTCTAGTGTACGTCAGTATAATTGACATATTATTTGAGCTACTTCTTCAGCCTATACACACAATTCGATGTCTTTATTATTCTTTTATGTCCAGGAAAATGGAAGGTGCACTCTTGTGTATGTGTGGGTTTTTTATATCTAGTCTCCGTGTGTGCGCAGTTTTGTAATTTTTGTTTTCCGTTCCCACTCTCACATAATGGCCTGCTCTTCCTACAAGTGGAACGGGTTTTAAAGTGTGAACAAGATGTTCTGCATGCGCTCGCACTCGATTTGTTTTCCATCTCATCCGAAGAATTTTTAGTCGGAATGGAGTCTGCACTGATGTTGACTCCAAGGAAGATATCTCCTTGAACAAGAAACAAATCAAATACTCGACATTATAAAATGATTATTTAGAGAGAGAGAAAGACAGAGAGAGAGAGAGAGAGAGAGAGAGAGAGAGAGAGAGAGAGAGAGAGAGAGAGAGAGAGAGAGAGAGAGAGAGAGAGAGAGAGAGAAAGGGAGGGAGAGGGAAGGATGGAGGGAAGGATGGAGGGAGGGAGAGAGAGAGAGAGAGGGAGGGAGGGAGGAGAGAGAGAGAGAGAGAGAGAGAGAGAGAGAGAGAGAGAGAGAGAGAGAGAGAGAGAGAGAGAGAGAGAGAGAGGCAGACAGACAGACAGACAGAGACAGACAGACAGACAGACAGAGACAGAAAGGCAGAGAGAAGAGAGAGGCAGAGGCAGATACAGACAGACAAACAGACAGGAACAGACAGAAAGAATCACAGAGACATATAGACAGGCAGGCAGACAGAAAAACAGAGAAACAACCACCACCACCCTCCCCCCACCCTACCACCCAAAATTCCCCTTTTCTTGGGGGGAAACTACATTTACTAATCCTCAGTCTACTAAATCAGCACACACTCATTACTATGACAGTCACATCTTTTTTTTTTTTCGTTTTCCCCCTCTCAACGACTTTCGCATCAACATTTCAGGTCAAGAACCTCGCAGTCCTGCATCTATGTATATAGACATATAGACACTTTTTTTTTCTTGGTGGGGGGGGGGGGGGGGGAGGGGGGCTTTTCTTTTGTTTTTCTCTCTTCTTTTCCTTTGTCGGGTACAGCTTCGAGCGAGGTTCAACAAAAAGGTAAAGATTTCGCGTGTGCGACCCTTTTTATTTGAACGTCGTTCAGGTAGCTGTATTCCGTCTTTAGAAAAGTTGTCTGAACACGATGTTTGTATGTGTTTGCTGTTGTTGCATTGTCGATATGTTTCGTTTTTTATACTGGCACACAGAAGAGCCGAGCCTACTCTTCCAAATAGTGGAGCGGGATTATAAAGTGTGTGTGTGTGCGCAAGACTGTCCAGTGCGCGTTTTGTACGCAAAGGTTTCAATTCATAGTCCAGAAAGACTGTTTACTTTTTTCGTTTTTTTTTCTTTTTTAGGGGAGGGTGGTCAGTACTGGTGTTAACTCCAGGGTAAAACTCCCTAAAACTGGCTTTTACGTGGTGGCTTGATGCAGGGCCTTGAGATCACAAGCGCAATGATTCTAACCACTAGGCTGTTGTGGTTGTGTTTGTTGTGTGTGATGTGTGTTGTGTGTGTGTTGTTGGGTTGTGTGTGTGTGTGTGATGTGTTGGTTGTTTGTTGTTTGTGTGGCGTGTGTGTACATCTCTCTCTCTCTCTCTCAGAGATCAGAGTTCAGAGCTGTCTCTCTCTGTCTGTCTTTCTCTGTCTGTCTGTCTCTCTTTCTGTCTGTCTCCCTCTCTCCCTCTCTGTGTCCGTCTGTCTGTCTCACACACACTCTCTCTCTCCCTCTCTCTTTTGGGACACACCTAAGGAAACATTTATAATTACGCTGTAATATCCAGCAAGAATATTTATTGAACATTTCACATATTTTTTCATTGGATGGTCTAATATAGCATTCTA
>CM054144.1:36141401-36143901 GCA_028751875.1 Rapana venosa
GATGACTCAGAACAAGTTACAACTTAATGCCGATAAAACCGAAGCCATGCTCATAGGGACCCAACATAAACTTTCCTCTATCGCAAAAACTTCAATAGAAATCGGCAATACGTCAGTTCCTTTGCCCAACTCTGTGAAGTATTTAGGAGTAGTTCTTGACAACACACTCTCTATGAAAAAATTAATCACCCAGACCTGCCAGTCTTGCTACTATCAATTACGGCGCATAAGCGCGATTCGCAAGTATCTGTCCACTGATGCAACTTCCAAGCTTGTCACATCTCTCATTCTTTCACGTGTAGACTACTGTAATTCTCTTTTGGCTGGCCTAATAGCATCATCTATCCATTCTCTTCAACGCATACAAAAGTCTGCAGCCCGACTGGTCCTAAGAAAGAAAAAATCTGAACACATCACTCCTCTTCTGCGATCTCTTCACTGGCTGCCTGTCTGACAAAAACTGGAGTATAAAATCAATACTCTCTGTTTCAAATGTCTCCACAAATCTGCACCCCCTTATCTCTGTAACTGTCTTCATCTGTACACTCCATCCCGCTCCCTTCGTCCAGCCGCAGATACTTTGTGCTTTCGAACACCCAGATTCAAACAAACCACTGTTGGCCGTCGCTCCTTCTCTGTTTCTGGTCCATCCACCTGGAATGACCTCCCTCTTTCACTTCGACAAAAGCCTTCACTTGATACCTTCAAATCCAGCCTCAAAACACACTTTTTTCCCTACCTGAGACTTTACCCCCAAATATCTGTCCTAATTTTCAACAGCATTTTTCACCTTCTAAGTGTTGTTCCGAGTGTGTGTGTTGTGTGTGTGTGTGTGTGTTGTGTGTGTGTGTGTTGTGTGTGTGGTGTGTGTGTGGGGTGTGTGTGTGTATGTGCGTGTGTGTGCGTGCATACGTGCGCGCGCATGGTTTTGAAATCTGTTGTTCATTATGTTTAAGGAGAGTTGCATCCTGTAAATGATTGAGTGCAAGCGCTTCGATTTGTTTGTCTTTTTACAAGATTCAGCGCTATATAAATTCCATATATTATTATTATTATTATTATTTTTATTATTATTATTGTTATAGTAAACCATCTCTGTCTTTATACAGTCAACCTTCTCTTCGTTTACATAGTAAACATTCCGTCCTTATACAGTCAACCTTCTCTGCATTTACATAGTAAACCTTCTCTGTCTTAATAGTCAGCCTTCTCTGCGTTTACATAGTAAACCTTCTCTGTCTTTATACAGTCAGCCTTCTCTGTGTTTATATGGCCAGCCTATCCTGTGTTTATAGAGTCAACCTTCGCTGTGTTTATATAGCCAATCCTTGTCTTTGTTTATATAGCCAACTTTGCCTTTGCTTATATAGCTAACTTTTCCAGTGTTTATGTAGTCAACCTTTTCTGTGTTCATATAGTCAACATTTGTGTGTTTATAAAGTCGCGCGCGCACACACACCTATATATATATACACACGCAATCATACATACATACATACATACACACATACATACACACATACACACTCACAAACACAAACACATACACCCCACGCACACACACACCAACACGCGCGCGCACGCGCAAAACACACACACACACACACACACACGCGCGCGCGCGCACACACACACACTCACCTCACCCCGATACACACATACCATCTACTCTGTTCCCTCACCACACCACGCACCCAACCCCCCACCCCATTCACCACCCCCCCTCCACCCCCACCCCTCCCCCCCCACTCCCCCCCCCCACCCCCACCCACACACAATCACACACCCCCAAAAAACAAAAAAAACAACAACAGTAAACCAATCAACCAAATTAACTCTCACCAAACTAAGTCAGCCGAGCGAAACATAACATTTCTCTTTGATTCTCATAATTATGACCATGCTGTCTAGTTCAGCGACAACAGCAAGCAGCAACAGCAGCAGCAACAGCAGCAGCAGCAGCCGAGGGGCAATTGTAGTGATGGGGCCGACAGCTGCTGTCCCTGTCCTTGTTCCTGTCACCTGCACCATTACCTGCACAGTCAATCACTGTCAGTGACAGCAGACTGAAAGCAGTGACCGGAGGGAAGAGAGAGAGAGAGGGGAGAGAGAGAGGAGAGAGAGAGAGAGAGAGAGAGAGAGAAGAGAGGAGGAGGAGAGAGAGAGAGAGAGAGAGAGATGAGAGAGGAGAGACAATGACAATGACAATGACAATGACAAAGGTTTATTGTGATAAGCAAGATGCCCATTCACAAGGGGACAGTGGGGGGGGGCTGGGCACAAACACATAAATCAAATACCGAGAACATAACAAATTTCAGCCCAAATAGTCATCATGTCATGGATTCCAGAACATGGTTACGTAGAGATTCAAATCCTTTTTTCATAAGGAATTATCAAGGTGGAGGAGTTTCCACAAAAATGTACAAATTCAAATCAACTTTTTACAACAAAGTGGTCTGCGACAAAAACAAGGTCACAATGTCTGTTCTTCTAGGTT
>CM054144.1:36146401-36161401 GCA_028751875.1 Rapana venosa
ATAGCAAGGAGAAATAATAAATAAAATACTTGTAAAGAGAATGTAACGAATTGTAGTCGTGACAATAAATTATGAAAAATCGGAATGAATGAATGGGTTAGACGAAGAAAAGAAAGACGACGTTAATGAAATAATGAGTGAATGAATGCCTGCGTAAATGAACATTTAGATAAATCGATGAAGAAGATTATAACATACACCAACATACACCCGCAATGAAACAATTTGCATCACGGTCCTCAGTGATATGTATCTAATTTCTAATGACAAGAAAACCATTCACCCAGCTGTGTAAAACAGCCACAACCAGCCGACCAACCAACCAACCAACCAATTTAGCAACCAACCAGCCAATAAACCAACTAACCACCCAACCGACCGACCAGTAAGTCACTTAGCCAACTAACCAACCAATAAGCAGGATAGCAAATCAACCAGACAAACAGCCATTGAAGAAAACAGCCACTGAAGCAACTGACCAATCTATCCAACCACAAGTGTTGCCACTCCCCAGCAAGTCAGCTATGTAAGCCAATAAAAAACCCAGAAGAAACAAACAACAATAACAACACAAAACATATATCTTGAAACATACCTATACACTTTTCCTGCCACCTCAGCCAGAATCCAATATAACAGAAGAAGGTAAGCAATGATAGACAATCCAATCAAGTGATGGAATCCCACAGACAGTGAAATATGGTAATCAACTAAGCATCCTCACGTACAGACACAATCACCTGGCATAATGAAAGCCGAATATCTAAGGGTGGAAAATCCAAACAAGTAGGTGCCTAATTGAAAACAGGATGTGGCTCCACCCAAACTAAAGATTCTTTGAACCCAAAACACACACAATTTGGCTGAAATGTTTGGAAGTAAAACAAGTGTAAGTTAAAACAAATCAGTTGTCAGAGTCTATGGCCTGCCTACCAGGTGTTCTCTGTTAGATTTGAAGTTTAAATGTTACACTATCACGGTTTCCTTAGAATAAAGTTATACTTGCAGTCGGAATGGTTCAAACAACAGAACTGCTGATTGTTATCTTTAGAACCATGCACAATGTTACATCTAAACAACAATGTTTTGATCCAAACAATGTGAAAGTTGCACCATACAGGTAGCTTAACATACATATGTCCAGAAGACACTTCCTAACAATTGAGCAAAGGGATGTCCCAGTGTCCCAAATGACATTTCTATAGAATTCTAGACTCTATCTTGGGTCACAAAGCTACTCAACTGTACCTCCTCAAAGCAATTTGTACCACCAGCTGTCACTAGAGCGGAAAACCATCCTATCAAAAGAGCTCCAGCAAGTTGACATCCACATGAATTGGCCGCAGCTTGACACCCAACGGAAAGCACACTTCTACTAACCCAATCAAAACTTCCGGGTTTTCGCCACCCTGCTCTTCCAATATGCCCTCAAGCCACCTAGCTGCTGTGGTGAACGATGACGATGATGAGATAGAGGACACAGCAGAGAAGACAGAGAAAGGCGTGAAGGGGGTGAAAGGGCAATCTGTCACACCTCAGCAAGCAGATCGCTTCGCCCGGTAAAAACAAAATAGCCCCGAGAGTGAGGTGGAATAAGGGCAAGCGAAGGAGGAATTCTGATGACACTTTCTCTTCTCCTCCTTTCCCTTGTTGTCCTTTAAATCTGCTTAAGCGATTCGCAAGGGAAATGAAGACAACAAGTGCAAAAGAAAGGTGAAAGAACAAAACAGGGAAGGGAGTGATGGTAGACAGGGAGGGAGGGAGCATGGTGAGCTGGGTGAAGGGTGAGGGGGTGGAGTGGAGGCATAATAGCTATGGCGGCCAACACAATCAAGGGACCCCGGGGGGTGATTAGGACTGGGGGTGGGAGTCAATTAGAAAACCCATTGAGGAGCGGAATTAGATTGCTTTGGTGACGCAGAGCTGTTGGTCGGCACGCGTGCGGGGTGTAAAAAGGCCTTCTTGCCCGCCCTCCCTCCACATTAACTAACTCCAGCAACTAGACATTGAAGACGTCGACTGGGCAATGTCAAGCAATAGGTCCTGACAGCGCGCACAGCCGCACGCACGTAGAAGGCACGGACAAGCACGCACAGGCACGGACAAGCACGCACAGGCACGGACAAGCACGCACAGGCACGGACAGGCACGGACAAGCACGCACTCATGCATGTACATTCATGTAAAACTTTTAAGAAAGCACGTGCTCATCTGGCAAGTGCCTTTCGCAAACATGTTAACAGGCAAAGATGGCAGGTCTGACAGGGGAAAGGATGAGACAATGGACCATGGATTAGCAACGAAAAGACCAATGGCTGACGTTACTGTAAGATAATGTGACGAGATAAGTTTTCATTTTGTTTACCTATCACTTTTCCCTTTAAAAATATACCCCCATTTTTTTCCTTCTAAAACTTTTTTGTTCAGTTTAAACAAAAAATCAGATGGATGGCTTGATACAAAGCACATAAATTATATTGCTTATTCAGAATACTACCTGAAAATTTTTTTTCACTTTGATACAGCATGTAACTACAGATTTTTTCTGTACATACAACGCTCTTTGTTTTATAATGCCGTATTGTCATTGAATTTTATAATGGGACAGTGTTACTTTTATTGCAAGTAGGACATTTACGGGCTCTGAGTCTTCCATATTTTCCCCAGCATTTTACGATAAGCAGGGATATCAGGTTGGCTCATACGACTTAAGATGTTTTTATCTCCAGGGTTGCTGTGTTGTGGGTCATGTCTATCTAGTATTTACACACATCCTCAATATGCTTACTAGCGGCAAGGATGTGGATTAGGTAATAGAATAGTTATGGGTTGAACAGAAAGGTGAAGCTCTAAGACCAGCTGATTCTTGATTAGCACTGACATTTCACAAGACTGTTTTGCCAGAATTCCTAAAGCTAAGGAAGCAGATTCCACTGACACAAAGCTCAGGTAATTTAGATATTGTCTTTGCACCTTCTTCTTGTTCTTGTTCTTGTTCTTGTTCTTGTTCTTCTTCTTCTTCTTTACTTTACAAAGTTCAAGTTAGAATTTTCCATCCGCTTTGAGATTGCAAATCAACATTATTATGTAGTTGTCGTTGTTGTTGTTGTTGTTATTACAAGCAGAAATACATTACAAATGGTTTAGAACGGGCTGTAGTTGTCCCGTTCCTCTTCTAATCAGATCAGTTAATTAAAACAGTTTTTTTTTCATTAATTTTATTTTGTTTACTTGTGTGTTTTAGTATGTTTTGACCCTGTGCCCACCATCTCATTGTTCCTTGCTACCACTGTCCAACTGTCTTTGATTCTTTTACTCTATCCATTTCTTTGTTTTCCATTGTTCCTTTTGTGAAACAGCGGATGGATGCTTTCAGAACCAAGATCAGAAAGCTTTGGATACCGTATTTTAAGTAAGTGTCGATCATTTTCTCAAGATCAAAGCAATTGTTCTTGTCTTCAGTCAGCCAGACGTCGATTATTTTCTCCTTTACTTGACACAAATAACTATCTAGTTAAACGTACTGTAAAATACTTATTTAAAGTTGAAATCGTGTTCTGTTGTTTCTACTTTGGTATTGTGCAAAATATCAACAAACAACGCTTATATGAAGAAAAGTTACCAAAATGTTGATATTCATATTTTGTTTTGGTAAATTGGGGAAGTCTAAGGTAAAGTTAAAGGTGACCCATATCATGTGCGGTCCTAGGGGAGCGAGGCGTCAGAGACCTCAACTTCTCTAGGGGCAAGCATGTTGAGGGCGTCGCCCATCTCCTCTCCCTCGCTGCTTTACCTTCCGTTACCCTTAAGAGGTAGGTACCCATTTACAGCTGGAAGAACTGGGGGACTGTACTGAAGCCAAGGTGCGCAAACGGTTACGAAGTGGTAACAACGCTCGATGCTGCTTAACCTTAGCTGGGGGAAAGGCGTGCTCTGACCACTGAGCTATCCCGACCCCATGAGAGGTAAAAGTTGAAAAAAGCCTGTAAATTACGTAGCATTATAACTGAAAATTTATCAAGCACCAACACATCTTGTGCTGATCTGTAGAAAAAAGGCTAGTCTAACAAAAAAAGTACAATCTGAAATTTCAGAAGGCTACATTGATTTTAACGAAAGACTGTTTACGCGTAATCACAGTGCCTGGCTTTCAAAAAAATGGTGAAGAATACAAAGCTGCTTTAAAACAAGTTTTCAGTGCCCGTGCTCGCCATTATTGCCAATATGAGACGACTTTGTCCTCAGTCTTTGATGGGTAATGTCAGAGGATGGTTGGTTCCAGACAAGGTAGTAAATATGAGCCTTACTTCCTGCTGCTATGAATTACACCGGCACAGAAAGAGAACCCAACAAAATAAGGGGGCCAGGGGGTATTAGAGACAAAAGAAGAAAAAAAAAGCTAGTTTAAAAACAAGATTGAAAGAGGAACATAAATGAGAGAGAGCACGCACACACGCGAACGCACACACACACACACACACACACTCGCACGCACACACTCCACACACACACTCCACACACTCCCACTTCTGCTATTAGTCCTGCTTCTATGAAAACACAAAAGCGTCATGGAAACTGCCCTATCTATATCCCTACGATAGCGCTTTTATGTGGTGGTTGTTGTTTTTTTAATAACAAACGTTGCCTTATAGACTCGTGCATAGTTCCACATATTGGGTTTTGTTACTGCTACTACTTACATGTTGGCGTACTGTGACCGGGCTTTTCTATCCTTAACGCAGATGCATTGTGGCTGTTTTTTGGTGGTGTGTTTTTTCCGCATAGTCCTCGCTGTTGACGGAGCCCCAACGTGATAATGTGGCTAATAGAAACGTGGTAGGGTTAACCAAACTGTACACCTCAGAGGCTGGCTAACATCTCTTGTAACCCTGACATTTCTCAAATATCTGTGGGTTAAGTCGCTCACTGAACACAGACAACAGGTATGACTGCGAGATAGATAAACTAATCTAGATCATGGTTTCGAACCCCTTCCTTCTCCGCAATCCTCCTCCTCCTCTTATATCACTGAGAGTGAACAGACGTAAAATCGAATCGAATCGAATCCTCCTCCTCCTTCTCCTCCTTCTTCTTCTTCTTGGAAAAGAAACAAAAATCCCTAAAGTTTACAATTGGATTGAAAACTTTGGGCTAAATGTGGGGTTTTTTGTGGGCTTTTGCAGTTGCAAACAAAAGTTGACTCAAAGTAAATGAACTATTTTACAAAGCGAAGGTTTTCTTTCAGTATTTTTTTTTCATTCAGCGTGTTTTTCCTTCTCTTTTGTTTTTGTTTTTGCTGGTTTTGTTCAGCATTATAAAATACCTTGTCAAGGCTGTTACTGCCACTCTCTCTCTCTCTCTCTCTCTCTCTCTCTCTCTCTCTCTCCTCTCCTCTCTCTCTCCTCTCTCTCTCTCTCTCTCTCTCTCTCTCTCCTCTTTCTTTCTTTCTTTCTGTCCTTCTTTCTTTCTTTTTGGCCAGATTGAATTGTTCTTTCCGTCCTTTCTTTCTTTTTGTGAACTATCCTTGACTGATTTTAAAAGTTCAAGTCACATAGATCAGAATGTCGTGTTTTGATGCCGTTTTGATTTTTTTTTTTCTGAATATCAACGAAAGCTCCTCCTGCTTTATGTCTAGTTTAGCCAACGGAGATTGTTTTCTCGTATATCTTGCGAAACATAAGTAGGCTGGACTTACTGTTAAGTTGTAATTTTGATCTGAATAACAGTGACTTTATTTTTGAATCAGGTATAAGGAAAACTACAAGCATTCAACAATTTTTTTTTAGCCATAAACGGTGACTGAAAATGTTCATGCTAACACTCTTGCATTGCAGTGGGGTAAACAGTTGACAAAAGCCTGCTTAGGCATTATCAACGTTTTCTGGATACTTGAACACATGAAATGGAAGTGTCCATGTGCGAAAACATGTGTTTATTTATTTTTATTTATTCATTTATTCTTTCGAGGATGATGGAATAAGGAATCATGTGCTTTTTTACATCCAGTCCCCGTGTGTATGTAGTTTCGAAAAAAAATGTGCCATCCGTTCCCACCGGCGCACAATGGCTAACTCTTCCGAAAGCGGAACAGGTTTTTAACGTGTGTGTGCAAGATGTTCTGCGTGAGATCGCACACGGGGACCTCGGTTTATAGTCTCATCCTAAGGACTTTTTGGGGAGAGTGGAGTCGGCACTGATGTTAACTCCAGAGGGAAAAATCCTCTTGAACGGGATTCGACCCCGGGTCAGCAGATCATGAGCATGCGCATCACTCCAACCACCAGGCCATCCTGTTTCCCACCACAGTATAAAGCCAGGAGGGCCAGCAATGACAGAGTCAGATGCAGAGGGAGGATGAGGTCGCTGTCACTGGCCGGTGTGTCAGCTAACATCATAACCTGTGACACCGACAGGGGATACATATTTCTGTTCCGTGTAAAGGTGACATAGTTCTTCTCCGTGTAAAGATGACATAGTTCTTCTCCGTGTAAAGGTGACATATTTGTGTTCCGTGTAAAGGTGACATATTTCTGTTATGTTCGTGTAAAGGTGACATATGTGTGTTCCGTGTAAAGGTGACATATTTGTGTTCCGTGTAAAGGTGACATATTTCTGTTATGTTCGTGTAAAGGTGACATATGTGTGTTCCGTGTAAAGGTGACATATTTGTGTTCCGTGTAAAGGTGACATATTTCTGTTCCGTGTAAAGGTGACATGATTGTGGTCCGTGTAAAGGTAACATATTTGTGTTCCGTGTAAAGGTGACATAGTTCTGTTCCGTGTAAAGGTGACATATTTGTGTTCCGTGTTAAGGTGACATAGTTCTGTTCCGTGTAAAGGTGACATCTTTCTGTTCCGTGTAAAGGTGACATAGTTCTGTTCCGTGTAAAGGTGACATCTTTCTGTTCCGTGTAAAGGTGACATAGTTCTGTTCCGTGTAAAGGTGACATCTTTCTGTTCCGTGTAAAGGTGACATATTTCTGTTACATGTAAAGGTGACATCTTTCTGTTCCGTGTAACGGTGATTTATAGTCAAGAAAAAACAAAACAAAACTACACTGATGTATGCATTCAACAAGATTTAAAACTCATCTGTTCCCAGTTTGATATCGTTTTCACATCACACACACAAACAAGTATCTTTCACCTTTCGGAGCATTTTGCCCGGAAGGTTCACAAACACGTTACACTTAGTCTGATAATTATATTTTTTATCGGGGTAATGTCGCGACATTTGCCACCAATCACCAATATTTCTAGAAATATTTCTGTTCCGTGTAAAGGTGATTTCAGTTTGTAAGAAAAAAAACCAGATTCCGTCCATTTTCTTCTTCAAAAACTGACACAGTTGTTAGATTTCACTGGTACTGGTATTGCACAACGGTCACAATTTTGTCGGTAGTTTTTGATAGGGGATACTAGAGAATAGATGGTTTCAGTCAGGCTGGTGCGTTTTCTTTCTTTTGTGTGTGGATTATATGGATACAAGGGGACGGGATAGCTCAGTGGTCGGAGCACTCGCTTTCCCCCAGCCAAGTTAAGCAGCGTCGAGCGTGGTTACCAGTTGGATGGGTGACCGTTTGCGCGCCTTGGCTTCAGTACAGTTCCCCCAGTTCACCCAGCTGTAAATGGGTACCTGCCCTCTTTAGGGTCAGGGCAGGTAAAGCAGCGAGGGAGAGGAGATGGGCGCCGCCCTCAATATGCTGGCCCTAGAGAAGTGAGGTCTCTGACGCCTCGCTCCCCTACGACCTTATAGGTTATGGGACTCCTTTACCTTTTACCTATATGGATACGTGAATATTTCAAAGCATCACACGACTTCAACTATGATGTTGAAAAATACATAAATGTGAGATATTCTGTTTTTTCTCAGTCATAAAGCGTAGATTTTTTTAGACCGTTCCTCAGTTCTTTAACTATCCAAACACAACGCTATCGCAATATTATTCGTGTCAAACCGATAGCATGTATGTAGTGAAAGCAAAACAGAGTTTACGTGCAGAAAAAAAAGAAGAACTTTCGCAATATGAAATATTTTGAGCGACTTTGTTGCTACTGTACTAATAAATGCCACAATTAGCATTAAAAAGCGTATTTTGTTAACGTTGTGTACATAAACTGTTCTTTTGTTTGCTGGCATAGTCCCTGTGGTGTCTCTCTTCTCTCTCTCTCTCTCTCTCTCTCTCTCTCTCTCTCTCTCTCTCTCTCTCTCTCTCTCTCTTTCTCTCTGTGTCTCTCTCAATCTCTGTCTGTGTCTGTCTGTCTGTCTCACTTTGTGCTATGAATGTGTATTTTTGTTTTGGGGGGGTGTTTTTATTCTGTAGCCATTGCAACAAAATAAAGTAAAGGTATGTCCCTCTGTCTCCGTCTACCTTTGGCTGTCTGGCTGGCTGTATATTTGTCTGTCTCTCTGACTGTTTCTGTCTGTCTGTCTGTCTCCCTTTGTGCTATGAATGTTGTTGTTGTTTTTTTCTGTAGCCATTGCAACGAAACAAAGTAAAGGCATGTCCCTTTGTCTCTGTTTCTACCTTTTGCTGTCTGCCTGTCCATCTGTCTGTCTCTCTCACTTTGTGCTATGAATGGTGTTTTTTTCTGTAGCCATTGCAACGAAATAAAGTGAAGGTATGTCTCTGTCTCTGTTTCTACCATTGGCTGTCTGGCTATCTATCTGCCCGTGTATCTGACTGTCTCTGTCTGTCTGACTCTCTGTTTCTGCCTCTCGCTGGCTGTCTGCCTGTCTAGTCTGTCTATCTTTCTGTCTGTTCACCTGCCTGTCTGTCTGTCTTCTCTCTCTTACTCTCTCTCTCTCTATCTCTCCCTTCCTCCCCCCTTCTCTCTCTGTCTCTCTCCTTCCCTCCCCCCTCTCTCTCCCTCTCTCTGTCTCTCTCTCTCCTCTCTCTGCTCTTGCAATTTTTTTCTGATTTGCTGAGAGTCTGGTATTTATTTATTTGTTTTTCACCCATACTTTCTGCAACAGTTTATTTTTGATAAGCATCAATGCTGCCACAGAGACGTGGGTTTTCACAAAAACCGTCGAACATTTGTTGAAGAGCTGTGAAAACCGAATGCTACGCTACATGACAAAGATCAAATGGGAAGACAGGATCACGAATGAAGAACTATGGAGAATGTTCAAGGTTGATGATCTGAAGTCTGTAGCTAGTACCAATAGACTGCGCTGGTTTGGGCACGTTCAACGGAAAGCAGACCACCACATCATACAAAGAGCAATGAACTTCGTAGTAGATGGAAAGAGACCAAAGGGAAGACCTAGCAAGACCTGGGCTGCCTGTATTGCAGATGATCTTAGAGAAAGGGGCATGAATAAGGAGGAAAGCTTAAGGCTCATCAATGTCAAACCTCCCTTGGGAGAAACATGACAAAAAGGAAAAGAAGAAGAAGAAGAAGAAGAAAGAAGAAGAAGAAGAGAAGAAGAAGAAGAAGAAGAAGAGAAGAAGAAGAAGAAGAAAGAAGAAGAAGAAGAAGAAGAAGAAGAAGAAGAAGAAGACGAAGAAGAAGAATGCTGATATCCGATACACAGAGTTCTGCTGGTGATCGATGTGCATAATCATGGATCATTGTTTTCACTGGGGAGAACGACGTCGATAATTATGCTGTTGTGTACTATTATCTTGCCTCTCTCCTTCCTTTTATTTCCAGTCTGATGTACTGGAGAAAAAAGATGTGAAGAGCATTCGGTTATCAAGATGCTTTGTTAGTAAAGTGCAGGCGGATTTTTATTTCTTTTTCATCTTCTTTTGTTTTTAAACAAAAAAGATGTACTCGGCAAGAGTTTTGAGTAGCCATAACACTATGCGTGATTGGTGGCAAGTGTCGCGACATTACTCCGAAGAAACATATCATTATCAGACTTGTGTAACGTGTTTGTGAACCTTTTGGGCAAAATGTTCCGAAAGGTGAAATATACTTTTGTGTGTGTGTGATGTGGAAACGATGTCAATCTGGGAACAGATGAGTGTTGAGTCTTGTTGAATACATACATCAGTGTAACATTTTTGTTTATTTTGTTTTTCTTGACAAAGTGAAAGTTTACCAGATATAGATAGATAGATAAAGAGAGAGAGAGAGAGAGAGAGAGAGAGAGAGAGAAGATAGTAGATAGATAGATAGATAGATAGATAGATATAGATAGATAGATAGAGATAGAGAAGAGAGAATGAAAGAGAGAGAGAGCGAGAGAGCGAGACAGAGACAGACAGACAGGCAGACCGACAGACAGAGACAGACAGACAGACAGACAGAAGAGAGAGAGAGAGAGAGAGAGAGAGAGAGAGAGAGAGAGAGAGAGAGAGAGAGAGAGAGAGAGAGAGAGAGAGAGAGAGAGAGAGAGAGAGAGAGAGAGAGATGCAAACTAACAGCATGGACAATAGCAGCACATTCCTGAATTACAAAAAGCCCACATTCTGGACAGATGGAGGGAAGCAAAGCAACATCCCAGGCAGGCAGCAAGGTGATGACTGCCGGCAACAAGAGAACCAGGAACTCCTATCTCCATGCATCTAACTCTGACTCTGCCACGCTCTTCCCGCTACTTAGCAGAAGTGGAATATCCATAAAAAGATAAAAAGAAGCTCTCTTATTCAAACATAACCTCAGGATATAATTATCTTGCCGGTGTGTCTGCGAACTCAACACGTTATGCATACGCGAAATTCTGTATTTAAATGTGTGTTTGGACGTGAGCGCGCACGCACGCAAGTGTGTATGAGTATGTGTGTGCGTGTGTATGTATATGTGGTAATTTGTATTTTCAATGTATTACGTTATCGATTTTCCTATTTTTTACTGGTTTAATTCAATGATAAAGGATGCAATAATGTAGTATTTTAGTATAATCATTAAGAAATTTGTTCTTAGATAGATGGCTTGATGAAAAAAAGCAAATGCATTGCTTATTCAATGTACCATCTGGAAATAAAATGTTGACTTTGACTTGGACTTTGACTACGCGGAACACAAACACACAGCCAACCGGTAAGAAACAAGATGCTTGATTGACTACGTTGCCTTCAAATCTGATTGTTTGATTTTGGCTGTTTGTTATACGCGGATGTGCTTTATTATACAGTTCACAATTTACCCGGAGGGATACTTCATGTGCCTTTGCTTCAGCAAGGCAGATTTGTTGTCAGAAATCCGTTCTTTTCTATTAATGATAATTGTGTGCAGGGCTTGTTAAAAAAACGATTTTAGAAGACCTTTTTCTTTTTTTTAAAAACATTTTGTGGGCATGTTTAGCATTTCTGTATGGTTATTTAGTCAGATTTAGTCGTATATGTTTAAAGAAAACTCATTTGTATTTGATTTGGTTTATGATACATGACTTGTATACAAATCTGAGGATGTTTGCTTTCCTGGTTGGGTGGCTTCTTGTTTATATGTGTATGATTATTTACTTATTTTACCCGTAGGAAATGTACTGCTAAACCCCCCATTGATTGTCTTATTTGTGGTATTGAAACTGGAATGGCGATAACTGGTATCAGGCAATCCCATGCCTGTAGCCTATTTGAGTGTGCTTGAATGTTTAACTTGTGTAAGTGCTAAGTTTGACGATCCAGATTTCCTTCACAACTTCCCGCTGTGATGTGAAGACAGGCTTGGTCTTGGATAAACACAGTCGCGTTATATGGAACTCTGGCTGCAAGCGTTAGACTGCCCATTGGTTACCTCTGGAGTGGGAGACCGCTCATGTACCTTGGCTTCAGTACGGTTCCCTAGTTCACCCAGATGTAAATATGTACCTGCTCTCTTTCACTACAGGGAAGGTAAAGCAGTAACGGAGAGGAGATGGACGCTGCCTGACAATGCTGGCTCCTAGAAAAGCTGAGGTTTTTAACATCTCGTTCCCTAACAAAATGTTTCGTTCAATATCACTTTGAGTAAACGGACGAAAAATCGAAGCAACAACAACAATACTAACAAAGGTATAGATTATGGGAGCATAATTACCTTGTTTTCAATATCATTAGCTCAACTGAAAACAACAGAGCATTAGGGCATTATGATTGATAAATAAATCAATGATCTATCATCATACATTAAACAAACAATAAATCAATCAATCAAGCAATCAAGCAACAACAAAACAATGGTTAAATATATAAATCACTAGATGGAACGATGAATAAAAGAATCGGAGAAAGAATAAATAAATACTCGTATAAGTAAATAACTGATAACTAGTTGAATAAACACATACAAAGATACATGAATAAATGAGTAACTGAATCAATATTTTTGTAAAAGTCTGTTTGAACGCACTGTGCAGTTAGATTTTTTGGGTTTAATGTTAAATGTTTGACCCATATCAATTTTAATATTTTCATTATACAAAAAAAAAAATAAAGGCATTAAATTATTGCATCTCTTCTATTCTTTTGCAGCTTGTCTTCTTCTTCTTTTTCTTCTTCTTCTTCTTCTTCTTCTTCTTCTTCTTCTTCTTCTTCTTCTTCTTCTTCTTCTTCCTTCTTCTCTTCTCTCTCTCTTCTCCTTCCTCCTCCTCCTCCTCTCTCTCTCTCTCCTCTCTCCTCTCTTCCTTTCTCTCCTCCTCTCTCCCTCCTCCTCCTCCTCCTCCTCCTCCTCTCCTCCTCCTCCTTCTTCTTCTTCTTCTTCTTCTTCTTCTTCTTCTTCTTCCTCCTCCTCCTCCTCCTCCTTCCTCCTTCTTCTTCTTCTTCTTCTTCTTCTTCTTCTTCTTCTTCTTCTTCTTCTTCTCCTCCTCCTCCTCCTCCTCCTCCTCCTCCTTCTTCTTCTTTTTTTTCTTTGTGCTGTGGTTGCTTCCTTTCCTTATTTTATAAAGATGTGCATTTTTCTTTCAAACTTCAAGAATGCTTTTAGCATGTTGATGCTGCACTTTTGAAACCAGTGTCGTGTTTCGGTTATGAAATGAATGTCTGTTTATTTGTTTACTTATTCATTCAATGGTTTTATCTTTCTTGTTTCTATATTTTTCTGCATTTAAACCAGAACAAACAAACACATACACACACACACGCGCGCGTGCCCGCGCGCGCACACACACACACACACATTTGCGCACGCATATATCCTCCCCCCCCCCCCCCCCCCCCCGCACACACACATATTGACCAAATATAAATAAGGAAACACAAGTAAACATATTAAAGTCAGGAAAATGTAGTCGCAGCCCAGGTTACCCTAGCTGGAATCATGCAATCAATTCGGCCATCTCTTTGCCGAAGGACAGATACCAGATATTGATAAAAGCAAATACATAAACAAACGAAAGAACAAACAAACAAACAATCAATCGACCAATTAATAAAACAAACAGACAAACAAACGAAGCAACCAACAAAAACAAGCAGACGAGCAAACATGAAACAAATACTTTAGTCGATTCATTTTGTCATGTCACTTGCCAGAAAACATGTCCATCTTTCAGAATGTTGTGTGTATGTGTGTGTGTGTGTGTGTGTGTGTGGTGTGTGTGTGTGTGTGTGTGTGTGTGTGTGCGTGTGTGTGTGTGTGTGTGTTGTGTGTGTTCAAAGACATGTATCCCTCAACAATGTTTATCTCATTATATGAAAACGACCGAGGCTATGTACAGCTGGTCTGTCGTATGTACAACGCGTTATGATTGAAATGTATATGTTCTAGACAAAGAAGGCATCGTAACTAACAGTCTTTTTCTTCACATAACTACCACTCGTGTGTTTACGATCCAAACAGCCTCAATGGTGATAGGTGAGGTTTATGTAACATTGTTGATTGTTGTGTTAACTGTTTGCATTGTCTTCATTATAGTCCCTTCCATGAATTGTTGTTTATTAACAGTAAACGAGGTCATTTGTACACATGAGGTATAACATTGACTGAGAATGAGTAACAAAGTAGACAATACTTTCATGTGTTCTCTTGATGTACTTACAGACTGGCAGTTTTCCTAAGTCTGCGTGGGTCGTAATGCAAACAGACACAGTTATGATTGAAATAAAAAGTTATAAATATTTCGCAAATGTCGTGGCATCATCATCTTCTTCTGACACAATTCAAGTAACAAGTGCCAGTAGCTTTGATACTGACAAAGAAAACCCCATTTTGTTTTGGGTTTTTTAAACCATTTTGGGTTTATTTGTTGTTGTTGTTTTCTTGTTCTTCAGTTGTAGCTCCCAGGATGACCATTTGTGAGATTGTGTGTGTATGTGTGTGCGACTGGTTTTTACCCACCATTAAGGTAGTAACATTTCGATTTAGAGAATAGTATCTAAACACAATACTTGTGTGCATGCGTTTGGTTTACTTTCTTTGCAAAATGGCCTAAACTTACGAAAGGCGGGTAGGTTTTTAACATGGGTTCAAGATGGTCTGGGTACGTTTGCAGACGGAGTATCAGTTTATATAGTGTCGTCAGAAGAACTATCCCATTCCCTCTGTTGTTGCTTGTGAAACAGAAGAACGATTGCACGTAACTATTCGTTTGTTCCTCTTGCTTGGGGTTCGTGAATAAAATCACGTTTATCTTATGCTGTCCTTTTTGTGTGTTTATTTTTGGTTTCTTTCTTCCTCCCATCCCCATTGCCTTGTTCTGTTATTACTGCCAGTGTCTGTTTTTCTGTGAGTTTGTCAGCCTTTCTTTCTGTTCTTCTTTTTACTTTCTGTCCTTCATTTTTTTATCTTTTTACTTTCGTTCTTTACCTTCTTTTATCTTTCTTTCTTTCCTTCTTTCTTTCTTTTTTTTCTTTTTCCATTCATTTTGTATTTCTCCTTTTTCTTTCTTTTCTCTTTTTTATCTTTCTTTTATCTTTCATTTTTTCCTTCTTTCTTTCTTTCTTTCTTTCTTTTTCCATTCATTTTGTATTTCTCCCCTTTCTTTCTTTCTTCTTTATCTTTCTTTCGTTTCATTTCGTTTGTGAAACAGAGAGTGACAATTTCCAAAGTCAAGATCAAGGAGAATAGAAAAGCACACCGTATTTTTCATGTGGTAGCGAGGATTTTGATAAGATCAAAGGACTTCCT
>CM054144.1:36178901-36181401 GCA_028751875.1 Rapana venosa
ACAAGGGTAAAGAAGAAAGGAAAAAACAGTCGATAAGAAAAAAATGCCCTAAAATTATTAGCATTTGGTTATACATATCTATCTATCTATCTATCTATCTATCTATCTATCTATCTATCTATCTATCTATCTATCTATCTATCTATACATATGTATGTATTTTAAGAAATGTGTATGCATGTGGGAAACTATTTAAGAGGCACATCATTGTTACAAATAAACACAAACCTTTGAGTGTGTGTGTGTGTGTGTGTGTGTGTGTGTGTGTGTGTGTGTGTGTGTGTGCACGCGGGTGCGCTTGCGTGCGTGCTTGTGTGTGTTTGTGTCTGTGTGTGTCTGTGTGTGTGAGAGAGAGAGACAAAGAGAGACAAAGAGAGACAGAGAGAGACACACACACACAGCACACATACACACATCGCAAAACGTCATACCACTTCTCTGTAAAGACTCTGCCGCACTGCCCACCCCAGCTCACCCCCACCCTTAGGTGCGAATAACACAAATAAAACGGTTAGAGCCAATAAAATGAAGTCATAGCCAGCCTTCGCCGAGTGGGATCTCCACATCAATTTGGCCATGTCTTCCCTAAGGGGGAGACAAGAGATGGAGAGGAAGATAAAACAACGCCTCTGTGTGTGTGTGTGTGTGTGTGTGTGTGTGTGTGTGTGTGTGTGTGTGTGTGTTGTGCCATGTTCTTCGCCTGATGACATCCTCCATGTATCTGCCTGTTTACAGTGCTAGAGGCCAGATGTACGGGTTGCCCTCGTCATTTTCCTCCTCTGTTTATGTCAAGGTTTTCAATGTCTGAGGTTTGTTTGTTTGGTTTTTTGTTTTGTTTTGGTTTGTTTTTTTTGGCTGCAGGTGACGTTGTCAATTTGATGAATAAATCCCCGAAACTTTTTCAAGTGAATTGGGTGTTTTTTGTTGATATTTTTGTCGTGTTGTTTTTAAATATGTTGTTCTTAACCCTAAGAGTATGTTTTTATAGCTATAGACTGGAGATGTTTATGTTCTATTGCAATGTGATCAGATTTTTCTTTTTATACAGAAATGTGGCATTCTTTTGAGAAATAAACTCGAAATACACACACATACACACATACACGCGCGCGCGCGCGCACGCATACACACACACACAGGTGAAAAGTTTATATCCTAATACCCCTTGCTCTTTTTACATTGATATACTGCATGCTATCCCCTTCCATTTGCCGATTTTTGCTTCAGTGGTTTTTATAGGACAAAAATGAGAAAAATAAAACACACTGATACAGAGAAAGCGTGAGATATCACATCCTACTTACAGCAACGATGTGTTTATCTGTGTGTGTGTGTGTGGGGTGTGTGTGTGTGTGTGTGTGTGTGTGTGTGTGTGTGTGTGTGTGTGTGTGTGTGTGTGTGTGTGTTTGCGTGCGTGTGCTTGAGTTGTTGTTTTAAGTGATTTTGTGTGAGGAAGCTTCAGAATATAAAAAAAAAACCTGGTTGTTTTCAATTCGTTTCCTCTAATTGTAATGTTTCTCGCGTTGATAAAGAGAGTAAATATATATATATAAAATGTGTGGTGTGTGTGTGTGTTGTGTGTGTGTGTGTGTGTGTGTGTGTGTGTTTTACCGTCGCTTTCTTGTGTTTATTAGAATCAAGCTATGATAAATGGGTTTATGGCAAGGAAACCAGGACAATGGTAGAACAAATCAGTTTTTGTTGTGGCTTTTTAGTCAGTTTTGTATAAGATAAAACACTTCAGATCATAATCTGGTCATGGCCCCAGGTTAGACCTCGAGGCCATGTTAACATGTTATGGTGGATCGGTGGTCTAGAGGTAACGCGCCTGTCTAGAAAGCGAAAAGTCCGGGTCTGAAGTGTGCGGCGGTTCGTACCCCGTTTGGACCGGAAATTTTTCCCCCATCCATTAGACCATGAGTGGTGGTCTGGGCGCTAGTCTTTCGGATGAGACGATAAACCGAGGTCCCGTGTGTTACACGTAATTATTTAGCGCACGTAAAAAAACCCACGGCAACAAGAGAGTTGTCCCTGGCAAAATTCTTAGAAAAAAGCCACTCTGATAGGGAAACAAATACAGCTGCAGCAAAAAAAAAAAAAAAAAAGGGTGAAAGGGTGAAAGGGTGGCGCTGCGCTAAGTGGCGACGCGTTCTCCCGCTCTCCCCGGGGAGAGCAGCCCGAATTTCACGGAGAGAAATCTGCCGTGACTTAAAGTGGTATGAAATAAAATCTGAGCGCTTTGATTTGTTGCTTTACAAGATTCATCATTACAAGATTCAGCGCTATATAAATTCCATACATTATTATTATTATTATTATTAACATCCTGTTCACAAATAAAAACAGAACTTGAAAAACTGAAGAGAGCAACACTGAGCTTCAGAAAAAACACACCAAAATGCCCAACATTTGGTAAAGAACACAATCTAAAAGCATGACACTTGTTTAGTCCCAAGAGAAAAACAAAGAAACAAACTAAATACAAACAATAGTATTACTT
>CM054144.1:36211401-36221401 GCA_028751875.1 Rapana venosa
GGTAAGGGAATTCAGAGAGAGAGAGAGAGAGAGAGAGAGAGGAGAGAGAGAGAGAGATGGGGGGGGGGGGGAGGGGAGAGAAAGATATTTGCAATTGTTGCATATGTATGTGTATGTTTGCTCTTAAACTGGACTGATCATAACAAATAGTTCCTGGCACACACATTTTTTTTTAAAGAAAGTTGAGGCTTGCAGATTAGACTGAACAAACTTGCATTCTAGTGAAAGTAAAATATGTAAACATGAAACAGGCCGTAGACAAAAAAAAAAACCCTTGCTAAAGGAAGTGTCCACACTTTCTATCATCAACAGGAAAAGCTATTTTATGGACACAATTATGTAGGAAGTAGTCATTCATTTTTTGGACGGGAAAAATGTGAAAGTTGGCCTATGTACGAGTAGACAACTTTAATGATATAAACATAATTATGTATAAATTTAGAAGCAAACAGGAAGCCGACAGGCAGAAAATACCCTATGCTCAACCGAAAAAAAACAAAGCCATATTCTCAACATTAGGATGATTGATTACGATGTGTCATTCTTCAAGAGAAAACAAGAGTGGGGAGTGTTGAATCCTACTCTGCAGTGTCATCGGCAATGGTAGCATAAGCGACTGTCTTGCAATTGGTTCTTTACTGACGTTACATGGCCTCGTGGATAAAAAAAAAACTGCTTTAAAAAGGAATCTAGCATAACTGTCACATGATTGTTGGTTGGTTTGAAGGGGGAGGAGGATTGTTTGATTTTTTTTTTCATTCCACAGCCAGAGCTGCAAAGTTACAACACTGGTGAGATTTTGCGTATGCGACTGCCTGCTCGCGTTTTAGATAGCCACATTCCGACTTCGGGGATGGTGTCCAAACACACCCAAAAAAATTGTCATCTGTTCCTACCAGCACCCAGTAGTCTCCTGCTCTTGCAAAAGCTGGAACTGGTTTTAACGTGTGCGCCAGGTTTTCTGTGTGCGTTTGTGCAGGGGAACTGGGATTTATTTTGAAATTTGAAATATGTGAACAAACAAGTGTTATACTATTGTGTTCAAATGTCTCGTTAAATGGTGAATGTGTGTGTGTGTGTGTGTGTGTGTGTGTGTGTGTGTGTGTGTGGTGTGTGTGTGTGTGCGCGCGCGCGCGTGCATGCGTGTGCACTCACCAGCATTTGATTAAAAAATTGTCTTTACCCTGTGTGGTGTAGAACCAATCCCATGGGAGCTGCTTCTGTCCTAGGTACTTCAATGCCTGAGGACGCGGCACGGGCAAGTGGAAACACAGAATATAGGTATGTATTCATTCACATACTACAAGGATGCTGTTAATAGTTGTCGTTGGGCGTTCTCACCGTTTAACATGCTGTAAATCATCAAGACTAAGAACACTCGTCTCCAACATTTTGTACTCGAAAGTTGCAGCGAGGTCATAAAAGCGCATTACGAAAATCTCCACTATACAGTCTGGTTTATCAAGCACCTCATAATTTAGGCAACTATACTCTGACTTCAGAGGGTTTTTCTTATTTTTTTAGAGAACAGGGTTCATACTAAAGCATAGTCATGGGTGATAATTTGAAGGCTTGCATGTATTTGTTTGAAAACTTGTCAAAATGTGCTGCCTGCATGGCTGCCTCTTACAACCTGCCTTGTTCCTCCCTCCCTCTCCCTCTCTCTCTCTGTCTTTCTGTCTGTCTGTATCATCCTGTCTGCTCTCTGTCCTCTGTTCTTCTTCTCCTCTCTCCTCTCCTCTCTCTCCTCTCTCTCGTCTTTCTCCGTCCTTCTGTTCATTCCTGTCTGCTTCTCTGTTCCTTCTCTGTCTGTTGTGTCTTTTCTCTCTCTCTCTCTCTCTCTCTCTCCTCTCTCTCTCTCTCTCTCTTCTCTCTCTCTCTCTCCTCCCTCTCCCTCCTCTACTTTTCTCTTTCTCTGTACCTTTGTGTTCTGTCTGTGCTCTGTTTACTCTCATCTTTCTTCGTCTCATTCTTTCGATGATGTGTCGATCTTCTCCTCTTCTTCTCTCGTCTCTCGGCACTCCCTCAGTATGTTTTGTGTTTGGCTGTGATTTGTTTCCAGCAACCTTGGCAAATCTACTTGCATGTTCATTGACATATAAAACTTGATTTGGTGAGAATGAATTTTTGTAGGCTGTTCCCCTCCTGAGTACTTCAATCCTGAGGACGCGCACGAGCACGTGAAGCACTAAATACAAGGTACTATGTTATGTGTTTGCTAGTGACTTTCGCTTTCCCCACTTAACATCTTGGAAATCCTTAACATTGTCATTTTTGTTTCAAACATCATGATTATGAATTTAGAATCGCTGTGAGAGTTTTGGATATTCTAAGAAGTGTGTTTTAAGGAGTTGTTACTTTTGAGAAGTGTCTCGCTGTATTGCAGACTATATTTTGCTTCAACGTTTTTTTTTCTTCCACTGAGAGTACATGCCTGCTAAGTTTAGCCAGAAATGAAGACAATGATTCATCAAACTAACATGGTACCGTTTTTGGTAATAAGACATTGAACAACATCGCTCACACACACACCAACACGCACGGCGAACAACACACACACACACACACTTAGTGTTACTGTTATGTCACTGTTATTGTGTTATGATCATTACTATTTTTATTTCACTTATTGTAAGACTATCATAAACTCTTTCTTTCAATTTTTTGTTTCTAAAAGTTTGATTGTTACTGTTGAGTGGTATATTTTATTGTTGAGTGGTATTTGATCAACCACCGGGTTTTTACTGTTTATTTTTTTCTCCAGAGAGGACCTCAAGACTATCGTCATTAAAAGTATCTTCAAACTGCAACATGGAAAAATCTTCGTCAAAAAATCAGCATGGAAATTCATCCTCAAAACCTCAACATTGGAACGTTTTTCGTCAAAATCTTAGCATGAAAAATCATCTTCAAAACCTTAGCTTTGAGTTATATCATCAAAACATCAGCATGGAAAATGCAGACAAACTCTCACCATTGGAGGACTCTTCAAAACCTCAATATTGAAAAGCTCTTGGATGCCTAGAACCTCTTCAAAGCCTCAAAATGGAGACTAATTCAAAACCGTAGCGTGGACATGGTCTTCAATATATACATATTTTCAAAGTCTAAACATGGAATGTCAACACAGAACAAATACCTCAAAACCTTAAACTTGAAAAGCTTTTCAAAATCTCAACATCACAAATTATCGTCAAAACATCAACATGGAAAATCATCTCTAAAACCTCAGCATCGAAAAGAACTTCAAATCCTCAAAATGGGAAATCCTATCTTTTAAAAAAAATCTCAACATGGAAAATATTTAAAACATATATTTGAGCCCCAAACATGCAAAACTGTCTTAAAACTATAACACGAAAAATAATGTTGAAACTTCAATAGGAAAAAATACCTTTGAAAACTCAATATTGAACATCAATGTAGAAAACGCTGTTAAAACCTGAATATCTAAACCTCAACATGGAAGTTATTTCCAAAACATCAATGTAAAACACATGAACATAGGAGATATATTCTAAACCTCTAAATGGAAAATATCTTCAAAATGGAAAACATCTTCAAATCATCAGCATGGGAACTTACTTTTAAAACAACGAAGAGAATTATCCTCAAAACCTCAACATGGAAAGTTCTCGTCAAAACTTTTATGTTGAAAAACTCATCAAAACCTTTACAAGAGAAAGCTTCTCAAAACCTAAACAAGGCAAAGCACTTCCCAAGGATCTTCAGACATCCAACAGACAAGGATCTTCAGACATCCAACAGACAAGGATCTTCAGACATCCAACGGACAAGGATCTTCAGACATCCAACAGACAAGGATCTTCAGACATCCAACGGACAAGGATCTTCAGACATCCAACAGACAAGGATCTTCAGAAACTCCAAAGACAAGGATCTTCAGACACTCCACGGAAGAGGATCTTCAGAAAAGCAACGGACAAGGATCTTCAGAAACTTCACAGACAAGGATCTTCAGAAACTTCACAGACAAGGATCCTTAGAAACTCCACGGACAAGGATTGTTAGAGAGTCGAGAGTGGAATCTCGGCCGTGGAACATATCTTCAGAAACAAAAAGGAATCTTGATAACTTCAACGCAGAGAAAAAAACACCTACACCATAACTATGATAGATGTATGACTACACTATTGACAGGCTGTGTGTGTTGTGTGTGTGTGTGTGTGATTACAAATAAATAGTGTAGGGTAAAAAGCCATAAAAACCACTCAGCCCTGCCAATTCAGAGTTTCATTACGCCTACTCAGCTGTACAGGATAAATAGCTGTGGCATATTTATGAAGTATTATAAAGAGGTCAGTCCATGAATTTGTTATCGAGGTACTATATTCTTGCATATTGAGAAAGTTATTGAAATATAAAAATTAAGAGGTCAGCCCATGATTTTGATATTGAGGTACTATATTCTTTCTTGCATATTGTGAAAGTTATCGAAATATAAAGATTATCACCAAATCTAGCGAGGTCAAAACTACAGCTGGTCCAAAAGTAAAAGTTAAAAAGTATACAGTTTTTCTTTCAAATTGAGTTTGCAAATGTCAACAATTAAAATTACCTAAATGTTAGCTAAAACAGATTTTTTTAAATAACGAAATATTTGATGCCCACTTTAAATGTTTGATTTTGAAATATTGTCGTTTTGGTACCGATGCAAATCTCTAATTTTGCATTAAGTTCTTTTCCTTCATATATTGAACTAGTTGTATTAAGTTGTAACATTTTCTTTTGGTAACTATTGAGGCATTTGATACAAATTCAGAAAGTTATTTCTTCACTGATATTTTGTTGAATTATAAAGCTCTCTCATTCATACTTAGTTGAAACTAAACTATAAAGTATTTCTCTTTAAAATTCTGCGATAAAGTATCAAGGTACGTTTGTTTTCCTCAACCTGCGTTTCCATCACAGTAGAACATTATTTTCCTCATACTGAGTTCATGTCAAGATTAAAAATACTTTTCCTTCATAAAGTTTTGAGTTTGCTGGATTCAGAATATTCTGTCCTTCACATTGATTGTGTTATTAAAGTGTACACTTGTTTTCCTTTGTGTATAGTTTGCATTCTTCTTCTTCTTCTTCTTCTTCTTCTTCAGTGTTCTGAGGTAGTTTATATCCAAGTATAAAGTTATGTCCTCCATATTGAGCTAGTTGGGTTTTTTTTTTAAATGTGTGAAGTTCTTTTCTGCATTGTGGCATGGACTATCATGCTTTTCTCTTTATTGATTTAGTATCAAGGGTCTCTCATTTTCAGATTTTCACATTGATTTGGTTTACATTGACTATGAAGTTCTTTCCTTGATTCTGGTTTAGTTGGTGCAAAAATACAAAGTTTGTTTTCGCTTTACACGAAATTAATCATCATCAGAGTACCAAGTTATTTTCTTCATACCTATATCATTGGCGTTAAACTGAATAGTTCCTTCCTTCATAAAGAACGATTTGCATCAACAGTATATAGCTTCTATTCTAAACATTTCAGCTGGTAATAGAGTGTAGAAACCACCCCTAAGATTTCAAACGACTGAGGTGCAGTGAAGGTCCCGTCACAAAAACATCTAAAAGACATTTTAAAGGATCTGTTTAAATGATAGCTTTTGAAAGAGAAATGGTTCAATAGTGCTAGTGTTGGCTTTTAGATTCATTATCATACTGCACGTACATGCTGAAGCAAATCTGATTTTCAAATCGCTAATGAATTGATTGCAACCTGACATTTGAAATGGAAAATCTTGCAAAAATTGTATGTGTATACCATTGCATACTCCACTGTAAGAAATGTATTTTTACTTGACAATGTTGCAATTTGCTTAAGAAGAAAATTGAACACAAAACGAGTGTTACATGTTTCAAGCAGGATCATTACTTTTCCTGATACCTACTTTACCCTTGCAGTGCTGTTCCCTTGTGCTATTAACATATAACTCTAACCCTAGTTGTTCTTGCCCCATACCGCAAACCCTAACACTTCACCATGTTGGTTTGAACCTTAACACTCAACTGACTGACTCATTAATTCTGCGGTATGGGGACACCATTGTATAAGGGAACAACTGTTAAGGGAAGAAGTGGTTTGAATTATTTCATTTTGTGATTCATAATGATTGACTTTGTAAGAGAAATTACTGACGAAAAACTAAGCAAGTCTTGGGCTATCACTTGGTAGTTGATTTACCTGAAAAGTGATTGCTATTGGGTAACCAGTTCACCATACTCCAGTAAAGAATCACTACACATTTTGCAAACATGTTTCAAAATTACCCATTGATAAATTTGAATAGGTTGGTCAAGCTGTAGGGTGACCTTGCAGACTTGACAACGCTTGCTACCATACAGGGAAAAAAGCCGAGTGAGGGGACTGTTAGAACCACGGCACCTAGGCAGGATGTTACCCTGTGTAGCAGTATTCTATCAGTTCATGTCTTATGTTTCTTGGGGCCATGTCACATGAATACTTTTTGATATCATCACCCAACTTGGTTTCCTGTCTGCCACGGGCTCTATAGTGGTATCGTGACTGCCTTTCTCAGCTCTTTTTTCAATCCATTGTCATCTGCTTGCTTTCTTCCATTTTGGTTAAAGTATCTCTTGGCCCATTTCTTGTTCTGGTCTCTTAGCATGATGTTCTGTCTTGTAGTTTGATGTTCAGCTTCAATTTAGACTACGTGTCGGCAGGACTTTCTCTGTTCCCCATTAAGCACCAGTAAACAAAACGGGATTGTTTTGTGTATGTCTTATGGATAGGTGTAAGCCATGCTATATCAAGGAGATGATCCTTATGTTATGAGCTAAGATGGAAGAGAGAGAGAGAGAGAGAGAGAGAGAGAGAGAGAGAGAGAGAGAGAGAGAGAGAGAGAGAGGTGTTTATACACGAGTCCTTTTAAGTCTTGTTTTAGTCTGTCTGGCAAATAGTTGGAATGATTAATCTTCTCTGGTGATGATCAACAGTATCAATATTTTCAATCAATCCACTTTTTAAAAGTTTTCCACAAACAACTGAAAACCTAAATAGTAAGAAAACGTACATTTTTTTTTAGCAGCGTTGTTGACAAGTATCGTGTACAGGAATAATTGCGTTAGGTCTTTTAATAATCTTCCATTTACAATTTTGTTCTAGTTTTATTAATGTTAAAGCCATACAAAATCCTCAAGGGATAATTTATATCAGCTATGCTAGACGTTGTTCAAGGGCTCGATTTGTTTTCTGTTTTGATGACCCTTTGAAATCATCGTTGAATGTTGGCAGAGCTGTAGAGGTTTTTGGGGTGGTTTTCTTGTGTAACTTTAGATGGGATGCTATTATTTCTAATGCATAGGTGTATATTTCCAACATGAACCTTGATCTGTTCCAAGAAAAAAGTTAAATGGTTCTGCCATGGCAACTGATGTAAAGCCAGAATGTAAGTTTTTACACAATAGTGCATACGCTCCATTATCTAATGGATAATTTGTAAATTTAAATGTTTTAAGCATACAAAAACCATTTTGATCTAATTCGCAGAAAAATGGCAGATTAAATTGCAAAAATAAAACCATAAGTATGGCAGGAAAGTAGCACGAGCGTGATACATTTTATTTAGTAGACAAAGAAATAGCTTAACACTTCCACACACACTAGAGCAAAATTAAACCCAGACATTCGTTCCTTTGTACACATGTAAACGCATGCAGCAGCACACACTAGAGCAACAATAAACCCAGGCGATTGTTCACTGCAGCTGCACATTGATAGAACGCATACAGCAAATCCACACTGCGGCAGTTGTTGCCCCAGACTTTAGGTAAGATAAGAAAGACGAGTGCCGGTTCATGGGAAAAAATGTAGACAGAGGGATATGTTTTTTTTTTCTTTTTTGTTGTTGTTATCATCATTTTTCGCCAAAGAAAGGAGACGTGTGAAGCACCCACCTCTAAATTGCAATGAAACAAAAAGATGGTGCTCCATGATCTACAATTAATCATGGCCACAAACAGTAGAATTTTGCAAGTAATTTTTTTAGTACCTGCATAGAACATTTTGTAGGAGTCTTAAGGGTTCTGTTTCCACTTGATATATATCCGCAGATGTAATGTTCAGTAAATCTGTTCAGGATATAGCTCTGATATTTTTTTCTGATGTTCAGGTTTAGAAATGTTGTAGATGTTTAAATTAAAGCACAATTTTGATAAGCCATTGTATAGTAAAGACACAAACGAATGATTTTAAACTTTTTAGAGTGCCTTTCGAAAAAAAGTCCACAAAAATGTTGACAATTTTTTATGATTTTAAGTTGTTTGTTGTTTGGTTTTTTTTGGCCATGAAGACACTTTGTGTGATGTACTCAAGACAACAAGAAAAAGGAACAAAAAATACTAACGGAAAAAAGAGAAAATGTAATGTAAATTATCTTAGCAAGTTCAAGACCATTGCCACTCCATTGTGTGCGAGTGTGAGAAATTCGTATTCACTTTTAAAAAAATACCAACTGTGGACACTGTGGTATATTTAGAATTACCAATAGTTTCCTGAAACAAGAGACATCAAGGCTGACCCCTATCCAAATAAGAATGGCAGTGGCATAGACTGTCAAAGCCAAACTCTCCAGTGAAACATGAAACTGATTTTTACAAAAAACTGGATAAGCAGGCTGTAAATTGATTATGCTGGCCAGTCATCATCCATCAAGCCAACTGTGAAAACACACAGCACCAACAGAATCGTCAGTGCAAGAGAACAACACTGCAAACCAACATGGCAGTGGTCACAACGGACTTCCAGTGCCCCTCACTCTCCATACTGTGACTAGACAGCAGGGTTACAAAGCCACCTCTAATTACATGATAAAACTATCAATGAAATCTTCTTTGGACGTCAATGAAAAACCATCGATACATTTTTCTTCGAGATGGAGTGGCCACAAAGCTGCTACCCTTATCTGCTTGACAGAAGAAAGCAAGTCTTGGTGATCTCTGGCAGTCTATGTCCTTGATCATCATGGTTCTCGGAAGAAAAAATGGTGAGTTATTTTATTTACTATATAGTAAGTGCATGTCTAATTATATTTGTTTTTTTATAAAGAGGCTACACCTTCAAGTCTGTTAATATTTCTTATTTGAGGATTTTTCTTTTTCGGGGAAAAATTGACCTGCTTCCGACAATACTCTCAATCTTGTTTTAACACTTACATCTTAGTGTTCAAGTGGACACATAACATCTTGCTACATAATCATTGACAAATCAAGCTATTTTGTGTTAAAGCGTAGGCTAGTTATGGATGGTGGTGTGGATGACATGAGCATACCCAGCATGCAGCCTGCATCTCGGAAGGGGTGTCAGCAATGCCGCCAAGTTTAACTTATTCACGGCATACCATCTTCAGTGCAGTTCGTAATGATACAAACGGGAGAAAGGGAGAAAAGTAGGGGAGAAAGGGAGAAAAGTAGGGAGAAAAGTAGGGGAGAAAGGGAGAAAAGTAGGGGGGGGGGAGTACAACAGGAGCGCTGTCAGTTTTTCAGGCTATTTTTCTAAAACGTTTAAACCAGTGGTTGATAATTAATCAACACGAGAAGTAAAGTCTTGGGGTCAGGTGGCCAGTAATTGTAGACATATTTGTTGATAAATAATAATGATCTGAATTTTCACCAATAGATGGCTATCTATGCCTATATTCTGCCCGCCAACCTTTTCATTGCTGTGGGTTTTATTCTGTGTGACCATGTGTGTGGGTTACGTTTCGTGTTATATACAAGAAAGACAAGCACCCAGACCCCCACTTGAGATCTAATGGGTAGCTGGAAAGATCTGGATCAAAAAGGGATCCACTAATCGAAATATGTGTGTGTGTGTGTGTGTGTGTGTGTGTGTGTGTGTGTGTGTGTGTGTGTGTGTGTGTGTGTGTGTGTTGGAATAATTGTTTTTGTTTGCCTCTCTCTCTCTCACCCTCCCTCCCTCCCTCTCCTCTCTCTCTCTATCTCTTTATCTCTATCTCTCTCTCTTACT
>CM054144.1:36228901-36233901 GCA_028751875.1 Rapana venosa
TTCTTCTTCACCTTCTCCTTCTTCTTCTTCTTGCTCTTCAGCGTTTCTTGGCAGTTTGTTTCCAATTATAAAGTTCTCTACTTCATAATGAGCTAGTTGTCTTACATGTTTAAAGTTCGTTCCTTTTTCTCGACTTAGTTTGTGTCATGGAATAAAGTACTCTTCTTTGTATTTATCTAGTCAGCATTAAAGATCTTTGATTTTCAGTTGGTTGGTTTAAATGTTGAAAGTTAGTAAATTTATAGTCATTTGGCTGAAATTGACCTATAAAGTGGTGTTGCTTAATGTTGACCTTCCCCCCCCCCCCCTATTAAATTAGTCAGTATCAAAGTATAAAGTTCTTTTCTTCATATCAAGTTCGACGTTGTTAAAGTTTATATTATTTACTTCTTTGCTAAACATGTCAGCCAGTGAAAGTGCACATAATACGCACAGGTGTTCAGATGCTTCTGAGATGTGATTAGGGCTCTGTCATGAAGACACCTAAAGACACATTTTAAAGGAACCTGTTCTAATTTACTGCTTTCAAAAGGGAAACGGTCCAACAGTGCTGTTACTGGCTTTCAGCGTCATTATCGTATAGTACGAAAATGCAGTAGAATTCAAAATTTCAAATTGTCATTGAATGTGACTGGGACCTGACATTGTGAAATGCCAAATCTTTGCAAAATGAAACTTCTATCATTGCATATTGCACAGTAAGACATTTATTTTTTTCTGTATTATGTTACAATTTGCTTAAGAGGAAAGTTGAGCATAAAGCGAGTGCGGGATATTAAAAAACGCCCTACTTTTTTACGATGACTACTGTTTTCCCTTGTAGTGCTGTTCCCTTGTGCTGTTAACACTTAACTCTAACCTTGCCTGTTCTTTGCCCCATACCGCAAACCCTAACACTTAAACATGTTGGTTTGAACCGTAACACTCACTTAGCTGACTCTTGTTTCTGCGGTATGGGGACACTGTTGTATAAGGGAACAGCAGTCAAGGGAAGAAGTGGTTTCATTGTTTCATCGCGATTGGGTTCGAAAGAGAGATGACATGCAGAAACATAAGCCAGTTCAAAGCTAACATTTGATAGTTCTATTGCCGGAAAAATGTTTGCTGAAGGGTAGTCAATCCACCGTACCTCTATGAAGATACACTACACATTTCGCAAAAATGTTTCAAAATTAAGCTTTAATAATTTGTAATAGGTTTGTCAAATTGTAGAGTGACATTGTAGATTTGACAACACTGACTACCATACGGAAAAAGGGAAATGATGCCAAGTGATGGGACTACTAGGACCTTAGAACCTAGGCATTGTCACTCACTGCAAGGTGTAGCCCTATGTAGCTGTATAATATTAATTCCCTGCTTTGTGCCTCTCAGGGCCATGTCACATCCATGATCTTTTTAAAAAAAATCTTCAAGCAAGTTGGTTTCCTATCTGCCAGAGGTTCCATAGCGGTATCTTGACTGACATTCTGTGCACCTCTGTGTTCTTCTATTGACAACTTTTGTAAATTCAGCTGCTTTCTCCAGTATCTGTTTTTCAGCAAGAACTCAACATTTTTTTAAAATCCTATTTCTTGTTGTGGTTTCTTGGCATGGTGTTCTGTCTCGTAGTTTGCCAGTCCTTAAGAATATGTGTCAAGCAAGATTTTCTCGTACTCCAGTAAGTGCAAGCACATAAAACGGGATTGTTTCGTACATAATAAGGAAAGGGTAAGTCAGGGGGAAAATCGTTGAAAGGATCCTTCTGTTTTGGCCTAGGATGGAGGAGAAAAGGGTTCAGATGCCGGAAAAAATATGAGAGAGAGAAATGACAGTGGTTTATTGTGGTAAGCTTTCTTAAACCATTCTGGTAAGCTTAAATAAACGATAGAGAGAGAGAGAGAGGGAGAGAGGGAGAGAGAGAGAGAGAGAGAGTGTGTGGTGGTGTGGGGGGGGGGGGGTTCATAGAGGGTCTCCTATTTTTACTGCCCTGACAAAGTTCCTGGAAAGATTAAACGCTTCTCTTATGACGATTCAAAGATTATCAAGATCAAATTTTTCTTTTTAAAAAAATCCCCACTCCCCCCCCCCCCCCCCCCCCCCAACAGTTTCATGACTTGGGTGAAAAAAACAGTTTTTCAACAGTTTGTCGGAAAGTGTTCGTGCCGATGCATGTGGGTCTGTCCATTGAGAAACCTTTTGTTTTGTTTGAATATGTATAAACTACTTAAACTATCAGTGTACCTTACAGCTAGCTAATGTTTATTAGGGCCTGTTCCCCCTTTTTTCTGATTATAATGGTTTTGGAAAAATATCTTGAATGTTGGAAGCTGCCCAGTGTATTGTGATATTTGTCTTAAACTTGAAATGAATGCTTTTAGTCCTGGTGTATTTATTTGTATTGGAACATGACCTGATCTTTTTTGTTTACAAAAAAGGTTTTTATAGTCTGTGTTGGTAATTGATGGTAGGGCAGAAAAATCGCTTTCACACACAGTGCGTGTGTTGTAAATTTTTACCCAGTGGGTGAATGTTAGTGAAACTGTAACAAAAAATCCATTTTTAGCGGAGACTTTGCACCAAAAATGGGCGGAGAAAATTGTAAAGGTATGAAAGCAGGAAGCTACACCTTCTTTTAACAATTCCTGATTTCATTTTTGGGGGTGTGTGAGAAACTTTTTTTCACTTAAACATATCTACGCTTGTTATTGTTGGGAATGCTGTTCAAAATATGATAGCTTTTGTACAGATATGTCATGGAAAGAAAAGTTGTGTTTCTATGAATGAAAATATAACGCTAATAAATATTAAAAGCAATGACGAGGACCCATTTTAAAGACAAAACAAGTTAACTTTTAGATCTGTTTTTTAAAGTTTCCTTTAGATACGTAAAAAAAGCACAACACATGACGTTTGATTTGTAGTTTTGTTTGTATAGAATGTTTTGTTACTTGTTTATTAGCTTTATTATTTTTTGGGCCAATGAAGAGAGACGTGTGAAGCGCTCAATAAAAGAGAAGGGGAAAAATAAAGACAAAAAGATGGTGCTCCATGATCTGCATGCAACTGAGGCCTGACTAAAAAAAATATATATATATATTCCATTTAATCTCAAAAGCTATACATATTAGCAATTTTGGCTTTGACACGGGCTTTGGTTTTTCAACAGAATTGTTTTAACAAAGATATGTGCGCGCGTTTAGATAGGTACATGTTGTTATGTAACATGGTCTTACTTCGAATTGCATCCTCGAGACTGTGTGTGTGTGTGTGTGTGTGTGTGTGTGTGTGTGTTACTTGCGCACACAGGTTCTTTTGGTTTGGTTTTTGTTGTTGGTTTCTTTGCTCGCTTGCTTGTTTGAATGCTTTCATTTTGGGTGGGCTTTCTCAAACAGATTTTTTTATTTGGTGTGTGTGTGTGTTATTTTGTGTCCAATCACTATATGTTACATATTGTAGTCATTGGTATGGTGATTTTAAATAGGGTATTATGCAACATTCTCCGTTATTGGTTGATTGGTACTGAGATGGTTCAGGACATTCAAATAACTTTATTTTTCAAATGTAATGCCAGATACTAGTCCTATCACCTGTGTACACATTTTCATAGTGTTAAACTTGAAATTATATGCACTGTAAAATCAGATTGACTTTTAGTTTTCGAAATTGTGCCGCTTCGGTGTGTGTGGTGTGTGTGTGTGTGTGTGTGTGTGTGTGTTTGTGTGTGTGTGTGTGTGTGTGTGTGTGTGTGTTTTATTCCAATATTCTTTTATTTCGAGAATAATAGAATAAACACTCATTTTTGTCAGCATCCAGTGTGCGCGCGCGCGCGAGTGTGTGTGTGTGTGTATTATGTATTTATTCCAATATAATTTTATTTCGAGGATAATGGAATAAACACTCATTTTTGTCAGCATCCAGTGTGTGTGTGTGTGTGTGTGTCCGCGTACACGAATGAGTGGGTAAAGAACAAAACGGCCCACTAAAACACAACTTAGCCTTATTTGCTGCCCCCTTCCCCCCCCTCCCCCCCCCCCCCCACTGTCCCGCCACACACACACACACACACACCGCACGTACGCACACACACAAGCACTCTCTCTCACACCAGCAGACATACACAAACAATAACATTAATACACACACACCACACCTACACACACCACACACCTACACACACACACACAAACCACACCTACACACACACACCACACCTACACACCACACACCTACACGCACACACACACACCTACACACCTACATACCCCCCCCCCCCCCCCCCCCCCACACACACACACACACAAACTCACTTTCTATCTCTCTCTGTCCCTGTATGTCTGTCTGTCTCTCGCTCGCTCTCTCTCTCTCTCTCCCAAAAAGATGCTGGGTTACAAACATAAGAGTATTATTATGCGTGTGTGGTTTTAATATTGTATGGTTACAGCAGGGTGTTGGAGATGTTGGAAAATTTATGCAGATTTTCAAACAAAGACTAATAGATTTGTTTATTCAGGAATGGCAAAGTGTTATTGGTGAACATGATAGATACTCCATTTACAGGTCATTTAAAACTGTATTTGAAAAAGAATTTTATATTAGTAGCATTGATGTATATTGCTTTAAAGTTGCCTTGTCACAAGCCAGATTAAATGTCCTACCGTTAAACAATCGTCACAGATACAGTCACAGCTTGCAAGACAAAATGTGTCCTTTTTGTAAGAACCTAAAGGAAGATGAATACCATTTGATTTATATTTGTCCTATGTATGCAGATCTCAGAGTAAAGTTTATTCATAATATTCTTCATCTACCGTTGTGTGCTGTTCTTCATGCTAATAACACACGTTTTTCTTTGCAGGTATCAAAGTACATCTTTTATGCTATGCGAAAAACACAATGCTCGACAGATTTCTAGAAGCAAGATTCAGTTTAAATGCCATGCAATTAACAGCACTCAGCTTCGTCCTAGAGCTGAAGGACCTGAGTAAAAATGGGATGTATTTATACATAGCTTTTTGGTT
>CM054144.1:36238901-36246401 GCA_028751875.1 Rapana venosa
CCCACGGGGTAAAGGATCAGCGTGAAACCATAGCTAAAAGCAAAGTGAACATGTTTGCATATCTGAGGACGGCTGAGAGACGAGAGGAGTGGAGAAAGGTGGTTGACAAAGCTTCGAAGGCGCCCCCAAAGGATTTAGAATCTGAGGGATCGGTGACGGTGACGGCATAATTATCAGGACGTTCTGGCAGTATCTTGATTTTATAGGCAGGCATAGTCCGATATAACGTGATTTACTTCTTTAACAGAGGGAGATTGCTGAGAGAAATGTCGTTGTTTATTAGAGTTAGAACAAAAATTTGCAGTCCGCATGGGTCATTTGAAATGGCTTTTGTTCTTACTAGGGGAGTTGGGAGGATTTTCTTTGTTCTGGTTGCGTTATGTTACTGCTCTCGTTTGTATCATCACCGGTTTAAAACAAATTATTGGCTTTTAGAAATATCTACAACGTATGTGGTTTTTTTGTGTATTGTTCTGTGTTTTTTCTCAACAGCGAGGACGTGTTTAATTAAATCCGTTGTGTAGGAAGTGTGGAAGCATTTCGTATGTTATGGCGTGCATTAGGAAACAAAAGAAAGAAACAGGCATTGATTTTAACGGAATAATTGACCAAAAAAAAAGACAAGTTGTTGTCCTGCACTGTTTATCACTTCCTAGTCACGCAGGACAGCACGGTTTGCCCGAGTGACAAGATAATTATCTTAATTTTGAAGTTTTGTTTACGCCTTATCTTATTCTTTTTTCCTCAAAACTTGAAACACGCGTTTTTTCTCCGATTAGAAAAAGAGACAAGTTGAAGAGAGGCAACGTAGGACGCTGAACAGGAAACGAATATTCCAAGTGGACACGAAATAAATATGTTTTTTTATATTCTTACCTAAAATGTTTTTTCTTAAACCTATAAAGTTGTTTTTGAAAGCGCACAGGAAGTTAACAGGTTATAAGAGTTTTTGAGAGTTTTCAATCAAATAGACATTTTTGTATACATTGAAATGTCTTTTTTGCCAGCAAAAAACTGCCATGTGTTTAGGGTTCCTCTTTTTCTTTTCTTTTTTACTTTTTCTGACAGTCAAGTTTTAAAGGTGGCGCGCAAACAGGATGTGCTTTTTTTCTACTTATTTTGTTTTACAAAATAAACACAAAATCCCCCAAATCAAGCAAAAAAACATAGTCGACTTGACAATTTTGCAAGCTGAAAATCGTTGTTGTTTCGGTTGTGTGTAATGAGCAGTCTTTTTATTTCTCTTTGTTCACATTATTCTGTGGTAAAATTTCTCAGCACAGCAGAATTTGTTCACTACAGTTTGATTCAATACACAAATTAAATGATAATTGATATTGTTGCTGCTGTTGTTGTTTTTAATAATAATAATAATTATTATAAATAAATAATAATAATAACAAAATAATGGAATTTATATAGCGTTATATCTTGCAAAAAGAAATCAAAGCGTTTGCATTGAACACACCCCTTCACATACAATCACTAACAATTAACAGAGTTAACAAATTCAAATGTACACAACACACACACACACACACAACACACACACACACACACACACACACACACACGCACGCGCGCGGGCACACACACACACACACACACACACACACATGTTCACTTTGGCAGGGTGATGGAATTTTGGCTGTTTTTTTGGCAGGGATAGATTTGAGATGAAACGAGGGGAAACATCAAATTTGGAATAAATATGTCTTGAGGCTGGTTTTAAAGTGTCATAAGTAGGCTTTTGACGAAGAGAGAGAGAGAGGGAAGTCATTTCAGGTCTCTGGATCAGAAACAGAGAAAGAGCGACGGCCAACAGTGGATTGATTGAATCTCGGTATTCGTAAGCACAAGGTATCTGTAGCAGAGCGGAGGGAACGAGAGGGAGTGTATAGGTGAAGATAGTCACTTAGGTAGGAGTGAGCTGTTTTGTGGAGACATTTGTAACAGAGTGTACTAATCATATAATTATTTGACTCACAGGCAGCCAGTGGAGAGATCACAAGAGAGGAGTTATGTGCTCAGATTGTCTCTTTCTGAGGACAAGTCGAGCTGCAGAGTTGTGTATACGTTGAAGGGAGTGGATAGATGTTGCTGGCAGACCAGCCAGAAGAGAATTGCAACAGTCCAGACGTGAAAGAATGAGAGACGCGACTAGTTTGGATGTTGCATCAGTGAACAAGTACTTTAGAATACGCCGTAATTAGTAGAAGCATGATTGGCAGGTCTGGGTGAAGAATTTTTGCATGCAGAGTGTGTTGTCAATAACAACCCCAAGAAACTTCACAGCAGTAGATAGAGGAATTCATGTACTACTGAATTCTATTGAAGCTGTTGTGATGGGAGAGAGTTTATGTTTGGTCCCTACAACCATGGCTTCGGTTTTGTCTGGTTTTAGCTGTAACTTGTTCTGTATCATCCAGTTTTGATTATCTTTGAGAAAGTAGTCATAATTTGTCAAGAGAGAAGGCAGATTTTCAGAAGTATCACTGCTAAGAATCTGAGAGTCATCGGCATCGAAATGATTGTTGATCTGATTACGGTTTATTATATGTTATAGTTAAGCAGTGTAGAGAGTGAATAGAACAAGGCCAAGAACTGATCCTGTGGGACTCCACATTCCAGTTTGGTAGGTAATGATTGAATCTTGTCGATTAAAACTATATAGAATCGGCCTGTAAGGTATGAACTAAACCAGGTGAGGGCTGTTCCTGTAATACCAAACGTGTTTTTGAGAGGGGACAGAAGAATGGAATGGTCAATAGTGTCAAAGGCTGCAGATAAGTCAATCAGAGTGAGAATGGAGATTTTTACCTAAGTCAGAAGCGTGTAGAAGCGTGTTCAAGGTGTGGACTAGGGTGGTCTCAGTGCTGTGGTTGGCGCGATAGGCAAACTGGACAAGGGGGAAGAAGACTATTGGAATGAAGGTGGCTGTTGAGCTGTTTCAGAACAACTTTTTCAAGGACTTTAGAGATGAAAGGTAGGTTAGAAACAGATCTGTAATTCTTCAGAATGTTAAGGACGAGGGGCGTGCTTTTTGAGTAGAGGTATAACTATTGCAGTTTTGCGCTCCCAAGATTAACATCATGTGGGGCACTCAAGCTACGCAATATTTCCCACATGCCACTTGATGATCGCTCTGAGATCGTAAGTACACGGTATATCGGCGTAAGAAGTCTGCGTGCATGACACAGTATAATTACCAGTATAGGAAGTTTGCGTGCATGACACAATATATCAGTATAGGAAATTTAAGTGTATGACACAGTATGTCAGTATAGGAAATTTGAGTGTATGACACAGTATACCAGTATAGGATATTTGAGTGTATGACATAGTATATCATTATAGCAAGTCTGCGCATATGACACAATATATCAGTAGAAATGTGAGTGTATGACACGTATATCAGTAGAAATGTGAGTGTATGACGCAGTATATCAGTATAGGAAATTCAAGTGTTTTGTTTGTTTTGTTTGTTTAATGTTCATTCACTACTTGGTGATAAGGACACACCCGCATTAAAACCAACTTCTCTCTCCTCTCTCTCCCCCCCCTCTCTCCTCTCCTCTCTCTCTCTCTCTCCCTCTCTCTCCTCTCTCTCTCTCTCCTCTCCTCTCTCTCTCTCTCTCACATGTATGTATATTTATATTCTCACAACTGTCTACAGTAGAGGTCTAACTGGGGAAGAATATATAATCTCAGCAACTGATGTTATGAACTGCTGAGAGTCATATAGAACTTCTTGAACAGTGGAATATTTTTTATGAATATCTATTCCTCTCTTTTTGAAATTCAAGTGTATCACACAGTATATAAGTATAGGAAATTCAAGTGTATGACACAGTATATCAGTAGAAATATGAGTGTATGACACAGTATATCAGTATAGGAAATTCAAGTGTATGACACAGTATATAAGTATATGAAATGCAAGTGTATGACACAGTATATCAGTAGAAATTTGAGTGTATTACACAGTATATCAGTAGAAATGTGAGTGTATGACACGATATATCAGTACATGATGTTTAGAGTGTATGACACACGATATCGGTATAGGAAGTTTGCGTATATATCATAATATATCGGTATTGGGAGGAAGTTTGGGTGCAGGGTACACTATATCAGTATAGGAACTTTGCGTGTGTGACACAGTAAATTGGTACATCACGTCTGCGTGTAAGGCAGGATATAATTATCAGTATAGGTGGTGTCCGTGTATGGCACACTATATCATAATGGCAAAGGAAGTTGGAGTATACGACAAACTATGTCGTTATAAGAAGTTTACGTGTATGGCACACTATATCGGTATAAGAGATTGGCGTGTATGCCGCACAATAAGAAAAATATAAGTATAGGAAGTTTGGGTGTATTGCACACTATGTCGGTATAGCAGATTTGCGTGTGTGCCATACTATATTGAAGGTGTAGGAAGTTTGAGTGTATGCCACACTATATATCAGCATAGCAAGTTTGAGTGTGTGACACACTATGTCGGTATAGGAGATTTGAGTGTATGCCATACTATATTGAAGGTGTAGGAAGTTTGAGTGCATGCCACACTATATATCAGTATAGCAAGTTTGAGTGTGTAACACACTATGTCACTATAGAAAGTTTACTGGTGTGATGCGTGAGGCAGATGGCGTACTGTTCGTGACAGTGATCCTGACACACTCAAGAACGCCCATCCACGCCATGATATGTTTGTGTGTCTTGCAGTAGTATATCACTCCACACACAAATAAAACATAGGCAAATGCAACACTGCTTAATGTGCAAAACTACTCGCAACTAGTTTACTTTTTACCGTAGTATCGTGTACCCTGGCTTCATGTAGGAAAATACTGTGACAGCTTAAGTAGTAGCTAGGAGAAACAAGTACAGTCCCTGTGCTCTAAATTAAAATGTGGACGTTGGGGGAACCACAAATCCCAGAGTTTCTAAACCAGGACCGACAGCTGATCTCAGAGCACTCTTTCACTTTCTATGTAGTCGTACACGAATGTTATCACAGACACTTTTCCAAGACAATCATCCAAACTTGTGATTTTCTACCCTCTACAGCTACCGCCGTCTCAACCTCTTTTATCTCGAAATAAGGTAATAAAAAAACAGTTCTAGTCTTTAAACCAAACATAGTCAGGAGTACAATGGTATCATTCCCATGTACACAAAAAGCGTGCTTTTTTACTTTCTAACCGCTTTTGTGCAAGAAATTCCCACTGTGCAAAATATGGACTAAAGGCAGCAGGAGCAGCAGCAGCAGCAGAGGAGGAAAAAGAAGAAGAAGAAGAAGAAGATGATGATGATGATAATGATGATGAGATGATGATTATGATTATGATGATGATGACGACGTCGATGACGATGGTGACGATGATGATGATGATAAAGATGATGAAGAAGAAGAAGAAAAAGAAGAAAAGAAGAAGGAGGAGGAGGAGGAGGAGGAGGAGGAGGAGGGGGAGGAGGAAATAAAAGAAGCCACGTTGAGCAACAACAACAAAATCCCACATAAAATATGAATCTCCACAAAGAAAATCAAACTAACAAAACGATAGAAAGATCAAAAGCGCGCGCGCGTGTGTGAGTGTGTGTGTGTGTTTGTGTGTGTGTGTGTGTGTAAGTGTGGGCGCAAGCGCGCGCGCTCGCGCGCGTCTGTGTGTGTGTGTGTGTGTGTGTGTGTTCGCACACGTGCAGGACTCGACTGTGTTCTTTTGTTTCTAAATGTGAGCTCGTAAATCTTCTTCTTGTTCTTCTTGTTCTTGCTCTTGTTCTTCTTGTTCTTCTTGTTCTTCTTGTTCTTCTTGTTCTTCTTGTTCTTCTTCTTCTTCTTCTTCTTCTTCTTCTTCTTCTTCTTCTCCTCCTCCTCCTCATCCTTCTCAGGGCTATAATCACGTCTGGAGGTGAAAATAATTGTTTTAATGCAATACAAAGAACAAGAAAGATTTAAAAATTAAAGCCAAACACAAGTTCCTTCTTTTCTATGAATCTACCCTCACACACACAAACACACACACACACACACCACACACACACACACACACACACACACACAACACACACACACACATACACAACACACACACACGCACGCACACACACACACACACACACAAACGTACACATAGAGACACTCACGCGCTCGCGCGTATACACACACACACACACACACACACACACACACACACCACACGAACAGCCCTCGCCCCCCCCCCTCCCCCCCCCCCCATCCCCCCCCCCCCCCCCCGACACACACACAAAGGGATAGGCCGGTGGCCAGAGCGTTGCTCGTTGCTCTCCGGAATCGACGACCCAGGTTCCAGTCCAGGGTCGAGCCTCTAGCAAGACGTCAATGTGAGGGGTGTGCTTCCCTGGAGTTGATGTCAGTGTGAGGGGTGTGCTTCCCTGGAGTTGACGTCAGTGTGAGGGGTGTGCTTCCCTGGAGTGGACGTCAGCGTGAGGGGTGTGCTTCCCTGGAGTAGACGTCAGTGTGAGGGGGTGTGCTTCCCTGGAGTTGACGTCAGTGTGAGGGGTGTGCTTCCCTGGAGTTGACGTCAGTGTGAGGGGTGTGCTTCCCTGGAGTTGACGTCAGTGTGAGGGGTATGCTTCCCTGGAGTGGACGTCAGTGTGAGGGGTGTGCTTCCCTGGAGTGGACGTCAGTGTGAGGGGTGTACTTCCCTGGAGTTGACGTCAGTGTGAGGGGTGTGCTTCCCTGGAGTGGACGTCAGTGTGAGGGGTGTGCTTCCCTGGAGTTGACGTCAGTGTGAGGGGTGTGCTTCCCTGGAGTTGACGTCAGTGCTGACTTCACTCTCCTGAAAATCATGGAGATAAGAGAAAGAATGAAATAAAAAAGGGAAATCACACACGCCCACACAAATTAACACTCAAGCGCTCACACACATACATACACACCCGCACGCACACGCGCGTGCGCTCGCGCACCCTCACATACATGTATACACACACGCCAACACGCGTGCGCATGTATACGCACACGCACGCACGTACGCACAGACACACACACACACACACAAAATTAGCGAGCACGCGCGCGCTTACACACACATACACACACGCACGCTCGCGGACAAACACATGCGCAAACACACATACATACGCACAAACACATACACAAACACACACCCACACACATACACAAAATACACACACAAACACACACGTGCACACATACAGACATTCGCGCACACACACATACACACACACACACAAACACACACGTACACATATACAGACATACGCCCACACACACATACACACACACACACACACACACACACACACACACACACACACACACACACACACACACACACACACACACACACACACTTTTCGCTCCTTTCGTTTGCTACTGAATGACAGCAGTACCACTTCTCCCTGTTAAAGGTCCTATGTGTAACCCATGCTTATTTCAATCCCAGATAACATGCCAAGATTCCCTTCGGGCAATCCTCTCTCTCT
>CM054144.1:36248901-36256401 GCA_028751875.1 Rapana venosa
ACGAAAACGCAGGAATAAAAGTTTGTTTGAAACAACAAAAGTAAATGTTTCTGTTTGTCTGCTTGTTTTTGCTGTTTTCTTGCTTTGGCCTTTAAAGTATGTGTCTGTGTGTGTGTTTTATGTGCGTGTGTGTGTGTGTGTGTGATGTGTGCGTGTGCGTGTGTGTGTGTGTGTTTGTGTGTGTTGTGTGCGTGTGTCTGCATGCGTGTATGTGTGTGATTGTATGCGTGCGCGCGTGCGTGTGCATGCATGCGTGCGCTGGTTTATGAAAGTACGCAAACTAACACACTGTCGTATTTGTTTGCAAAATGAAAAGAGCATTTGTACACCTTTCCCTTCACCTTTTCTTTTTTTCCTTGCTGCCAAGTGAGTTGTTTAGTTAGATTTCTGCGCGCATTTCTTTTCTTTTTTGGATCAAAGAATAAAATACTAGCAAGGGTCAACAGCCTTGGCAGCAGCAACGCTAGCCATTGCAGGTGTGAACCTGCGAGGAATGGTCAGCGTTGCTAAGCTCAACGATAGTCTGACCATAGGTGATGTGTATTGATTTGGCCACTGACCATGAACAGTGCATTGGCCCGTTCATTGTTTTAAAGAAAAGAAATGGACATGCCGACCATGAATAACAGAGACATTTATTTTACATTGTGTTCTCCTCTCCTGTCTAGCTTTCTGCCTGATTGACTTGCTTGTCTGTCTGCCTGTCTGTCTGTCGGCTTGTCAGTCTCTTTGTCTGTCTTTTAGTATCAGTTTTAGTGCAAGCGCGGGGGTGGGGTAGAACAAGGATGAAAATGCCAGTGAAATAAAAATTTCAAAAAGGCAATACATTAGTCTGTATGATTGGCTTATGTTGTTTGGTTTGACTTTACAGTTGTTTATTTATGGAAATGTCTCCATGTCTCTCTCAAATGTCTCCACAAATCTGCACCCTCTTATCTCTGTAACTGTCTTCACCTGTACACTTCATCCCGTTCCCTTCGTTCAGCCGCAGATACTTTGTGCTTTCGAACACCCAGATTCAAACAAACCACTGTTGGCCGTCGCTCCTTCTCTGTTTCTGGTCCATCCACCTGGAATGACCTCCCTCTTTCACTTCGTCAAAAGCCTTCACTTGATTCCTTCAAATCCAGCCTCAAAACACACTTATTTCCTACCTGAGACTTTCCCCCCAAAATCTGTCCCTAATTTTCAACAGCATCTTTCACCTTCTAAGTGTTTGTTCCGTGTGTGTGTGTGTGTGTGTGTGTGTGTGTGTTTGTGTGTGTGTGTGTGTGTGGTGTGTGTGTGTGTGTGTGTGTGTGTGTGTGTGTGTGTGTGTGTGTGCGTGTGTGTGTGTGTGTATGTGTGTGTGTGCGTGCGTGTGCGTGCGTAGTGCGCGCGCATGGATTTGAAATCTGTTGCTCATTATGTTTAAGGAGAGTTGCATGCCTGTAAATGATTGAGTGCAAGCGCTTCGATTTGTTTGTTTTTTACAAGATTCAGCGCTATATAAATTCCATATATTATTATTATTATTATTATTAAAACAAATTTGAATGGTCAATTGTTTGAGTGTGTGTTCTTGTCTAGACAAGTCAAGTCAGATTGATGTTATTGAAGGTCAAAGATTAAGTTTTACACAGTTGTGTTTTATCCTGCCTCTGTGTGTGTGTGTGGTGTGTGTGTGTGTGTGTGTGTGTGTGTGATGTGTGTGTGTGTGTGTGTGTGTGTTGTGTGTGTGTATTCAAGCACGAAAGCTTACATACTATATTTTCATGTTTTGCTAATGACAAAAACCTTACACCATAGCGTACATTTTTTTCTGTTTGGGTTTTTTCTTTCTTTTGTTCGTTGCTTGTCTTGTTTAGGTGTTGTTGTTTTTCTCTAAAGAATAAACACCCACATGGGTCAACAGCCTTAGGAGCGAAGCTAAACATAGCAGTAGTGTTCCTGTATGGAATGGTCAACAACGCTCAGCTCATTCATCGCCTGACAGCAGGTGATGTGTTTTGACTTGGCTACTGACCATTGAGAGTTTATTGACCAGTGTCCGATAGTAAAAACAAACAACAATTGGTTATAAGCTGACAAGTAGACCTTGAGTAGCAGACATGAAGAAGCAGGGTGGTTTTTTTCCATTTATTGACCCCTCATGTCTAGCTTTTTGGCTGCTTGCTTGTTTGTCTGTTTGTATTTCTGATGTCCTGTGTGTATGTGTGTGTGTGTGTATGTGTGGTGTGTGTATGTGTGTGTGTGTGTGTGTGTGTATGGTGTGAATGTGTGTTTGTTTGTGCGTGTGTATCTGTGGGAGTTGTGTGTGTGTGTGGTGTTTGTGTGTGTGTGTGTGCATGTGTGGAAGTGTGTGTGGGAGTGTGTGTGTTTGTGTGTGCGTATGTGTGTGTGTGTGCACTCTGTCCCTCTGCCATTATGTGTCTTTATGTTTCTCTATCTCCCTCGCTCCCTCTCCCCCCCCCTCTCTCTCCCTCTCTCACTTCTCTCTCTACACCCCCCGGCTTTTTCCCCCCTCCCTCCCTCCCTCCCTCCCTCTCTCTCTCTCTCTCTCTCTCACTCTCTCTCTCTCTCTCTCATCTCTCTCTCTCTCTCTCTCTCTTCTGTATATCTTCTCTCTGTGTTTTTCATTACCTTTAACAACAATTTGGCCAAGCGGCATTTGGCTGTCTTATTCTCTTGGTCTTTTTGCCTCCCATCTCTCCTAGGATCTCTTCAGTTTTGTTTATGACTTTTTAATCACCTCTTCATACACGCACACACAAACATACCACCACCTCACTACCACCACTACCATCACCATCACCATCACTATCAACAACAATCTATTCAGAATCAGCTACCACATCAGAACACCCAAGAACACACAAACAAACATAAACCCAATCTTAAACTCGTTTTTCTTTTAAAGCACTGTCAGTTATTATCTTTTGTCATCAGCTACACAGATGGAATAGATCAGTGGTCAGAGTGCTCGCTTTCCCCCAGCTCAGGTTAAGCAGCATTGAGCGTGGTTACCAGTTGGAGGGTTGATCATTTGTGCGCCTTGGCTTCAGTACAGCTCCCCCAGTTCACCCAGCTGTAAATGGGTACCGTTTGCGCGCCTTGGCTTCAGTACAGTTCCCCCAGTTCACCCAGCTGTAAATGGGTACCTGCACCTCTTTAGGGTCAGGAAAAGTAAAGCAGCGAAGTAGAGGAGATGGACGCCGCCCTCAATATGCTGGCCCTTTGAGAAGTTGAGGTCTCTGGTGCCTCACTCCTTCACGACCACATAGGTTTTGGGACACATTCACCTTTACCTTACACAGAAACAAAATGCCTTTTGATAAGCTGCTGTCAACATCACTTCAGAAAATCAGAAATCTCTGCCTCTAAGGAAATAGTCCCATAACTAAAGGAAGAGGGGGGGGGGGGGGCAGGAAGACCGTATACTTAACTGCTCCATTTGCAGCTTAACCAAGCAGTCCCCTCCCCCCCAAGCCTTCATTCCATCCAGCCAGGAAATCAGTGTGACTGAGTGCTTTGTGCAGGCGATCGTGTGGGGTAGGTTTCTGTCTGCCCACAATACTACCTTCAGGGAAAAGTAAGCTTATTACTTGCCTTGTTAGGAGAGCGCTTTTATTTTATGAAATATGTTGTTGATGATGTTGATGCTGTTTTTGTTGTTGTTGTTATTATTGTTATTATAGTTGACTACGGTTTGTTAGTCTGTTTATTACACCTTATTCTCGTTGTGAGTTGTTTTTTTGCGCTTGTTGGTTTTTTTACTCTTTCTTGGTTGAGAATAGAACTGACAATTTAAAAAAAATATGTGTTCATTGATCAACGGCTTTTAAAAGAATGTTTTTAGTGAAGGATGGAGAGGTATTGGGACTATATACTTTTGTTTGCTTCATGCCATCTTTTTCTTCTGGTCATTTCTATTGCTGTTGTTGTTGCTGCTGTTATTGTTGATGCATTGTTCTGCATTTCAAAGCTCAATACTATATAATGTAGTTTAGAACATCTATCCCATTTTCTTCTTTGCGCCTTGAAATCATTGGGAAACCAAATGCATGCACTGGATGAGAAGTTTGCAAGTGTGAAATCACACACACACACACACATACACACATACATACACACACCCACGCTCGCACGCACCCACACAGAGCAGCATCAGTAGCAGCGTTCGTCTAATTTCACTGAGAGCAAACAAACGTTAAATTCAAGACACCAACACCACAGCAGCAGCAGCAGCAGCAGCAGCAGCAGCAGCAGCAGCAGCAAAACCAGAAGCCACAAATCGAGAGGAAGTGCTAACGCACAGAAAACACAATGGCATGCTTGAAGCCATTTTCTTCAAGACTGTCACTAATCGTCTTTCATGTAACTTACACAAAACCGAAAAGCAGCTTAAACACAAGCTGCCAAACCCACTTGAAAAAGACGGAAATTCCACTCTCCAAGGAATTAGTCCTGGAACTGAAAGGAAGACAGTGTACTTAGCCGTAATATTTGCAGCTTCGGTGAACGCTCATCTGTAGAGTATGCAAGCGTTGAGATTTTGTGTGTGTGTGTGTGTGTGTGTGTGTGTGTGTGTGTGTGTGTGTGTGTGTGTGTGTGTGTGTGTGTGTGTGTTCGTGTGTGTGCGTTCGTGTGTGTATATGTGTGTGTGTGTGCGTGTGTGTGTATGTATGTAAGTGTATGTGTGTGTGTATGTGTGTGTGTGTATGTGTGTGTGTGTGTGTTCTGTGAAGGAACCTGCTTATTGTGTTCAGATGGGTCTGTGATGGGGTATATTGCAGGCTCACGCTTAGGAAGACCACGATTTGTGAGAAGAACATCAAAATGTCCAAACCATTTTTTCTTATACAAAACAAATCTGTTTGTTTTGGGATTTTGTTTAAAAGAACATGCATGCCTCTCATATAAATAAAAATAGAGAATAAATTAAAGAGACAAAATGGAGATAAATTAGAGATAAAGAATAGTAATGCTGTAAAACACGAGGATTGAAAACTCGTTTAATATAGTTGAAATTGTCCCAGACTGAATCGTTCAGGGTCAGCCCCAAATGCGCAGCCTGTCTCACCCATCTCGCCATGTGAACTACAGGCGCATACATATTAATATATGTGCACCAATAACTTTTCTCAATTCCAGCATATAATAGGCCGTCAAATCTCTTTTTTTCTAGGAAAACGTTTTTCTCTGATAAATAGTACAAACTGCTGTACTAACAATCTGTGATAACAAAATCCAGTCACCTCCAAGCATACCGAACCAAAAAAGAAAAAGAATCGTAATAGGATCTGATGAATTTGCATTTGTTGATAGGCGAAAAAGATTCTAGACTAGGTCAAGATCAATAATGTTGACTCTAAATGTCTGGATCATGTCTAGTAGATCAGCAGATGAAAGCCTCTAGAACTGTGTCAGTGTTTCCATTTAGTTGTGTATAAAATATAATGTTGCGAGCTGCCGAAGTTGTGAAGAAAGCATGTGTGAACTGCAAAGTGGAGGAAAAGAAAGTAATTCCACAGAATATCATTCATGCAGTATACGCATAATACAGAGATACACTTTATGAGCACAAGAAACAGCTGTCAACATCACTTCAGGAAATCAGGAATGTCACCAGTCTCCAAGGAAAGAGTTCGTTAACCAAGAAGGACAGGGGGGCCTTTAGCCAGCCTCTTTGCCGCTGAATGAACCAGCCCTCTCCAGGCCCAGACATAGTATGACAGAGTGCCAACTCCAGGCCAGGACTGTTTTCAGGACTGGACTTGAACGGGAGAAGACTAGCCTAGCTTCTCTCTTTTGGGACCTTAACTTTCTGCCTTCCTTCCCTGTTAGGTGGTTGGTCAGTTAGTTAGCCGACTGTCAATCTTTGTCTGTCAGTCTGCATGTTTCTTTCTATATATCTGTCTGTCTGTATGTATGTATGTCTGTCTTTCTTTCTCTCCCTTTCTCATCACACACACAACCCACACACACAACACACACACACACACACAACACACACACACACACACACACACACACACACACACACCAACACCACACACACACACACACACACACACACACATACACACGCACACACACACACACACGCACACAACACACAACACACAATCACACACACACCACACACAACACACCACAAACACAACACTACACGACACACACAACACACACATATACAAACATGTGAGTGTCAGTGCCAGAACCAGAAGCAAAACCCACTCCAAAAGAGCCTAAAAACTACTACAAGAAAAGAAAAAAATCACAAGTTGTAAGTAATTCATTTTGACATCGATTTTATCTACCAGCTACACAGGCCACACATAATACAAATTTCTACTTAAGTTAAAAATCAAAAGCTGTCAATATCACTACTACTACTACTACTACTACTACTACTACTACTACTACTACTACTACTACTACTACTACTACTACTACTACTACTACTACTACTACTACTACTACTACTACTGCTGCTACTGCTACTACTACTATTACTACTACTACTACTACTCCTACTACTACTTCTACTACTTACTGCTGCTGCTGCTGCTGCTCCTCTTCCTCCTCCTCCTCCTCCTCCTCCTCCTCCTCCTCCTCTACTACATACTACTACTACTAACTACTAATTACTTCTACTACTACTGCTGCTGCTACTATTCTCCTCTTCCTCCTCCTACTAACTAACTACTAACTCTTCTACTACTACTACTACTGCTGCTACTACTACTACTACTTCTACTACTGCTACTACTGCTACTCCTCCTCCTCCTCCTCCTTCTCCTACTACTACCGATAATAATAATAATAATAATAATAATAATAATAATAATAATAATAATAATGTATGGTATTTATATAGCGCTGAATCTTCTAAAGCAAACAATCGAAGCGCTTCAGAAAGTCAGGAATGTCACCAGTCTCCAAGGAAAGAGCTCATTAACCCAGAAGAGGTAGAGGAGGACAGTCAGTCAGCCCATTGACCGCTGACTGAAACACCGCTCTCCAGAGCACAGTCACAGTGTAACTGGGTGTCGACTGCAGGCGAGGACTGTCTTTGGCAGATGACCACAATGGGAGAAGACTGTGTTCTCTGTCTTGGGACCTTAACTCTCTCTCTCTCTCTCTCTCTCTCTCTCTCTCTCATCTCTCTCTCTCTCTCTCTCTCTCTCTCTCTCCTCCTTCTCTCTCATCTCCTCCTCTCTCTTCTCTTTCTCTCTCTCTTTGCCTTGCCTATCGGTTGGTAAATCGGTTTGTCGACCTTCATTCTTTCTTTCTGTCTGTCTGTGTGTCTGTGTGTCTGTCTATCTGTCTATGCCTCTGTCTGTGTGTTTGTCTATCTTTCTGTCTGTATTTATCTGTGTCTCTCTCTGTCTGTCTATAGCTAATTCTCCCCCCCCCCCCAATCTCTCTTTATCTCTATCTCCCTCTCTCCCTCTCTACTCTCTCTCCCCCCTCTCTCTCCACACTCACACACACACTCACACACAACACACACAC
>CM054144.1:36261401-36268901 GCA_028751875.1 Rapana venosa
AATATTAAACTAATTGGAACTTAGCTGTAATTGTCGTAATGTCAGTGCTTCAGCAATAAACTTTGCAACCGATTTGATCACAATATCATCATCAGACGATAAGATAGAAAAAATATCTTGCCTTCCGAAAGCTTCTAGATTGAGAACACCACAGTTTTCACGTATGGAAACGTATGATTGATATATTAAGAGAGAGAGAGAGAGAGAGAGAGAGAGAGAGAGAGAGAGAGAGAGAGAGAGAGAGAGAGAGAATGACAATGACAAAGGTTTAGTGTGATAAGCAAGATGCCCATTCACAAGGGGACAGTGGGAGGGGGATTGGGCACAAAACATAGAATATATTATACGATAACTCCATTGATTACAGCCCAAATCGTCATCATGGCATGGATTCCATAACATGGTTACAGGACATATTAAAATTCAATTATGTTTGCATAAATTTTGCAAAGGGCATTGGGAAAGAGGAGTGAGAGAGAGAGAGAGAGAGAGAGAGAGAGAGAGAGAGAGAGAGAGAGAGAGAGAGAGAGAGAGAGAGAGAGAGAGAGAGAGAGAGAGAGAGAGAGAGAGATTTTATTCTTTTTTTTAAATCGAGGATTATGGAATAAGCACGTATTTGCTTTTTTACATCTAGTCCCCGTGTGTATGCGGTTTTGTAAATTCTGTCATCTGTTCCCACCGGCACACAATGGCTTACTCTTACGAAAAGTGGAACAGGATTTAACGTGTGCAAGAGAGTGAGAATGATAGAGAGAGAGAGAGAGAGAGAGAGAGAGAGAGAGAGAGAGAGAGAGAGAGAGAGAGAGAGCGAGAGAGAGAGAGAGAGAGAGAGAGAGAGAGAGAGAGAGAGAGAGAGAGAGAGAGAGAGAGAGAGAGAGAGAGAGAGAGAAGACAGACAAACACACGCACGCGTGCACGCATACACACGCAGGCCTGCACCAACTGAATAACTCTGAATAACTTTGATTTATCAATTGGTTGATTAACACACAAGATTCAAGATTTAATCCCTTTCACTCCCCTTTTTTGGGGGGTACGGAAAGACAGACGAAACGACAACTACAGAGACAGAGAGATAGAGAAAGTGACAGAGACAGAGAAACAGTGACTGAAAATGATAGGACAAAAATAGAAAAAAAGCGTAAGGAAAAGAGGTAAACAGGTACAGACACAGGGAAAGAGACTTATAGAGTAAGACACCCAAAATCACGGACACTGATCTAAGGGTTAAAAAAAGTAACGCACACACACACACACACACACACACACACACACACACACACACACACACACACACACACACACACACACACACACACACACAATTCGGTGTGTGTGTGTGGGGGGGGGGGGGGTAAATCCTCAATAAGGAAGTTTTGTTCGTTGAACAGAAAATACAGGTAAAGTTGTGGTGAAGATTGATGTATACCAACAAAAAAGGCTGTACATTCTCTATTTTTACTTGGCTGCTTCTCATTGGCTTTTCTTTTTCTGAACCAAGTGTATATTTTAGTCTGTTTTATTTCCAGATTCCTAAAGAAAAAAAGGAACAATTTTTAAAGTTATGAATCTCTCTCTAACTTGCAACTAGCGTCTATGTAAACAATGCTTTCAGACAAGTTTCCAGTGTGCTAGAGCTACTCTAACACACACACAGTTCGCACATGCGCCTGGGTTCACTTGCTTCTGTACAAGTGCAAGAGGGGGCGATGTGTGTGTGTGAGGGGGGGGGGGGGGGCGCACATACATACCCAAACACTCATGCGTTCGCGCACACTCGCGTGCATGCGCAAACACACACACGCGCGCACACACACACACACACACATACCTACCTCCTTATGTATGTATTTCTGTTTTTCTGTGTCTGTATGGCTGACTGTCTGACTGTGTGTTTGTATGTATGTTCATGTGTGTGTGTGTGTGTGTGTGTGTGTGTGTGTGTGTGTGTGTATGTGTGTGTGTGCGCGTGTATGTGTGTGTATGTCTCTCTCTCTGTGTCTGTCTCGGTCTCGGTCTCTGTCTCTTTCTCTGTCTCTGTCTCTTAAACACTCACGCATACACATACCTCGTTGTGTCTCTCCCTTTTCTGTCTCCTTTTCTCTGTCTCTGTCTGCCTGCCTGTCTGTCTGTCTGTTTTTGTATGTATGTTTGTATGTATATATGTACGTACGTACGTTTGTATGTACCTATTTATCTATCTATCTATCAATATCTATCTATCTATCTCTCTCTCTCTCTCTCTCTCTCTCTCTCTCTCTCTCTCTATATATATATATATATATATATATATATATATATATATATATATCTTTCTCTCTCTGTCTTTCTGTCTGTGTCTCCAACACACAACACATACACACACACACACACACACACACCACACACACACACACACACACACACACACACACACACACACACACACACACACACACACTCACTCACTCACACACACACTCACTCCCTCCCTCACTCACTCACTCACTTACGTATTTATTTCGTTACATTGTCATATCCAAATTCATCAACATGAAGGGCCTCCCTGAAGGATTTTTCTTTCTTTTCTTTCCTCTGTATTTTTTGTCAAGGAGCAAAAAGGGCGAACTGACAGGTCAAGTACTTGGGCCTTGATGTTGCCCGCCACGTCCAATCAGGGGGACAGCGGTGTGGTCAATATCCCCATAGATGCCTGGAGCCACCAGACCTTGTAGAAACAAAGACGTGAAAGGACAGTGGGGTCAACATGTTGAAGCTTAGCCGCCATAGACAAAGGGGGCTAAGGGAACGTGTCGGGTAAGATTTGTAGTGCACGAAAAACAATTTGTAGCCTCCTTTTGTCGCTTTTGTCTAGCGATTTCATCTGTCAAGTGAAAGAATAAGTTCAGTTGTGGGTTTTTGTTTGTTTGGTTAAAAGCAGATCTTTTGTTTGCACGTTTTGTTAAGATGTTCTTGCTGAATGGGATATTTTGTTTTATTTTTAATTTTGTGTAACACTTTTGGGTTTTCGGGAAACAAGATGTTATGTTTCATGTTGTAAGCAAGTGCTTCACTTTTAAAAAAAAAATTAAAGAGAAACATAAGTGATCATGGCACAAAGGCAGTACTTAAAATGGTATGACGTAAACTCTGTAACTGACTTCTTACTTCCACACTCTTTAGACCAGTTCAATACATGTGTCACACGGGATAGCTCAGTGGTCAGAGCACTCGCTTTCCCCAGCTAAGATTAAGCAGCATCGAGGGTGGTTATCACTCGGATGGGTGAACGTTTGCGCGCCTTGGTTTCATCACAGTCACTCAGTTCAGCCAGCTTTAAATGGGTACCTGCCCTCTTTAGTGTTAGGGAAGGTAAAACAGTGAGGGAGAGGAGATGGACGCCGCCCTCATTATGCTGGCCTCTTGATAGTTGAGGTCTTTGATGCCTCACTCCTCTACCACCACACAGGTAATGGGACAGCTTCACCTTTGTACCTGTGTCACTTACCTGGTCACAGTGTTGTGTCTGTGATGTGAGGGCCTGAGCTAAACCCCGGACTTTAGCCACCACTACCACTGTTCGAGAGGACCACACCCCTGTTCTTAACATCAGTGCCCACTCCACTACCCTGAAAACCCTTCAGATGAGACTATACAACCTGAAGTTCCGTGTGTCACGCACGAAAACCATTTTTTGCACACGTTAGAACCTGTACGGCTTTCGGAAGAGTAGGCCATGTATGTTGGTGGGAATGGATGGCAAAAATTAAAAAAAAACCTTCATGTGCATAGGGACTGGGTGTTAAAGTAACACACGGGTGCTTGCTTAGTCCATTGCCCCCAAAATAAAAACAAATAGTAATTGAGAGATACAAACTTGATGTATGCTAAGTTCCAAAACCTAATGAAGAGTTGTTATGCTTACAAAATGTCATGTTGAGATGGTCTTTATTTCGAAAGGAGTACTTGGCAAAACAGCCTGCGTTCTCCTTAAAAAAATAAAACAAATCTTTTGGATTACCTGTATGTTATGTGGCCTTGTGTTTGAAAACAGTCCTACACATCATCTCATCATCTTGTGTTCACTCATGATCTTGCAGTACGATGATAGGACAGTGTGCACATGCTGGGTGACCCTGAGGGTGTTAAACCAGGATACACACATCTATACAACAGCAATTTCTGCACAATGAAAAGCCATTTGATATTCGTAAAATGTGGGCGTTGTGGATATTCTTGGAAGACAAATGCCTCTGTACAATACGTTCTGCATTAGTGTCCGGAAAGTGTAGACTCATGCTTTCTGGTAAGGTAAGTTGTAAGTTGTCCTTGTGCGATAACTATTAGGCTAAACGTCCCCAGTGATTGAAGTTCGTTAATAGTTTTGTGTTTTTCCAAAAGTTGACCTTTGCAACTATTATTGTTCAAAATATTTTAAACGCAACGTATGACATAAGCAAATCAACATTTAATGAATAGACAAATACAGTTTTGAATAAATGAAAACTAAGATAAACAATAACTATCTAAAAGCATGAAACACCCTTGTGGATCGACAGAAACAACACAACATTTCTGAATGTCTTGGCGAAAGCACCCGTGAGCGAGCGCGCGCGCACACACACACACACACACACACACACACACACACACACACACACACACAACACACACACACACACACACACACACACACACACACACACACACACACACACACACACACACACACACACACAAACACAATCATTCTACGCATTCGATATTTCAGCTTTAAAAAAACATTTCTAATCCTACTAGTACTTGTGTTTTGGGGGTTTGGTTGCATGCACGTGCACACTGTAGCATTCAGGAGAAAACAAATGCTATGATAATAGCAATGTTCAACTAGATTAATATCCTAAGTGAGAAATTCCAGCATCCAAACTATCGAACGCTTAAAAAACCCCAACACTTTCCTGAAAAACGACAAATGACTATCTGCATACTATTGTTGTTGTCATGGCTGCTTTTGTTGCTATTGTAAATGTTGTTATTTGTGACGGTGGTGGTAGTGTGGCTGTGGTGCATTTTAGAACTGCACAGAGGCGCATACGCATACATACACAGATAGGCCCCTCCACACACACGCTTACACACAGACACTTGTACACACACTTACACACACACACACACACACACTCACACACACTTACACACACAAACACACACACTTACACACACAAACTTACACACACACATACACTTATACACGCACACACACACACATTCCACACACACACATACACACACACATACACACACACACTTACACACACACACACACACACACACACACATACACACACACACACACACACACACACACACACACACACACACACACACACACACACACACACACACACACACACATACACTCACATTCTTGATCAATATTATCCAACGCGCTGTAGCTAATTGTTTTTAGCCTTTCCTCTCTGCGAGGCATTGTTTTCTTTCCAGACACGTAACATATTTTGCCCTCTGACTATTCCCTTAAAACTATTCTTGTTCAAAGGCCTAACGATGAATGTTTTAAACAACAGGCAATGCAAACACATGGGTGTTACCAGAAACCCTAGACTCAGCCAATGCACCCCCCCCCCTCTCTCTCTCTCTCTCCTCCACGTAAAATCAGGAAGCCTGTTGACACTTGACTGCAGTTAACTGTCTCTGGATGTGAAAACAAGAAAGGACCAGACAAGTGAAGAAACAAAACGCGAATGTCAAATGCTGCAGACACGGTGTGTGTGTGTGTGCTTGTGTGTTTGTGTGTGTGTGTTTGTGTGTGTGTTTGTGTTGTGTGTGTGTGTGTTTTGTGTGTGTGTGTGTGTCTGTTTGTGTGTTTGTGTGTGTGTGTTTGTGTGTTTGTGTGTGTTCGTTTGTTTGTGTGTGTTTATGTGTGTGTTTGTGTGTGTGTGTGTTTGTGCGTGTATGTGTGTGTGCGTGCGTGCGTGTGTGTGCTTGTGTGTGTGTGTGTGTGCTCTTTGAGATGAATGCACACTGAACCACATCTAAGCTACAATGTTCAGAGTTTACATCTCTCTCTCTCTCTCTCACTCTCTCTATCCAAAAGGAGAAAATACAACTTGAAAGTTTACCACAGTTTGATTATTGACCATACACTGGTGATGATCACAAATTCATCTGCTTTATAATTGACAGAAGGACAATATTTAAAAGAAACAAAACACTTTTTGACACACTGCTTTTTGTTTAGTTGTGTATCTGTGAAATCATAACGAGAATAATGCTCGTAAAAAGAATATGCACGTTCGTTTATTAAAAGAAAAAAGTAAGATAGTCTAAAAGGATCCTTGCCTTAAATTGAACCAAACATTCTGGTCCAAACACATCTAACAGAATCCAGCATACGTATTGTAACATAATTATAGTAAATATAAGCGTATTTCACAGCTTTCTATAATTGCCAAATCACAGAGGCTAGTTAACCTGGGTACCAACAGACTGTGGCTTACTACTCAGAACATCGACATGCATCAGATGCTTGTTCTCGGCACTCAGCAAAAGTCCTTGTCCTTTTCCTCCCTGGTGAATTGCCCATCAGATGTAGCGGTCATTCACCGCTAATAGTCCTCGTTGTATGTGTATTCATGGCATGTGTCAGTCTCCAGGTTTTATACAAGTTCGGGATGTTAGGGACCCTATGTGTGTGGCAGAATTGTAATCGTATGTCACTCAATCAAGACTGCGGGATATGGTCAGATGAAGCTGCGGCGGCTTCATTATTTTGTTTGTGGTTGTGAGTATTGTAGCATAGTGAAATCCGGTCATATGGTGGATGTATCCAGACTATACAGAAAGTCAGACGATATACAATATGCTTGTTTGTTTGTTTGCTTATTTGTTTGTTTTTTTCAGTCAAAATGTGTACACGGGATTTTCTACTTTATCTAATAATACCTTAACTTCTAATCTACCGGGGTCTACCTGCTTCTTCTGCTGTTACTGCTGCTGCTTCTGCTGCCGCTAAACATTGATAAGAATGCTTTTGTGACTAAACACTAATAAAACCGTTGTCGTTTGTGATGATGGTGACGATGATGATGATGATGATGATGATGATGATGATGATGATGATGATGATGATGATGATGATGATGATGGACGCCGACAACGCCGACAACGATGATAATGATGATGATGATAACATAAATGTATCTGCGTAATTATGTGCCTGTGGTTTGAGCTAGAACATTTGCAGCTTTAACTAAGTTAATATCATAATATTTTTCTATCTTTTTCACCATTATAATCCAAACCCCTACATTATCTCCACAAATGATGCTATATATAAAAAAACAAAAACAAAACAAAATCGACACCACACATTATGTGGATCTATACACTAAACGGAGAAACGCGTTTCTCCATTTCTGCCCTGATACTGATGCTGACGGAAAGCCAACTGAGAGAGAAAGTGCACGAACAGACGATGAACAGGGATCCCAAACTGAC
>CM054144.1:36281401-36293901 GCA_028751875.1 Rapana venosa
TGACCTGTGAAGCAATGTAACTTCTTCATGTAATGGTGTTTGTGGTGAGTGGTGGTAGTGGTGGTGGTGGTGGTGGTTGTGGCGGTAGAGTTGTTATAACTATGGCATCAGTAGGACTGCTAGTAAGCATGTTTGCGTCTATGTCGGTGTTAAACGTTCATAAAAAGACAATGTTGGAATTCGACTTAAAAACAAAAATTTAGCAAATAAGCTTACGTCGTTTCTATCCTCTTTACCATATTTTTAATCACTCCAATGTTGTAAACAAAGTATGCTTTGTTTGTAGTGCTTGTGAAATGCATTAAAGAAAACACATCTGTTTATCAAGAACAACAACAACGAAAAGATTGCAAACACAACAGAAAACAAACAACAACAAACAAACAAACTCCTTTTTTATCCCAGAGATGTATGATACTCGAGAATCCTTGTGAGATGTTGTCTGCATTCCCGTTTATCCCAGAGCAATTAATCATTAGGGAGCACTAGCACCTGTGACGAGGAATGATGGACTAAGAAAGAAGGGGGGCCCTTTGCTGTGTTTTGTGTGTGTGTGTGTGTGTGTGTTGTGTGTGTGTGTGTGTGTGTGTGTGTGTGTGTGTGTGTGTGTGTTTTGTTGTTGTTTTGTTATGTTTTTGTTTTGGTTTGTTTTGCTTCGTTTTTAACTTGCGTTACACTGCTGTTGCCATCGCCTTTCTGTAAAGCGATTTGGATTTGTGTTTGCGTGTGTGTGTATGTGTGTGTGTGTGCGCACACACGTAATTGTGTATTGTAAAGAGAAAACAGTAGCTGCTAGTATGATAGTGGATACATTTCACAGAGAGAGATAAACATTCACAATCGCATACCAACAAAAAAAAATTTGAAAACGGGTTCGTTTTCTTGTTAGGAGATAAAAGTGAAGATTAAAACTAAAACCTAGTGCATGTGGCTTTTTCTTTTGCCTTGCTGGAGCTGAGAGGATTGTTAGCCACAACAACAACAACAACAGCAACACAAAAAATAGGCTCAACAAGTTTCGCTCAAGAAGCTCATGTGCAGGGGATCGCCCAGGACTATGCTCTTACAACAGGCTTAAGAGATGTTCTGCGCAATGCCACCTGCTCCAGTGTGTCTGAACACCAGGGAACCTTTTACACTGCTCACCAGTAAAACTGCCAGGGGGTAGTTTATATCACGTCTTTGTTTTTGTTTTGTTGGGTTGTTTGTTTTTTTTGCTCCAATGGTACTGAAAAAAGACTCGGTCTCTGACTCTTTTATTTTTTTATATTCTTTTATATTGAGGATAATGGAATAAACACTTGTGTGCTTTTTTGCATCCAGTCCCCGTGTATATTCAGTTTTGCAAATTTTGTCATCTTTTCCCACCGGCACACAATGGCCTACTCTTCCAAAAAGCGGAACGGGTTTTAACGTGTGCGCAAGATGTTCTATGCGCGTTTGCACACGGGACCTTGGTTTATAGTCTCATCAGAAGGACTTGTGCGTGCGTGCGTGCGTGTGTGTATGTATGTATATATCTATATATCTCTATCTATCTATCTATCTATATATCTATATATATATATATATATATATGTGTGGTGTGTGTGTGTGTGTGTGAGAGAGAGAGAGAGGGAGAGAGAGAGAGAGAGAGAGAGAGAGAGAGAGAGAGAGAGAGAGAGAGAGAGAGAGAGAGAGAAGAGAGAGAGAGAGAGAGAGAGAGAGAGAGAGAGAGAGAGAGAGAGAGAGAGAGAGAGAGAGAGAGAGAGAGAGAGAACCCCAAGTGTATTTAGATTGCCAAAAAATCTGTTAAATTATTGCAGTCTGCCAAATAGGTTTGATTGCTGTAAAAAAAGAAAGAAAGAGAAGAACATTTACATATATTATGTCTCTTCTGCCTTACAGAAGCATGGCTTACTGCAACAGTTTAAATTTGGGATCTTATATTTCGCAAATCTGTGATTGACCTAAGAATTTAGTTGGGTCTACAGAAGGAATACTAAAATTAGACTTAGCCAGCCTAATGAACCATGCAGGCAGTTTGGACATGCAGTATACAAACATGCATGGTCTTTCTACACACACACACACACACACACATCTCAGGACGCACACACGCACAAGCATGGACTCGCACACAAACACATACATACAAACACACGCATACACAAGCACCGTTCTTGGCATGCCTGTCTGTCTGCCACACTGTGTGTGCATGTGTGTGTGTGCGCGCGCATGCGTGAGCGTTTGTGTGTGAAAAATAACATAACTTTACACCACAACATAATTATGCTATAATAGATTGTCAAAGTCATACATCTATACTGTTCCATGAGACAAGCAGTTAGGAATCTGCACATGACATGCCTCACCTGCCTGGTCTTATCAGCACTCTGTGTGAAATCTCCGCACCTTCCTCCCTAGTGACTTGCTAATTAAACCAGTGGTCATTCACCGCTGGGGGTTATCGTGTATTCCTGTCACATGCCATGCTCCTGTTGGAATCAATGCCCGGACCTGACGACCTTCTTGGCATTGCCAGTGCTTTTATGGTAGCACTCTTGGGGAAAAGTGCACGAGACAGCTGTATGAGCACACACGATCCTTGCTACTTCTGTTTTCTTGACATATTTTTGTCTTGTGATTTGGTTTTTTGATAAATTATGCATATTTTATTATCCAAGAGCGTAGGTGTTATTTTAAGTATCCACATAAAAGTCCTACGCAATATTATGATCTACATACCCATGTGTGTGTGTGTGTGTGTGTGTGTGTGTTTGTGTGTGTGTGTGTGTGTGTGTTTATGTGTCTTTGTGTGTCTAAGTTGTATATGTCTTTCTATTCTGTGTGTCTGTCTGTATATCGGACTATCTTTTTCTCTCTCCCTTTCTCTCTCTGTCTTTGTCTGTCTCTCTGTATCTCTAACTCTGTATCATTCTCCCTCTCTGTCTCTATCTCTGTCTCTCTCTGTGTCTATGTATGTCTCTGTCTATCTCTGTCTGTCTGTTTCTCTCTCTCTCTCTCTCTCTCTCTCTCTCTCTCTCTCTCTCTCTCTCTCTCCTCTCTCTCTCTCTCTCTCTGTGAATGAACCTTTTTATTTACACTCTTTTTTCTAGTAAGTGATGATGATTACAATTCATATTGAGGAATTACAGGATTTTGGAATTGTCTACCAAAGATCATCATGCTATGATGAAAACTAAACGAAGTGCTCAGGAACAGATGCAACGGCATCACTATGAAACAGAAGAAGAAGAAGAAGAAGATGATGATGATGATGGTGATGATGATGATGATGATGATGATGATGATGAACAACAGCAATGACAATGACAAAAGCAACAGCAAACCAAGAAACAACAACACCACCACCAACAAAAGTTCTTTGGCTAAGACTATAAAGCAAGGCCCATGTGCGAATGTACGCAGAACATCTTGCGCACACGTTAAAAGCCTGTTCCGCTTTTCGTAAGAGAAGGCCATCGTGTGCCGGTGGGAGCAGATGACAATTTACAAAACCGCATACACACGGGGACTGGATGTAAAAAAGCACATAAGTGCTTATTCCATTATCCTCGATAAAAAAAGAATAATTTTTTGTTACAAAAAGGGCAAAATCAACAACAGCAACAACAATTTCGTACAACAAAAAACAAAACAAAAAAACTACCTCAACTAGTCCTGCTGTGCAATAAACAAAGCCATACATTATCCGACATTAAAACAAGCACCCAACCCCAGCTAAAGGCACCTTGATTTTTGCACATGACCTGCCTTCACCTGCCTGGTCTTAATTAGCACCAAGTTTGAAATCTCTGCTCCTCCCTCCCCAGTGACTTGCCAATTAAACCAGTGTGCCTTCACCGCTGGGGAGTTATCGTATACTCGTGGCACGTGTCATGCTCAGGTAGGAATCAATGCGTGGACTTGACGACCTCCTTGACAGTGCTTTTATGGTAGGTCTCTTTTGGGGAGAGAAGTGTAGGCTATACAGTTCCACGAACTCACAGGATTTTACTGTTCCTTCGTGTGAATTAATGTCCCACAGAGTATGCATTGATTAAATCTGAAAGGATTAAGGTTTTTTGTTGTTGCAATTACTTCATCAAAGAGGATACGAGAATGTGTGTGTGTGTGTGTGTGTGTATGTGTGTGTGGCGCCCTCTGGCCCTCTTCTTCTCTGTGTATATGTCTCAGTATGTCTGTCTGTCTGTCTGTATCTCTCTCTCTTACTGAATCTTGTTAAGAAAACCTTTTTTTCTCTCTAAGAAACAAAGTTATAAAGACACACATTGTATTTAAGAATCACATGTTTTGGGACGTGTCAAGCGGAATTAACCAAATGCTGAGGAACAGAAGCATCAACATAGCTATGCAGGCTGAAGAAGTAGAAATTAAAGAAGAAGAAGAAGAAGAAGAAGAAGAAGAAGAAGAAGAAGAAGAAGAAAAGAAGAAGAAGAAGATGAAGAAGAAGAAAGAAAAAAGAAGAGAAGAAGAAGAAGAAGAAGAAGAAGAGAAGAAGAAGAAGAGAAGAAGAAGAAGAAGAAGAAAGAAAGAGAGAAAGAAAGAAAGAAAGAAAGGAAGGATGAGAAAAAGACGACAGAAGAAGAACAAAAACAGTAAAAGGAGCAGCAGCAAATGCAACAACAGTGACAAATGCAACACTTAAAACAACAACAATAATATTTTCTAACAGTGCTGCTATATATAAAGGAAACACGCATTTTGCAAAGGCATTATTATACACACACACACACACACACACGCGCGCACGCACACACACATGACTAACTTCTGGGTATGATACATTGCCCCAGGGAGATACAATGACCTAGTATTGTGCGGCATTAAACAACAGGTATGAAGCCTCTCATTGTGCTGTTCTTTTTTTATATTCCTCCACATCGTTTCCTTCTTTATGATGGTTGCTTTCATGTTATGGCACTATACATGAAATGACTATGATGTTGGGTGTTGTTTGGTAATGTGCATGCACGCATGTGGGCCAATGCAGATACAAACTTTTGGTTCCTTATTGATTACATCTTGCAGAAATACAGACACTACACTTTTTCAGTATGTTACCATTCATATTTTTCTGTCATGTGTAGGATAGCCAAAAATGAGGATTATGAAGGGTACCTCCGAGTATTTTTGTGCTCTTAATGAATTTATACAAAGGCACCAAACACACACAAACGCACTCACTCACTCACTCTCTCTCTCTCTATCTCTCTCTCTCTCACACACACACACACACATTACATACAACATTATACAAACGCATGATTCTGAAGGTTCAACAGCATTGTTCCATAATACAACTAGTCACAAGTCTGTACACGGCATGCATCAGCTTGCTGGTCTTAGTATTTAGTGTGAAATCTCTGCACCTTCCTCCCCAATGACTTGCCAATAAAACCGGGGGTCGTTTACCACTGGGGGTTATCCTCTACACATGGCACGTGCTTTTTTTCCATGTTGGAATCAATGCCTGGACCTGACGACCTTCTTGGCAGTGCTTTTATGGTAGGTCTCTCGGGGAGAAGTGCAGGGGATGGTTGTACGAACTCAAGTGGCTTTTGATCTTTTTTGTTGGCCTGAAATTGTTCTTTCTTGTGAAACACTGTCCTGTTTAGCATGCTTCATGGTTTTTTTGTGTTATGTGAATGGCTGGAGGTCCTGCTATGCAGTAGAGAAATGGTATACTTTGTCAAGACATGTCAGCCGTGGCTACTTTCCTTAGTATGCTACATTGCTTCATGGGTATGCAGTGACATTGCAATATGCAGTGCAGCAATAAACAATAGTTACATTGTTGCTCTTTGTGCCTATTCTGCTTTCCCTCTTCACAAATGTCCTTCTGTATGATGATTACTTTCATGGTCATGTCTCTCTACATGAAAGAACCATGGTATTTGGTGCTGTTTGGAAATGTGCATGTGCATAATGTGCCAACACAGACGCATGCGTTTGACTCCTTATTGATTGCATCCCGTGCATTGATGAACACTGCACTGTTCAGTATGTGACCAGTCGTACGTTCCTATTCTGTGTAGGATAGCAAATATTGCAGATTATGAAGGTTACCTATGAGTGTGTTTGCGCTCTTGATGATTTATACTATGAAACACACACACTTGCACTCACATACACACACGTACATTACATACAGTCTAATTATCATCATCATCATCATCATCATCATCATCATCATCATCATCATCATGATCATCATCATCATCATCATCATCATCATCATCATAATCATAATAATTGTACTACTACTACTACTACTACTACTACTACTACTACTACTACTACTACTACTACTACTACTACTACTTCTACTACTACTACTACTACTACTACTACTAATTGTAATAATACTGAGAATAATAGTTTATATATTACTGAATCGTGTAAAACAAACAGATCGAAGCACTTTCGCTCAAATCATTTACACGCATGCAACTTTCCTCAAATATCATGTATAACAGATTTCAAATCTATGCGCACACACACACATACACCCTTGCTGAAGGATGCTGTTGAAAAGTAGGGACAGATATGAGGATAAAGTCTCAGTTAGGAAATAATTGTGCTTTGAGGCTGGATTTGAAGGTATCAAATGAAGGTTTTTGGTGAGGTGAAAGAGGGAGGTCATTCCAGGTGGGTGGACCAGAAACAAAGAAAGAGCAACGGCCAATAGTGGTTTGTTTAAATCAGGGTGTTCGAAAGCACCACGTATCTGCGGCTGAAGGAAGGGAACGGGATGAAGTATACAGGTGGAGATCGTTGCAAAGATAAGAGGGTACAGATTTGCAGAGGCATTTGAAACAGAGGGTATTGATCTTATACTTCAGCCCTTGCGAGACAGGCAGCCAGTGAAGAGATCGCAGAAGAAGAGTGATGTGTTCAGATTTGTTCTTCCTTAGGACCAGTCAAGCTGCAGAGTTTTGCATGCATTGAAGCGAGTAGATGGATGTTGCAGGTAGGCCAACCAAACGAGAATTACAGCAGTCTAAACATGAACGAATGAGAGATTTGACAATCTTGGAAGTTGAACAATTATACAATTACACGATTCCGAAGTTTCAACAACAATATTCCACAAGACAACCAGTTACACTTATGTAAACGGCATGCATCAGTTTGCATCAGTTTGCTGATCTTAGCACCCGGTGTGAAATCTCTGCACCTTCCTCCCCAGTGACTTGCCAATAAAACCGGTGGTCGTTTACCACTGGGGGTTATCCTGTCCACATGGCACGTGTCGTGCTCATGTTGGAGTCAATGCCTGGATTTGACGATCTTCACGACAGTGCCTTTATGGTAGGTCTCTTGGGAGAAAAGTGCAGGGGATGGTTGCATGAACTCACATGACTTCTGATCTTTTTTTATGTTGTTGGTGTGAACTTTTTCTTTCCTGTGAAATACTATTCTGTTGAGCATGCATAGTATTTGTCGTTATGCAAATGGATGATGAAGTCCCGCTACGCAATAAAGACATGATATAACTTTTTTCTAAGGCATTTAAGCCATGACTACTTTCCCCAGTGTGTACCATCGCTGCACGGGGATACAGTGACCTAGCAGCACGCAGTGTCACAATACACAACAGTTATGTTGCTTCTCTTTGTACTACTCTGCTTTCCCCTCTTCGCAACAATTCTCTCTTTATGGTGATTGCTTTGTGTTGGGAGCACTCCAAATGAAATGACCATACTGGCCATGGGTGTTGTTTGATAATGTGCATGCGTGCATGTGCGCCAACACAGACTCATGCTTTTGACTTCTTATTGATTGCATTTTGCGTGTGTACATGCACACACATACACACACACACCACACACACACACACACACACAACACAAAACCACACGCGTGCACGAACGCACTCATGCACGCACACACACACACATGACACATGACTGGAAACAGATGACAAAGTTTACAAAACCGCATACACACATACCAGTATCCTCGATATAAAAGAATAAATAAAAATAAAAACATTACCTAATCTAATACAAACTTCCGTCTTCATGAAGTTTCAACACTTGAAAACCAAGATGCACACACACACACACACACACATTCAAAGAAACTGCAGACAAACGCTATACACTCCCATTCATTCCTTAGGCAGGCAGGACTGTTAATCACACACCAGTAAAACTTCACTCTCCACAATGGGCAGCCATGGGCAGGCGTGCGCACGTCACACAGCAGTGGGTGACATGGACAAGGAAGGGAAACCAAATCAGAGCAACTTTCTCCCTGGGGACCGGCTCATCACAGTGATGGACAGCGGCTATGGATGGTGTTTTGTATTCATAGCAGGCTTCAGCATGATGAAAGGCTGCATCCCTGAGGCGTGGAGCCTTTGTGAGAGGGTTTTAATGCGGGGTCTCGTGGGTCACGTTCTCCTTGCTTTTTTGTTAGCTGGCGGTGCCTTTGTTGTTGTTGTTGTTCTCTTTCGTGGGTTTTTGTATCATCTGCTGCTGATTTTGTTGTGTGTTGTTCATCTTACATTGTTGTTGTTGGGTTTTTTTCTCTAGTATCTTCTGGTAATCTTATTTCGGATAATGTGTGTTGTTTTTGAATGCTGATATATGTGGTAATCTAATTCGCATTGTTTATAGATTGATATTAATATTATTTTACATTTCCCACATCCTCTAAGGAAAAATATAAGGGCATGTGCGTGCCTGATGTCAACGGGTGTGTGTGTGTGTGTGTGTGTGTGTGTGTGGTGTGTGTGTGGGGTGTGTGTGTGTGTGTGTGTGTGTGTGTGTGTGTGTGTGTGTGTGTGTGTGTGTGTGTGTGTGTGGTGTGGGTGTGTGTGTGTTACCACTCAATATTTGTTGCAGGATCGACACCTTTTTTTTCAATATAGAGTTATACATACAAGATGGCAGTGATTTACTATAAAGCAAAAAAATATACTTCATAATATTTTGTCCTCATCATATCCACATTGTTTTTAAAGCATGATTTGCCTCGGGGATGGGGGGAGAGGACCTTTGGGCAACAAAACAACACAGAAACAAGCAACTACTCCTCGCAGAACAAGCGTCATGTTTATGGCAGAGCCATGTGACACCAGAGAAGACTTGAGAAGTCGCACGTGCTGCTGCTCATTATCAGGCAGCCTCAGGTAACAGCAATAACAGCACTGGTGACGTTCACATAGCTGGGCAAAGTGTGTGTGTGTCTGTGTGTGTGGTCATTGCTTGCACATGTCTTCCTCTTCTTTCTTCTCGGGCTTGAATGTTCTGAAAAAGTCTCTAACGTTAATGTGTAGAAAGATATCGGGGGCGAAAGAGAGAGAGAGAGAGAGAGAATGACAAGAAATGAAAATTTATCGAGGAATGATAAGACAGAGAGAACAGAGCGGGGGACATCTAGTAAAGAATACAGAGAGAGAGACAGAGAGACGCGACAGAGACAGCAGAGAGAGGGGAGGAGAGAGACAGAGAAATGGAGAGACAGAGACAAAGACAGAGAGGCATAGAAAGAGACAGAGACATACAGAGAGAGACAAAGAGAGACAGAGACAGAGAGACTGTGTATGTCGGGGTGAAACACCCTTTTGCTACAGATAAATAAAACACTGCCATTTATTAAAACAACATTTTGGTCTGGCAATTTAGTCAATGCATGTATCTATCAAAATGCTATTGGTTTTGTAAGCCTTCACTGAATCTTCACCGATATGGATTGACTCTTGTAAAAAGCATCTGTTGATCTGTGATCCTTGTTCGACGCCTTTATTTTTTTTTTATAGATACAATGATTAGTGATATGAAAATCGGCAAGATATAGCGCTATATAAGTTCCATCTATTATTATTATTATTAGTAGTAGTAGTAGTAGAAGTAGTAGTAGTAGTAGTAGTAGTAGTAGTAGTAGTAGTAGTAGTAGTAGTAGTAGTAGTAGTAGTAGTAGTAGTAGTAGTAGTAGTATATGAAAATCGGCAATTTCGTTTTAAATTCCATTGTTTGTTATAAGCAGGAGCAGGCAGGTAACAATGTGGTTGTAAACTGAGGCTTTGGTATTGCCTATAATAATATTTTGTCTGTTCAAGTAAAACCTTTTCTATCCATCCTACGTGTTTTGCAAATTGTACACGAACACTTTCATAGATGCATAGATTGACTGAAACATCCGAGGAAGTGTTCCACTGTCATGGGAGAAATGTCACAGGGGCACGCCTCTGAATCACCAATGTGGAACTTTGTAAACGTGTGATGTGTGAGTCTGCAGTGTCCAGTCCTCAGCTTCACAATTGTTACTTGGTCTTCTCTGGGGGAGGAGGAGGTGGTAGTCATCCTTACTGTTGAAATAAAGGTGCTTCTCTTTTGCTTTTCCTTCACAATTGTCTTTGCCTCTTCATACGTCACCTCCTGCTTCTCTTGAGGCATCTGACCTCCTATCTTTGCCAGAAGGTCAGCTTCCTCGTTGCCATGGATGCTGCAGTGTGAAGGAACCCACTGGATGACTGTATGCTCAGTGGCCTGCTGCAGGGCAACAAGGGCGGAGGCAAGGTCGGTAAGTTCTTTGTTCTGTGAGTTTTCAATGATCTGAAGCACAGACAGCGCCTCTAAGAAGACAGTATCTGAGAAGATAGGCTATGGTGATACTTACATTTTCTGTCCGCTCAGGTAGAACTCTCTCCCCCCATCCTGATGTATTTTGCAAATAGTACACGAGAACTTAGTAAGATGCACAGACTAGCTATTTAAAAAACAAATTAAAAACTATATACAAAAGAAAATAACTCCCTCAACAGTTTGCTTGATTTATATATGACGTTGCAATTTCTCATATTTCAATTAAAAATGTGCTATAGCGATATTTTGTTTTTGAACAAACGCAAGATTAACCAGCATACGAAAAATACATGTAGCACATGTTGTTATGTATCACATTTCTGTCTGGGTATTGTTTGATTTTGTTTTGACATGATCAGCTTAAGAAAGCATCACCAAAAAGCACACGCGCACACACACATACACACACACACGGACACACAAACACACGCACACGGGCGCACATACAAACACACATACACACAAACACACACACACACATGAACGCACACACACGCACACACGCAAACAAACACACACACACTCGCCCGCGCGCGCGCGCGGACACACACACACACACCACACAACACACACACCACACTTCACACACCACACTCATACACCTACGCACACACACACACGCACGCACACACACGTACATACGCACTCATACACACACACACACACACACACTACACAATCACAATCACACACAAGCGCGCACGCACGTACACACGCACGCATGCATGCGGCTCCTTGCTTGTTTGCCTATGCAAAAACCAAGTGTTTACTGTGGACAGATTTTCTAATGTATACAACCATCTTTTCTTCTTTCGTTTTTTTATTAACAAGGTGCATTTCTTATTGATAAGAATTCCGATCATCCTTAATGTTTCCTCGGTATTAGGAACATGCAGTTTTCTGTCATCTTTATTTCTTCATTAATCTCTCTCCCTCCCCCCTCCCTCCTCTCTCTCTCTCTCCTCTCTCTCTCCCTCTCTCTTCTTTTCTCTTCTCCATTCTCTTCTGTCTATCTCTTCTCTCTCCCCTATCTCTCTCTCTCTCTCTCTCTCTCTCTCTCTCTCTCTCTCTCTCTCTCTCTCTCCTCTCTCTTCTCTCTTCTTCTTTCACTCTCTCTTCTCCTCCCTCTCTGTTTGTCTGTCTGTCTGTCTTGCAATGTCTGTCTGTCTGTCTATCTGCTGTCTCTCTCTGTCTCTTCTCTTCTCTTGTCTTCTCGTCTCTCTGTCTGTCTGTCTGTTTTCTGTGGTTCTTCCTTCTCTCCTGCCTGTTTGTCTTTGTCTGTCTGTCTATGTCAATGTCTGTCTGTCTCTGTCTTCTGTCTCTCTCTCTCTCTCTCTCTCTCTCTCTCTCTCTCTCTCTCTCTCTCTCTCTCTCTCTCTCTCTCTCTTACCTGAAGAGGCGGTGGCTAGTTTGATTCTAGTTCACTATCATGACTGTACAATTCTCAGAAGAAGTCGAGTTTTAAATTTCTGGAAACATAACAACCATACCTTGGATGTTTCTTTTTTTCCAAAATTGCCTTGTTTGAACATTGCTTTTGTCAAAAGAAATGATGGGAAAAAATAGAGAAAAATAGGAGCAAACTATTATGCGAGGAGAAAGAAAGAAAGAATTTAATTGCAGAGAAAACTTGGACAGAGGAGATAATGAATATTAATGCTTTCCTGGAAGAAGCGGCTTTTGGTTCCAGACACCTTAACAAAAATGTTTGCACTTTTCCAGGAGAAATAACACGCACACAAATAACTTTGTTTTTAAAGCGTAAAACAAAAAAAAGTTAGATATCCTCTTAATGTATTTATTTTTTGAAGACATAGGCTGAATCGTGATGACTTTAGAAAAACAGACAAAAAGTGTTGAATATGAAGACAGAACCCCAAATAAACATACTGACACATC
>CM054144.1:36298901-36303901 GCA_028751875.1 Rapana venosa
ATAACGCATGTTGAAGCATCTGCCTTTTCTGCTGATTATATTATCGTATACAGAATTCACCTTACAGACACATACACCTGTGCTATTGCTTCCCTGACATTCAATATTACAAATCTATCAGTTTGATTTTTGTTTTATGAATAAATGACGTATTTGTGAAATTGATACACACACACATATATATATATGTGTCTGTATATATAATATATATATATATATATATATATATATATTATGTGTGTCTGTATATATATATATATATATATATTATATATATATATATAATATATATATATATATATATATATATATATATATATATATGTGTGTGTGTGTGTGTGGTGTGTGTGTGTTATGTATGTTGTGTTGTGTGTGTGTGTGGCGAGAGAGTGAGTGAGAGAGAGAGAGTGGGTTCTTAAAGTACATATTCCCCGAGGCAACAGTATCACACAAAAAAACATGTGTCTATCATAATTATGTGCGTTAAACACACACACACACACACACACACACACACACACACACACACACATCACACACACACACACACACACACACACACACACACACACACACACACCACACACACACACACACACACACACACACAGACGGACAGACAGACATACAAGGAAACAAACATAGACAGTCTCACACACATTCACGCACCAACACACAACACACACACAAACAGACACACACATGCACACACAACACACACACAAACAAAAACACACAAACACACCAAAACACAACCCCCCCCCCCCCCACACACACACACACACATACACACCTCCCCCAGCCATCCTCTTCCTGACCCCACTCCCACCACCACACGCACACATTAAACCTTTTGTTTTTTAATCCTTGGAGAGCATCTCCAACGCTGACTGTCCTTATGCCCACTTGGCCGAGAGAGTGGGGATGTACTGTGGACAAGGCATCATCTACTATAATCAAATTTCTGCCCAGTTTCCGAAACAGCAGCTGCCTCCTCTGCTGTTTTGGAGGTCATCGTCGAAAACGACGGACTAACATACATTCCACAGTCACGTCTTGTACACAGCGACAGCGGATAGCAGCCACGTATCAGCAAGCTCCCTGCATCCTCATAGGGACAAGTCCTCGGGGGTGGAAGGGGGGGGGGGGGGGGCGGTGAGGGGGGGGGGGGGGCAGCGGGTTTATTTTCAGCGGTTTTTTTTTTTTTTACAAGATACATCACTGGACGCTGCGCACAAGAGCAGTCCTGATGGATGCAGAGTCTGTTGAGGGGAAAGAGGTTAGATGGTGGAGTACAATAAACAGAAACAAAACAAACAAACAAAACTTACCCAAAAAAGCACTATCAATGCCCACGCGAGTAAAAAAAAATAGCAACGGTGAGGTTATATTTTTGTTGATCAAAGAAAAGCACTAGTATGATTGTGTGTGTTGGGGGGAGGAAGGGGAAGTGGAGGGAAAGGTGGTGTGTGTGTGTGGTGTGTGTGTGTGTGTTCGTGGGCGGGGGGGGGGAGGTGGTGTGTGTGTGTGATTTGTGTGGATTCTGCGTGTGTGATTTGTCTGTGTGTGTGTGTTGTGTGCATAATGTGCATTTTCGTGTGTGCGTACTTGTGTGTGTGTGTATGTGTGTGTGTGTTTAAGTATTAAGTGTTAAGGTCGTATTCTGGTACTGTCGTATCATCTATTCCACCTACTACAGATGGTCATTTTCTCGACAAAAGATAGATGGGTTTTGAATCGTTAACACACACAAAATAGTTTACCTTTCGTTTCTTGCATATTGTTTCATTTTTAGAAGAAACGTATCAGGACAGATTTTAACACTTTATGATATTATTTTCGAATGAACATTTTGTATGAGTTTTTTTGACCATATTTCTACATTATACACTATAAGTTAAGAACTCTACCCACTATTTTTTTCTGTATACCACTTACCTTCACCTTCACACACAAACACAGACCTAGATTCACACACACACACACACACACACACTCACACACATACACACACACAGACACACACACACACACACACACACACACACACACCACACACACACACACACACACACACACTTGAGCACACCGCTGTCATATATCCGCCTGTCTTGTTGATGAACATAAACATCGCAAAAAGCGAGATGTTATTTTCAAGAAGGATGGATTTGTTTTGTTCTACATTTTGGGTTAGGTTTTGTTTTGAGCAGAGTTGTTATTCTTCTAACCTCTTTTGCGCACTACAAACCCACACTTATTAACAATAACCATTGGGGGTTTTTCTGACTTGTTCGGGATAAAGCTATATAAATAAGAATGATACTGTTTTTTTCTCTTGCATGAAGTATAATTGCACACAGAAACTGACGATTTTGTTTGTAAATTTAAAAATGAGCACAGGAAGACAGTTGTCTTTAGAAAACAGCTCTATCTAATTAAACTTAACGTTGACAAAATATATATACGAAAGAACAATATAACAAAAAATGAAGCAACACAAAAACATAGTCACAAACTGAAGAATTTTATTTTGAAAATCTGTATTGAATAAAACAGCCCACAAATAATTTGAAACGGATGTGATTCTAAAAGAAAAGTCCACGCATAAATGTACAACATATTTGTTCAAGAAGGACACTGTCAACTTCGTTTCTGAAGAAATGCTCCATGTACTTTTTATTTTATTTGTTTGGTCTTTTAAGAATGAATTATTTCACGACCAAGACATGTATTCGTTTTTGTGTATTTGTGTGTGTGTGTGTGTGTGTGTGTGTGTGTGTGTGTGTGTGTGTGTGTGTGTGTGTGTGTGTGTGTGTGTGACCGCGCGCTTATCCTGATCATAGAAACTCGACTCTGCAAAAAACAAGTGTATGCATATATGGTTGTTTATTTATTACATTTTAGCCAGCCGGCTAACAAGAAGAGACACAAAGGCAGAGACAGGGAGACAGAGAGATGGAGAGAGAGACAGATAATACAGGCAGACACAGACAGACAGACTGATACAGAGACAGATTGAGACAGAGACAGACACAGACAATGAGACAGACACACAGACAGGCACAGAGAGAGACAAGGAGATAGAGAAAGACACTCTGAAAGAGAGAAACAATGTGTGTATTTTTCAGCTACACTATAAAGATCAAGGAAAGTAAATATATGATAACAAATACAATGCATCATCATCATCATCATCATCGTCGTCGTCGTCGTCGTCGTCGCCATTGTCATCTTCGCGTCGTCTTTGTCTGCGTTTTCATCATCATCATCATCATCATCATCATCATCATCATCATCATCATCATCATCATCATCATCATCATCATCATCATCATCATCATCATCCATATCATCAAAAACACAACAACAACAGCAGCAAAAACAACAACAACAACAACAAAGCAGCAACAACAACAACAACAACAACAACAGCAGCGTCATCAACAACAGCAACAACAACAACAACAACAATAACGACGACGACAATCACTAAACAACACTCATCACTACCACTTTTACTACCAAGATAGCCGCTATCCTTACTCCCGCCATTATCAACATCATCACCACCTCTTTCACCACCACCAGTATCAGCAAAAGCACTGCAAACAGTTTGTTTTTGTATGTTAGTCCGTCGTGTTCGACGATGACCTCCAAAACAGCAGAGGAGGCAGCTGGTGTTTCGGATATTGGGCAGAAATTTGATTGTAGTGGAGATGCCTTGCCCACAGTACATCCCAACTCTCTCGGCCAAGTGGGCATAAGGACAGTCAGCGTTGGATATATTCTCCAAAGGCCAACTAGCCCCCAGGGCTGCAGCACATCAAAGACTGTGCAAGTCAAGCCTCCTAGTCAGAGAATCATAGTCGATCACTAAAGACTAAGCTGTAAAGTAGAATTCCATGAGTGGGAAAGCCACTGGTCATACAGCCTCTCACTTTGCTGTTTCCCCAAGCGTCAATGGTTTAATCAAGAACTGTGATAAACCCCAGGCGCTGACTGCAAACAGCAGTGACAAACCGTAAACCAGAAGAACTCTAGAGAGCTTCTGACTCCACTGTGGTGGAGGAAACGCATACAAAGGTGACACTGCAAGAATGCAGAACGAATGAGGTTCAAACAACGAATAATCGTTAGGCATCAATCCTATGCATCCATGAAATTCGTGAGTTCGAATCTCGAAGGTGTCTGGTCAATTAATGGAGGGGATTTCTCTGGCCGATTTCCCAGGTCAACTTTGTTGCAGGCCTTTCGGTGTCTGAAATTCCTTCTGGTGTATGTGTGTGTGTGTGTGTGTGTGAGTGTGTGTGTGTGTGTGTGTGTGTGTGTGTGTGTGTGTGTGTGTGTGTGTGTGTGTGTGTGTGTGTGTGTGTGTGTGTGTGTGTGGTGTGTGTGTGTGTGTGTGTGTGAGTGTGTGTGTGTGTGTGTGTGTGTGTGTGTGTGTGTGGTGTGTATGTGTGTGTGCATGTGTGTATGTGTTTGTGTGTGTGTTTGTCTGTGTATGTGTGTATACATACATAATCATACACATGCAGAAGATAGAATAGGCACGTTAATGATCCCGTGATACATGCCAGCGTTCGGTGGATTAGGGAAACACAAAAATGCCTAGCATGCATTCCCCGTTGTCGAAATGCGGCTACCTTCCTGGTGAGCGAAAAATGGTTGCTTACGGGAAATATCACCATCTGTGAACCTTGGGGCTGTAGCCGAGGAACAAAAACAAAAATCAACAACTAAAAGAAGCAGACTATAGCCTCCTCCATGTATGTTCTTTCATCACGCTCTTAAGATAATGGGTTGTCTCACAACACACACACACACACACACACACACACACACACACACACACACACACACACACACACACACACACACACACACACACACACACACACACACACACACAAACACACACACGTGTATGAGTATGTGTGCGCGTGTGCATGTATATGTGTGCAAATTGTATTTTCCAATATATTACTTTATCGATTTTCCTC
>CM054144.1:36313901-36316401 GCA_028751875.1 Rapana venosa
TTGGATTAACTGTTAACCTCTCTCTCTCCTCTCTCTCTCCTCTCTCTCTCCTTTTCTCTCTCTCTCTCATCTCTCATCTCTCTCTCTCTCTCTCTCTCTCTCTATAAATATATATATATTAAATATAATATATATAATATATATATAATATATATGTCCCCCTATCTGACGACCGTGGGAACCCTCAAAGACTCAACAATCAGTTCTCTCCATTCCTCTCTCCCGTTCTGCCTTTCACAAGGGTTTTTGTGAGTTCTAGGCCTGTCCTTCACTGATGTTATCCCCCAGCTCTTCCTTGGTCTGCCTCTTCTTCTTCCCTCTGACAGTGCCTTGTAAAACTGTTCTTTTCAAGTCCTTTGGATCTTTTGAATGCCCATACCATTTAAGTTTACGTTTTTCACGGTCGTTAGAAGGTTCTCATAGGGTCCAATGGATTGCTGGATTCTGTATGCACCTTTCGTTGCTTATGTGGTCTTTGTAGGAGATGCCAAGGATCTCCGAAAGCATCTCATCCCCCACCGCCTGTACTCTTGTCTCCAAATCTGCAGTCAGGGTCCATGATTCACAGGGATACAGAAATATGGATATGACCAGGGAGCGCATTAGTCTGATCTTGGAGATAATGAGATATTTTTATCTCCCAGATGGTGTTTAGTTTTGACAAAGCTGTTTTTTGTCTGTGCTGTCCTGCATACTACTCTGGCTTGGATCCCTGTCTGATACAATGGCTCCCAGGTACTTGAAGCTTTGAACTGTTTTTTCCCGCTTCTGGTCATTAACCCTGATATCAGTGCTAATGCCGTTGGTGTTATTAGTCATCAGTTTGGTCTTCTCTGCACTGATTTCCATGCCATATGTTTGGAGGCCTTATTCAAGTGTTCTGTTAGCTGGCAAGCTCTTTTTCTGATCCTGCTATTCCATCAATGTCATCTGCGAAGCGGAGGTTTGTGACGTTCGCTGCCACCAATGCGACTGATCCTTCATGATGTTCCAGTGCATCACCTATTCTCTCAAGGAAGATGTTGAAAAAAAGTGGGTGAGAGTAGACAGCCCTGCTTTACTCCAAAATGTTGTTCGAAACCATTCTCCAATGTTGTTGTTGTAGTACACTGCAAATGGTGGCCTCGCTGTACAGCTGTTTGATGGCTCTGATCAGGTTGCATTGATGCTGTACAAATTTATGGTTGCCCACAAAGCTGCATGCCACACCCTGTCAATTGCCTTCTTAAAATCGATAAATACGTGGGAAAGGTCTTGTTGATGTTGAAGGGACCGCTCACATAGTATTCTGAGGTTGAATATCTGTTCGGTTTGTGCTGCGCCCGCTCTGAAACCTGCTTGTTTTCAGCAAAGATGGTCTCTGCTTGTGGCTTCAGTCTATTCAATATTATCTGCAGCATGACCCCTTTCTTGGGTGGCATATGAGGGTGATTGTGCGGGAATTAGGCATTGTTGTAGATTTCCTTTCTTGGGGAGGGTGATGATGAGTGACTGTGTCCATGGTGTTGGCCATTTTCCTGTCTGCCAGATCTTGTTGCAGATTCTTAGTAGGGCGCTGATCATGGCTTCCCCTCCAGCTTGAACCAACTCAGCTGGAATGTTGTCAGCCCTGCTGACTTTCCCTTTTTCAGCGATCTGACTGCTGTTTCCACTTCTTCTCGGAGGATAGGGTGACTGTCTGTGTCTTTGCTTGCTGGTACATTAAGGACATCTGGATCTCCTGCGGTTCTATAGTTATACAGGTCGGAGCAGTATTCTGTCCATCTGTTCAGAATATCCTGGTCGTCAGTGAGACACTTCCCATTTTTGTCTTGGATTGTTAAACCTTTTCCCTGTTTGTGCTAGTCAGGTCTTTCACCAGCTGATATGCTTTCTTGCTATTGTTTTTCTTGATGTTCTCTTCAATGTCTTGGCACTGTTCACCGATCCATTTCTCTTTTGCCTCCGTCATGGACTTCCTGATTCTTTTGTTGTCTGCCCTATATTGTTCTGCTCTTTCTTTTGTTTCATTTTTCTTTTTCTTCAATCAATGACAAAGACAGCCAGAATTTCCATACCGGATCGGTCGTCGCCCGGGTTACCAAGGACCGCGCCTTCTGTTGCTCATCAGGACAGAGGTCGAAAGTATGCTACTGATGTAAAACACAACAAAATCCGTGCCAGAAACAACACCGTCATTGGCACATGAAATGTACGGACACTAAGAGCTGCAGGCAAAGTGGAAGAACTGACACATGAGATGTCCAGATATCAATGGCACATCCTTGGGCTCTGCGAAGTCAGGTGGAAAAACATGGGAGAAACAACGACCCAGGAAGACCACAAATTATACTACAGTGGAAAACAGGATAAACATGAACACGGCGTGGGGTTTCTCGTTCACAAAGACATCGTGAACACCGTCATGAGCTGTCAGCCTGTGTCCAGCAGACTTATTACCATCCGCCTTAGAGCAACCCCCTTTAACATAACTATAGTACAGGCATACGCCCCTACATCA
>CM054144.1:36328901-36333901 GCA_028751875.1 Rapana venosa
GTCCATTGTCGGTAGTGTTTGTTGGCTTAAAGAACTTTATTGAATGCATAATTGCAAGAGCAAAAGCCACTAACAGCACAGGTGAGTGAGAACATCAAGCTATAGCTTTTAGTTGAGATTTAACTTAAATTTCATTACTTGTCATATCTTATTTTATTTTCCAACACAAACATTTCTGCCAGACTTCGATTTTGGTTTGATTACAATAAGCTGCTTTGAAGTCAGAATGTGTTGGTTGAAGCCAACGGGCAGACAACCTGCAGAGTTACAGAAAAGACTAGGTACTATGCACACTTTAGTATAAGCCGTATCTTGAAATAGAACTATTATCAAGGTGAGTGTTTAGGTCCAAAATACCGCAAAAAATCTATTGTAAAATAACCAACCAACCAACCAAAAAACCAAACAAACTCGCCATATTTGTTAACTGGCCTGGGGTAAACCTACTAAAGAGAAACACGCCAAACACAATGAACAGGTGGCATAAGGTGATGAGGTGTTCTGTTTCCATTGACCAAGTCATGTGGTCACAATAGAGGAGATAGGGCATTCTGTCTACACACAGTGCGCAAATCAATTGCCACACATCTCAAGTCATGGACAAGTTATGCACTGCTTTTATTGATGTACAGCTGGTGGGTTGTGTATACCGGCTTCTTTTAGAGTTCAATGTTGTTGTTTTTTCATAGTTCCCATTACTAAATCACGTTGCACAATGTTAACGTTTTTTTAAAGAAGTCAATAAGGGCATGTTCGATATTTGGTTCAAATTGTATTTCCTTGATTAGCAATCTAGATATATATCTTTTCTGCGTAGTTCCTTCTGCCTTAGAACCAATCCTGTTCTTGTATTGGGGCTTTGCCTGGCTGTAGTTCTAGCCTACTAGGGATAACTTTGAACTCAACCCGAAAAGCAAGACTGAAAAACTCAATGTTTCGTAGCTCTCACAAAAGCAAAAAGCATGCCATTTTTAGACCGAGTAAAGATAAATTCCCGAGTGTAAACTACAGACTATTTCACCGTCTACAAGACTTTGTTGACAACGTATTTCACAGCTGGGGCAGCCATAGAGACGTCTTCCCACTTCATGACAATTATCTGTAAACTTTTCAAGAACAGAAAATAGAGACTCTTCCTTGACATTTCTAAATAAATATATATCTTTCTCCCATCACCATTTCATGTGCAAAATCACTGTTTCGGTGGATACACGTTAAAAAGGAAGATAAGCATTGTCCTTTGTTGTTGTTTTCTTCTTTATTTGGCAACATTTACCACAGAGCATAGCGTATAATAGTGGGAAACGTTCAAGGTCTGTATTACCAGTCTCTGTTCAGACCAGACACTCATTTCGTGGGTTCTAATGATGGCCTGACGTCCGCCATTGAAGCCGTATAGACTGCCCTGTCCCATACTGTGACAATGCACTAATGGAATATGTCAGGCCTACTTCGCAGCCTCTCTATGTCTCTGTCTGTCTCTGTCTGTCTGTCTGTCTCTCAGTAGCTATTGTACAACATTAATACTATGAAATTATGAAGACCGTATTGTTTATTTTCTCTGTTCTACTTTAAGACACGTACCTTGCCTGGAATTCTGTAGGTGCTTGGGTATGCAGCTCTTCATTCCTTTAAAAAAATGTATATATATTTCTATATAAATAGTTTTTTTCTACTTTTTCTAGAATTATACAATAAACACCTATGCATATGTATATAGCCAGTACCCGTGTGAATGCTGTTTTTTAATCAGTCTTGTTATCCGTTCCCAGCGGCACACAATGACCTACTCTTCCAAACGGCTTAACAGGTTTTAACATGTTTGCAAGGTGTTCTACGAGCGTTCGTATGCAGAACATCAGTTTGTAATCTCATCCGAGGGATTCTTGGGACGTTCCCTGTGTGCGCGCGCGCCCGCGCGTGCGTGCGTATATGTGTGTGTGTGTGTGTGTGTGTGTGTGTGTGTGTGTCATTCCAAGGATTCGCGCCCGCGCACGCGTGTGTGTATGTATGTGTGTGTATGTATGTATGTATGTATGTATGTATGCATGTATGCATTATGCACATATATATATATATATATATATATATATAATATATATATATATATATATATATATATATATATATATATATATGTATATATATATATATATATATATATATTATATATATATTATAAATATATATATATATTATATATATATATATATATATATATATATATATATATATATATATATATATATATATATATATACGCGTGTGTGTCTGTGCGTGTGTATGTGATCGTATGCATAAATTTGTACGAAAACTTTACTTTAATCTAAACACCCATAGACTAGGCATGACTTCTGTTGGCACTTATAGGCCCCTATATGAGTCATCACATACAGTTGCTTGTTTGTTTTAATTTTTTCTGCTTTTTTCCTGTGCTCTGATACACCTTCCATGCTCCGCCAATGCCAATATTTTCTATCCGCTACCGTTTTCACCCACCAATAAGATAGCCCCATCCAACCAGTCGCCATGGCGCAGTGGTTAGCGCCTTGGGTTACGGACTGGAAGGTCGCGGGTTCGATTCCCATAAGAGTCATAGGGATTTTTCGGACTCCGGCCGGCTCCTACCCAGAGTGAGTGTGCTGTGGGCTCAGTGGGAAGACTGGGACCACACAGTCGAGCTTCATCCACTTAACGGATGCGAGTTTGAGAGTGTTGCTCAAATTACCTGACCAACACTGCAGGTGTCTGTATCTCTCGGGCCCATTTGACGCCGGGATATATTATGATAGTAAGCGTAGAGTACAACCCTGTCAAGTAGTCTCAAAGCAAATGCACTTCCACAGCAGCATCATTACGTCATCCTCATTGTCATTGATCATCATGCAATAAAAAACAATTGCCTCTGATTCGGTAGTCCCGGTTTCTCTGGTCTCATGGTGACCTCAGATTCGGTTTGCCCATACACTTCTGTGCCTGTGGTGAGTTTGTGTCAAGGCCTTTGGGGTTGGAGGTTCGCGGGGGACGGTCGTTGCAGGGACGTTGTGGTGGTTGCCACCTGGGGTGGGCAACTCACTCAGTCTGGCTCCGCGACTGAGCTAATTCTGTCGTTAGTAGGGGGCTTAGTAGGTGGTGTCCTGCGTATGTTAGCTCAGAACAGGCACCACTGAACACCACCAAAGTGACCCAGCAGCAGTGCAGGGCCCCTCTGGCTGGTGGCCCCACGGCGGCCTAATAGTGATGGGCTCCCTGTGGACTTCCGACCCTGAGGATGAGACATAGCAAATCTGGGTGTGGTTGTGGCGGAAGATTGCAATGAGCGGCGTGGGAACAGTAGGACGGGGATCGTCAGAAGATGAGGCAGCAAAAAAAAAAGCAAAAAAAAAGATAGCCCCATCCGGACTTGGGCTCAATCCCAAGCCCTCAGATCACAAGCACGAAAATCTAACGACAGCGCTATACCGTCCCCTCATTTTGTTTGGATATATTCGTTCGGTTGGCTGGTTCGAATCCTACATTCAAAATGAGGGAGCGCAATAGCCAAGTGGTTAGAATGTTGAGCTCGTGATTTGGTGGCCTGTGTTTGAGCCATCCACCAAGGACATGTCGTTCTTGAGCTAAAAACATTAACAGTTCCATTCTTCTGAAAATCTTTTGGATGAATCTGTAAACCGAGGTTTCCGTGTTTACAAGGCATGCAGAATACCATGCAAACGCTTTTAAATCTTTCCCGCTTTCCCAAATACTTGGTCATTGCATGCTGATAGGAACAGATCACATTGTTTGGGAGAAAAATGCTTGCTCACTGGTGTAAGGATCCATCACCTTCCCCCTCACCCAAAGTCAGAAGAGATGGACAAAATAAAAGTGAATGCCAGGAAAGAATACAAGCTACAGATTAGAAATGCTACTTTTGTGAAACTTATTCATGTTCCCCAAGGACTAGTAACATCATTTCCTGTTTTGTGAATCTCCACAAGCTGGAACAGAGTCAGTCATTACTGTCTCCTGAGATAGCGGCATGATAGTATGTGTCAAGGAAACACCAGTACTTTCTTTACTGTTGTGCTTGTTTTGATATGACTCGTGTGTGCGTGTTTGTGTGTGTGATGTGTTGTGTGATCTTCAGTTTAACGTCTATTCCCATTTAGTGATTTTAGACGGGGAAAAGAAACATAAACAAGAGAATGCAAACAATAACAAAAAACTCTCAAATAACAGTACTTAAAAACTAACTTTAACATGCTACAAAAACTGAATTATCGGACTTCTTATCAATTCTAACACAATGGCCAACAGTAACGATGGTTCAGACAAAATCTGATCCAGTGACAAACTTGGTACAGCGGGTAAAAATGCTTTTAAATGTCCACAATCAAAAATAACATGACTATTGGTAATCTTCTCCCCACAAATACAGTTTACATCTTTCACGTACTTTGTCCTGAAAGCATTTAGTTTAAATCTGTACATAAGGGATAACATATTTCTACGATTATACCAACCACAAACTTTGTTAGAAATGAAAGCATTCCAAAAATCTACAATATTGCTTGTACATCCATTATAAAGACAATAGCCAGAATCATATATTTTCTTTCTGAAGTGCTTCCAGTAAGCGTTTTGTAGCAAGCTGTATCCCTCACGCAGAGATAAGGCAACGTTTATTTCACAAGAACTATTTTTATTTCTCGCTCCATATTTTGCAAGACTGTCAACTTTTACATTAAAAAAGATACCAGTGTGTGAGGGAGCCCAACAGAAAGTAACAGTACTACCTCTTAAAATTAAAAAGTGTACCAGATGCCTGATTTCAAAGCTTAGGTCTTTTCTGACTTTAAAAGTAGAACTTTTTAAAGCATGTAAAACATATTTAGAATCAACACACAAAAGCATGTTGGATATGTCTTTAGGGAAGTCAAGTACATAATACAGTGCCAACACTATAGCAGTTAGCTCAGATGGAAATATAGATTTATTTTTCCCCAGGTTGACAGCTC
>CM054144.1:36338901-36343901 GCA_028751875.1 Rapana venosa
TTTCGACTTCAGGGATGTATGTTGGGTATGTTTGTGTCTCCGTAACTCGCCAAACATTGACACGCATTAAGGGATCTTTAAGGTGCATAAGTGATCTGCATGTGTATGCGCATGAAGGGGATTAAGACAGTAGCAGGTCTGCACTTGAAGTTGATCTTGGAGATGGTCACAATCCACACACACAATTCACCTGAAGCCACTGTGATTCGAACCCACGATTCTATGGAGTCATTGGTTTGAATTCAGCCTGGCTTAACCACTCGGCTATAGCATGGCTGGCACCACTAAATAAACAACACATTCATGGCTAGCGGTCGTAACTTCACCACGAGAGATGGTTTCAAATTTTGTTGAGCTATCACTAGAAACAAAAAACCTGGTTTCCTTGATACCACATTAAAAGATACAGAAACAATGTTGCCATGAAATGGTTTATTTCAAAGTGTTCTTTCGCGGTGTTGCTTGTCACTAGAATAAAACTTTTTTTTTTTAAATGATACCACTTTAAGTCACGGTAGATTTCTCTGCGTGAAATTTGAGCTGCTCTCCCTGGGGAGAGCGTGTTGCCACAAGAGCAGCACCACCCGTATTTTTTGTCTGCAACTGTATTTGTTTCCTATCAGAGTGACTTTTTTCTACATAATTTTGATAGGGACAACGCTCTTTTTGTCATGTTTTTTACGTGCAATAAATACGTATAACACACGGAACATCTGTTGATCGTCTCATCCGAAAAACTAGCACCCAGACCACCACTCACAGTCTGATGGATGGAGGAAATTTTCGAGCCCAAACACAGATAGAACCACCACACTTTTCGAACCCGGACTTTTTGCTTTCTGGGCAGGGACATTACCTCTAGACCACCAATCCAAGTTACATCATGATCTCATTCTATAACACTAAGTTGGGTTTTTTTCTATCAGTAAGCATCATGAGGGAGAGCTAAAGCAAAATAATGTAAGGATACCCATAGCAGTTCTAGACAGCCACTAAGTCATCAAATGACCAACAGATTAGACACTGCGGCGATGGTGTCAACAGCCATTCCTTGCAGTACCGCGGGGCAACCAATCAGACACTTCCTTACACGTCCAATGGGACTTCTGGGTGTGGGCGTGCGGCTCGATGGAAGGATAACGAGACAGTAATTCATTTGAAATGGGACAGCACTGGCTGTGCCCTCATCAAATAACAACTGCCTTCAGCGGGACTAAGGCGGGGACAAGCATTCATTCGTCATGCATGGCTAACAAATGTATCTGATGACAGGTTTGAGAATGTGTGCGTGGCTTTTTCATCCGCATCACATTATGTAAAATAAACATGTAAAGAAGGGGAAAAAAAGGACCAAAATATCAAACAGCAGAGCTGGTATGGAGATGGATAAAGAACAGTTATCACTCAATGTATGTAAACGTTTGACGGCGTATTGGTAAAGGGCATTGCTTTAAACAGGTGTTGGAAGGTGACGAAATATGATATTACTTTAAACCGTATTATTCATTACTAACAAATTCAGACTTAACTTCATTAAAAAAAACCCACACACAATAAAACCAGGTCGTGCTAAGGATGGAAACTATCCTGCTTAATTTATCATTTACAGATTACAAATAAAAAACACGTAAAAGGGGAAAATGAACACTTCAAAGTACAAAACAATGCACAAGCAGCATTGCCGAAATAAACATACTGTTCTCATACCAGCGTTTACAATATTACTACTTGGTCGCCAAAACATCACAGTACTGAAAAAAATGTAATGCAATGTACAGAATAAATAAATGAAAACAAAATATTTAGAAAAGGTAGGAGTATTGGCTGGACAGGCAGAAAATTAATACAAATGTTTAGAAGATAAGAAAAGACATATACACAGAAAGTGATAGAAAGAAGAACAATTTCAGTATAGATTTTCCAGAAAGTGGGGATGCTATTTATGCTGGCATTGGCACGGGGAATATCTACTTAAGCATGGAGTGGCACAATCAGAGATTATACCAAATACAAAGCCTATCAGTTAGTTTAGAATGATTTCAAAAGAAAAGGGTATATTTTAGATATAAATACAGTTATATTGTTTTCCACTGCAGCTCATTTTTATGTTCTAATCAGTTGTGATACAATGTATTGCTGTAATGCTATCTGTGAACAAGCTATAGCAAGGACTGAGTTCAACATGATAATAACAAATGTGTTTTGTTTATATACATATACATATATAATATATACATACATACATACATATATACATACATACAGACAGACAGACAGACACAGTCAGAAACACAGACAACAGACGCAAACGCGTGTATACATGTATACACACTCAGACAGACAAACGACAAATACAAAACACATGCACAATTAAATAACAGACATACACACCAGAGAGACACGATTGCCTAGACAGACACAATAAGATAAACATACAGACAAAACACACACACACACACACCATACACAAACACACACACACACACACAACACACACACACACACACACACACACACACACACACCATGCAGACAGACATACGAACAGAAGACAGACACAAATGCAGACAGACATACAAACAGAAGACAGACACAAATGCAGACAGACAGACACATAGACACACAGACATACAGACAAAGAATCATCCAGATCATAATTGTATTCACGACACTGGGGAACTCCAGAGCCAGAGCTGTAAGTAAGCAGAGCGTTGCCTGGTAAAATAAATATTTTTAAAAAAAGGAAAAAAAAGGAAAAGAAACTCGCCGCCAGAAGACTTCTTTGAAGTTCACGAAAGCGAAAGAGACGGCGACTGAGAAACTTCAGCATCGGAACAAAAGCACATCCCGGTACAAAGAAACCGATAGAGATCATGACGCACAGGTACGGTAAAGGGAAGGGGGAGGGGGAGGGTGGAGGGGAGGGAGGGGGGATGTTGGATAGTAGGGTGGATGGAAGGAAGGGGAAGGGGAGGGTGTGGATGTGGGGATGTGGGGGCGGGAGTGGAGAGGGGGGGGGGGGGTAGGCAAGGGAAATCCATAAAGCCTTTGTGGTCACTTCTTCAGGAACTAATCGCGCGCTGGGGCTTGCTTCCTTTCTTTTCATACAGTTTCTATGTCTTCCGTTGTGAAAGTTTCTTCTTGCTTGCAGGTGCGAGTAATTACAGTAACAGAGAGCGAGAGAGAGGGGGTGAGAGAGGGGAGAGAGAGAGACGGGAGAGAGAGAGAGACGGAGAGAGAGGGAGAGATGGAGAGAGAGATGGAGAGAGAGAGAGAGAGAGAGAGAGAGAGAGAGAGAGAGAGAGGGAGAGAGAGAGAGAGATAGAGAGAGAGAGAGAGATACTCCTCCTTTCTCTCCCAAATTCCATGTTCACACCTACACATCTGGAAAAAAACATGGCAGTGATGTGTTACAACGATCACTGTTTTCCACAATGCCAAGCATACTGCATGTACATTTTCAACAGTATAACTAATCCTTTTTTTATACCGCTTCGACATCAAAGAACCTAATCATACTTCTGTCAAATGAATGAAAGAAATATGTGAACACAATAGGGTAGGTAAAGGTAAAGGAGTCCCATAACCTATAAGGTCGTAGGAGAGCGAGGCGTCAGAGACCTCACTTCTCTAGGGCCAGCATATTGAGGGTGGCGCCCATCTCCTCTCCCTCGCTGCTTTACCTTCCCTGACCCTAAAGAGGGCAGGTACCCATTTACAGCTGGGTGAACTGGGGGAACTGTACTGAAGCCAAGGCGCGCAAACGGTCACCCATCCAAGTGGTAACCACGCTCGACGCTGCTTAACTTGGCTGGGGGAAAGCGAGTGCTCCGACCACTGAGCTATCCCGTCCCCGTGAACACAATTCCATTTAGAAACAAAAAATAATGATCTATTTCATAATGTAAACAACACACAACAATCTTGAATCAAGTATAATGATTTGATTTTGTTGTATTTTTAAATAATGATATTAAGTGTGGTTAATAATAATAATAATAATAATAATAATAATAATAATAATAATAATAATAATAATAATAATAATAATAATAATAATAATATATAGCGCTGAATCTTGTAAAACAAACAAACCGAATTCCCGCGGAGCGCTTGCACTCAAATCATTTACACGCATGCAACTTTCCTCAAATAACATAAGACATTTCAAATGTATGTACACACACACACACACACACACACACACACACACACACACCACACACACACACACACACACACGTAGGTGGTAAATCGAAAGCTTTAAACTGAAGATGGGCCTAAGTCTGTCTGTCTGTCTCTGTCACAGTCTCTCTCTCTCTCTCTCTCTCTCTCTCTCTCTCTCTCTCTCTCTCTCTCTCTCTCTCTCTCTCTCTCTCTCTCTCTCTCGCTCTCTTGTTCTCAGTTCAAAGCAGTGAACATGTAGGCAAGAACGACCGTCTATATACAGACTTCATGAAACTAGGGGTAATCTAACACCGAAGAAGCAGGCAGATCAAAGCCCACGCCTGGAGAGAGAGAGAGAGAGAGAGAGAGAGAGAGAGAGAGAGAGAGAGAGAGAGAGAGAGAGAGAGAGCTTCGGAACCCAGAATAAACTTCAATACAAGACATAGAGCAGTACCGCAGGACCTAAAGCCTGAGATCAGATAGTCCCAAGGTAAAAAGAAATGAATAGACACAAACTAGCGCAGTAGAGGTAAGAGTGGCTGAGAGTAAGGTGTGCAGTGCCGAGGAAGATTCTAGCCACAGAAAAATCGTTGTTTTTTTTTTTAAAGAGAGAACAACTTGCGTGTATCGATTGTATACTTCTTCGTCTCTTGCTGCCTATTTGTCTGTCTGCCAGTTATATTCCTCTGTCTGTCTAGCCGCTTGCCTACTTGTCTGCCTGCCTGCCTGGCTTCCTGCCTGCATGTATATATGTCTCTCTGTCTGTCTGTCGGTCGGTCTTTTTGTCTTTCTGTTTGTCTTTCTTCCTTTCTTTCTCCTTCTAGTTTTCTGTT
>CM054144.1:36348901-36356401 GCA_028751875.1 Rapana venosa
GCAAGGTATGAGTAAAAAATAGAGGAAGGGTTCCGGGAGGGAGGGAGGAGAGATAAAGAAAGAAAGAAAAATAGAGGGAGGAAGGGGGAGAGAGAGAGAGAGAGAGAGAGAGAGAGAGAGAAAGAGAGAGAGAGAGGAGAGAGAGAGAGAGAGAGAGAGAGAGAGAGAGAGAGAGAGAGAGAGAGAGAGAGAAGAGAAAGAGAAGAGAGAGATTGTGCTTAAGAATAAGATGTCTATGTAATTAGCGAAAACACGGTAATGATTGGAACATTATTTACAAAAGGCAAATATTTTGACAGCTATCCACGCACACGCACATACACACACACACACATACACACACACGCACACACACATGCACGCACACTCAAACACAAACACACACGCACGCACGCACACACACGCACACACACACACATACAGTGTAGCAGTGGCAGGCACAGCAGCAGGAATGCTGTAACACCAATTGTAAACAACAACAGCAGCAACAACAACTACAACAACAATATTAAAACAACATTATAAACAAACATCAAGCCAAACATAGCGTATTCTTGTGTTGCTTTGGTTTTGTTTGTACTTTTACTCAGTATGAAGCAGCCATGTTGCTCTCTTTGTGCTCATTCTGTCATCTTTCAACATCCTGGCTAGAAATTCAGCTGAAACAACAAAACAGGAGATACAATAGTGTTATATCAAAAGATAGGCGTTGATATTGCCGTCGCTTCAATTGTGTTGTAGCTCAAAAACTGTGGTATCTTTTACGTTAGGCTAGGTCGTGCCGTTTAATCTTGTGTTTTTTTTCTTCTTTATTCTCAAAAAGTCGTTTAAGACGGACAACATTCGATTAAACTTATACCATATATTTATTAATTCTATTGCTAGGAAGCGTAACACGAGTGCTTGAAACAAAAAAAAAGTTGTTACTGGAAAGAGACACCCACATGATGAAATTGATTATGAGTCTATGCCATCTTGTTGAAATGGACACAGAACACTTGTTTTATTGAAGACGCATCAGTTAAATGTAAGAGAGAGAGAGAGAGAGAGAGAGAGAGAGAGAGAGAGAGGCAGACAGACAGACAGACATACAGAGACAGAGACAGACAGAGAAACAGACAGGGATAGCCAGACAGAGATAATAATAATAATAATAATAATAATAATAATAATAATAATAATAATAATAATAATATATGGAATTTATATAGCGCTGAATCTTGTAAAAAAACAAACAAATCGAAGCGCTTGCACTCAATCATTTACAGACAGAGAGAGACACAGAAATGCAGAGAGACAGAGATGAAAAGATAGTTCAATGTGGTCAATAGCGCTCATCACCCTCTTACACACAGAAAGAAAGTAACAATACACAATCAAATAATTAGACAGGTGTATTATGGACAAAACACTTGTGAACAGAAGAAACCTACAATGAGTCTGGCGTCTCTTACTTTCAGCATACAGACACACACACCACACACACCACACACACACACACACACACACACAATTAAGTGGCACGCACGCACGCACGCACACACCTACACACAACGTGACAGGCAGCAGAACAAAAAAACCCATATCCAGACATACAAGCAGCTGTATACAGACACGCAGGCAGCTGTACGAGACAAGAGTCATAATCCGTAACATATAAATCCTAGATAGGAAAGGTGAAAACAAAGACGAAAAAACCCACAAAACCCACAATGATTCCACGGTGCCCCAAAAACTCCTCGGTCACAGAACTCTTTAGAGTTTCATGTGAGCAGAAGAGATGGGTGCCTTGGGAGTTGTGATCAGAACAAAACTCATCACGACATGACGGAATGGGAGAGATGACGAGGGTACGGTATGATAAAGGCTAAGTGTGGGCGAGAGAAAAGGGTGGGGGGGGGGGGGGGGTGTGTGAATAAGGAAAATCCATAAAGCCTTTGCGTAGACTCCATGGCAACTAATCGCCCACTGAAGCTTACTCCATACCTTAACAAAAGGAGAAGAAGAAGAAAAAAAATTTTGTTGTGCAAGTTCATCTGTGCATGTGGGCAAAGTGTAGTAAGGACAGAGAGAGAGGAGGAGGGGGGAGGGGGAGGCAGAGAGAGAGAGAGAGAGAGAGAGAGAGAGAGAGAGAGAGAGAGGGAGGAGAGAGGGGAGAGAGGGAGAGGGAGAGATATGGAGAGAGAGAGATGGAGAGAGAAAGAGAGAGAGATATGGAGAGAGAGAGGGAGGGAAGGAAAGAGAGAGAGAGAGAGAGAGAGAGAGAGAGAGAGAGAGAGAGAGAGAGAGAGAGAGAGAGATTTCAGCTGAATAATCATAGCTATTTCAGATACATTGTTTAATTAAAGATGCAAATAGCTAATAATGTCAATAATACTAAGCGAAGGAGCATTTAAGTTTTTATAGACTCTTTTTTTCTGATATTGACAGTAGTATCTAAGAAAATGTTGAGTATAAATTAAAACAGCGTAGATTACATTATAAATCCAAGGTTTTTTTTAATGTATATTTCATAATATGTGTTGTTTCTTTCGCTTATTTTTTTCTTCTCTGTCTGTGTGCTGGTCATTGTTTGTCTGTCTGTGTGCCTGACTGTTCTTTGTTTTTGTTTGTTTGTTTCTTCTCAGCATAGCCATTAAAAAGCAAACTGTTCATGTGGTGATGTGTGTACTTAGCTTTAAAACCTTTCAGTAAGCATAATGCTAAAACGTGTACTTTGAAAAATCCCCTCTCGTTTAAATACGCAAAGAATAAAGCTATTTTTAAAATAAAACTTGAATCGCACATTAAAGCAGATTATAGAGCACGTCTCGCCAGCCACACACACACACACACACACACACACACACACACACACACACACACACACACACACACACACACACACACACACACACACACACACACACACACACACACGCACACACACACACACACACACACAAACACACACACACACACACATACACACACACATGCGTGAAAGCTCCTGTACACATACATACGCTTATGCGTAGGTAGATCAAAGTAAGTGGACGTAATGATTTGCAGTATTCCTTTGTTTACGTTCTTTCTGTCTTTCTTTCCTTTTTGTCCCCATCCATCCATCCATCTATCCATCCATCGCTCCATTCATCCATCTATCCATTCATTCATCCATACACCCATTCATTCATTCATTTATTCATCCATCCATCCATCCATACATTCATTCATTCATTCATTCATTCATTCATTCATTCACTTATTATTAAGTTAGAAAAATAATCGATTAATCCATTTAGCTTACCTAACGCCGTTTTGTGACTTGTTCTTGGAGAGAACATACACAATCACGCTTTACATTTGGCAAGTAACTTTGTACTGACAAGGACTCTTGAGCCTAAGAGTATTAAAGACGGCATCCTGAAGAATGTCTGAAGGAAGGTGCCCCAAAATAGCGCGGAATAGACTGGTAACACACCTTGCCATCGATCTGGAAGATTTGCAGAATGTGGTCAATGGCTTTCATTTGTGCGTTCAATGACAGTAATGAAGAGGTAGTGGACGTCGCCTTCCTGATGGCTAGGTTAACGACAGAAGACGGTTCTTATGTACTGTTTAGTTGTGTGGTGTTTGTGTGTGTTGTGTGTGTGTGTGTGTTGTGTGTGTGTGTGATTGTGTGTTATTGTGTGTGTGTGCGTGTGTGTGTGTGTGTGTTAGTGTGTGTGTTAGTGTGTGTGCTTGTGTGTGTGTGCTATTGTGTGTGTGCGTGCGTGTGTGTGAGTGTGTGTTATCGCGTGTGTGTGTTTGTGTAATTTGTGGGGTGCGTGTGTGTGTGTGCGTGTGTGTGTATGTGTGTGTGTGTGCGCGTGTGTGTGTGCTTGTGTGTATGTGTGTGTGAGTGTATGTTATTGTGTGTGTGTGTTAGTGTGTGTGTGTGTGTTAGTATTAGTGTGTGTGTGTGTGTGTGTGTGTGTTTGCGAGTGTGTGTGTTTTAAAAAAAATCTTTTATATTGAGGATTATGGAATAAGCACTTCTGTGCTTGTCTGCATCCAGTCCCCGTGTGTATGCAGTTTTGTAAATTTTGTCATCCGTTCCCACCGGCACACAATGGCCTACTCTTCCGAAAAGCGGAACGGATTTTAACGTGTGCGCAAGATGTTCTTCGTGCGTTCGCACACGGGACCTCGGTTTATAGTCTCATCCGAAGGATGTGTGTGTGTGTGGGGGGGGGGGGGGGGGGTGCTCGAAGTACATCAGGGCTGGTGGCATCATGAACAGTGACTGGGCTCTAACTGATGTGACAATCTGCTGCACAGCCTGTCTGGTTTTGAATGATGAGTAACATCTTGTCATTATTGAACTAGCAAGAACAAAATATGTATATAGCAATAGTAAATTTATCAGAAACAAACTGAACTCTTAAAAAAATAATGAATAAATATAAAGCATATTAGATAGTGAGGTTTTTACATTTATCCACATTATGAATTGTTTCTAGATTGTTTTATGTATAATGAAAACTTGATCACTTGCATTTGAATTGTTGATTTCTTTGTTTGCTGAAAAACAGAAATGTACCAATAAATATGTCTGATCATCGCAAAGAAATTAGTTTTTGAAATAAAAAGAAAACACAAACACAAAGCATGATGAGTAGTGTGTTGTTCACGGCTAGCAAAATTAAATCTGTGTATATTTCTAGATTTGGTTAATGTAAATTAGAAACTTGATCACTTACATTTGAATCATTGGTGTTTTTGTTTGATGACAAATCACAGAGATATCAAGAAGTATATCTGAACATCGCAAGAATGTATGTGCAAAAAAAAAAACTCTTTAATTTTTGTAATAGTCATCACCATAGCTACCAGAAACCATATCATCTCTTTCACGGTAATATCCAAATCAGCTGTTCTCATCAGCAACACGAGCAGCATTAAGATATATGAGGACACTCTGCGCCTAACACACTGAAAACAATACAAACATCGTCACTGTAAAAAGCTAATGTGGCATATCATGTAACTACATAGCAAGTATGACGCAACAACAGATCTGGAAAAAAAGACCCAGAAAATGTGGACGTGAAAAAGGGGAATACGTGTATATACTCATGTGTAGGCCAGACATTGGTTGATATTGCTACCGTTGTTTTGCGATCTGTTTTCATTGTTCTGTTGTAGGATTTATTTTACATTAAGCAATCTTAATTAATTGATTAATTTCAGCTACTTTAAGCTCTGGTGTATATCTACTATCATCTGGTGTGAACAGATTTTACATGAAAAACCAACCAACCAACTAACCAACCACATAAAGAAACAACCAACCAACCAAACATACATACATACAACCAAGCATGCACACGAACATAACAACAAAGACGTCATGTAACTACTATTACTTTTTGGGGGGTTAAATCATGCTTCAACCACTCACAAACCGAACACTCTTCCAACTTTTTTTTTTTTAATCTTGAAATTTAAGGCTCAGGGCTGCCATTTTCTTTCTATCGTCTTTTTCCCGGGCCAGTGGAGGTCGGCTTCATGGCAAGTGGAATTTGATATTTTCCGAGCAATAAAGTCTTATCAGCGGCGATAAAAGATGCGACACCAGTGAGCTGGAAACATCGCCATTGGACGCGGCCTTCCATGGGAACGTGATTCATTATCGATAAACGGGAGGCCAGGTTTAAAAACGGTAAAGAGCACTTGGGCAACTGCAGATATTACAGCTTGAAATGGATTCATGGACGAGCAGAAAGAGACAAAGCCAAGAGGAGTGAGAAAAGAGAGAGAGAGAGAGAGAGAGAGAGAGAGAGAGAGAGAGAGAGAGAGGAGAGAGAGAGAGAGGAGAGAGAGAGAGAGAGAGAGAGAGACAGAGGGAAGGAGAGAGAGAGAGAGAGAGAGAGAGAGAGAGACAGACAGACAGACAGACAGACAGAGACAGAGAGACAGAGAGACAGAGAGAGAGAGGGGGGGAAGGAGAGAGAGTGGGAAGGAAGAGAGAGAGAGAAGAGAGAGAGAGGGGGAAGAGAGAGGGGGGTAGAGAGAGAGAGAGGAGAGAAGAGAGGGGAGAGGTAGGGGAGAGAGAGGAGAGAGAGAGAGAGAGATGAGAGAGAGCAGACGGACAGACAGATGGACAAACAGATGGACAGACAGATAGACAGACAGACATAGACAGCGAAAGACAAAGAGGCATTCTGACAGACAGATAAGCAGACAGACAGACTGAATCCAATGGTGGTGGTGACGGTAGTGGTGGTGGTTGTTTATCTGTTCATGTAACAATAATAATCTTAATATCATCTTCCAGCTATTACTGCTTTCATAATTTCTATTACAATTACTGTCCGCAAGAACCAAGAATCATTGGTGAAACAAAATATGAACCCTCGTTAATACGTGTAAAAGACGCAGCAAATACAAACACATATCAATGAATGCAAATAACAATAAAAACAAACAATAACAAACAACACCAACAAAGAGCAACAAACTCATTTCCATCAACACCAATGTAAAGCTTTTTGGATGCAATTTTATATTTCCAATCACTTTAATCAGCAGGTGGGGGAGAGCGGTAAGGGGTGTGGGGTGTTAGGGGGTAACCTTGTTCACCATGTTTTTCTTGTAATGAATTCATCCCTAATCAGTTTATCCTCTCCAACATTTTTTGCTTAAAAAAACACAAAACGCAAATAACAGCAGAAGACAACGGGGATGGAATCAAATGAGCAGTGCGGACAAAAGCGGCGCCACTCCATGTAACTCAATAACATCACAGCAGTTTTGCTAACAAAAGAAATTCGCCTGGTTCAGCTATTTGGGTTCTTTTTTTTTTTACTTCATGCAAATTTAAAGGTTAGAACAATTTACATTTTAGCCTGCTGATAAAACGTGTTTAACAGTTGTCAGAGAAGCAATGCAGAGGAAGGCAAAAAACGTTGTCAATGAGAAAAGGGAGAGGGTTGAACATGACAATGGCCTTCTATCAAGGAAATGTGGAAGTTAGAATGGATACAAAACACAATAGTTGGTTAATTGAGATAGAAGGGTTGCAGCCTCTGTGTGAGAGAGATGGAGAGACAGAGAGAGAGAGAGAGAGAGAGAGGAGAGAGAGAGAGAGAGAGAGAGAGGAAGAGAGACAGAGACTGTTTTTACAAGTAGTTTGTTAGATTTAGTTCAAAGTCCTTTTACTTTGAATCAAAGGTGAAGTAAATGTGGAAGAGGAAATAAGCAACCACAGAAGATAATGTAAAGTATATATAATTATATATATATAATATATATATAGATAAATATAATACATAATAATGTATCTTTTTGTGGTGCTTATTTTTCCAATATCAACTTGAATGTATAAATATATTATATATATATATATATGTAATAATGTATCTCTTGGGGTTGCTTATTTTTTCAATTTACTTCAACTTTGAATGTGTGTGGTGTGGTGTGTGTGTGTGTGTGTGTGTGTGTTGTGTGTGTGTGGTGTGTGTGTGTGTAGAGGGA
>CM054144.1:36361401-36381401 GCA_028751875.1 Rapana venosa
GAGGTCAAAAAGCAGGGTCCGTTGCTGAAAGGACACTCCAACTGATGACTGCCTCTCACACAGCCGGTGATGGATCACTGCTGGAGAGACGCTGGTGGTGGAGGATACCCTTGACTGCTGTGTCCAGTCTCGCTTATTTTGCTAATGTCTGTTCAGCCTCTTTGGTCTAAAAGGCAGAAATGACCAACCACCTCTTCCCGGAGTCTGATTGACCGCTGAAGCTGATACCTTACAATGATGAACGTAGAGGACAGGGTTGCTATTCAAAAGAGGTTGTTTAGTCTTGATTTAAACATGTAGAAGGTCTTAGTAGCATTCGCCAGAACAAATGGTAGGAAACAGATCCGGTGCCATGACTAATGAGCAACGGATGAGAGTACGAGCGACATGGAGGACATGAACTGTAACAAATCATTTGTGTCAAAAATAAAATGGACTTTTTGTCACCTGACATTGAAAAATGAAGAGAGGTTTTAGTGGCAAACATCTGTCGCTATCCTAAAGCATTGGTCCAAAAAAAGTTGGAAAATACCACTGTCACAACTCACCATCCAAGCTAAAACAAAAAGTACGATCTGTATCCTTCTCCTCTGAAAAAGGCAAACATAATTTATTGACCGATCTGTGGGAAACTATAATAGCTAAAATATAGACCCCCTGCTAGGACAGGAAAACCATAACCTCTTTTTCTTAGTTTCTTTTTCCCTTGAAAGTAAAGTTAGAATCAATACGTGGTTCAAGGCAGGGTATAATCTGCCATCTCCCCAATGTACACACATCAAAAAAGCGGTGACACAAAGCCAGTGGTGATGTTTTCTCAGACCCACGATTGTTCCTCTTACAGCCATGTCAAAGTGGTTATATTTACCATTGAAGGCGTCGCGGATTGCACAATAGCCCATGCACTACTAGAGGGCATTTGGGGGCAAGTTGTATAGAGATGACTGTTTAAACATGTACATACATTCCAATGATCTGATACCATCTGACTCTGTTTGGTTAACTTAAAGTTTTTATTTTACGGTTAGAACAACAGTTAGGAACATGAATGAATACACAATTGAATAGATAAGCTAATGCAGAGATACATTACAAAGAAAACTTCCAAAAAAAAAAGAATAATGAGACAATCGTACTGAATAATAATACGAAGAAAACAAATAGCAAGGGCAACACACACACACACACACGCACACACACACACACACACACACACACACACACACACACACACACACACACACACACCACACACACACACACACACACTTCTTTACCTAATATGTACTTCAATAGCAATGTTCCGCGATTAGACACAGTTAAACAGATTAAAACCACCCCAACAGCTTAAAAATAGGTAGTTTAAATTCAAGACGAGTTGACATCGAAGACACATCGAGGTCTTTATGGTGGTTGTGAAGGAGCCCGGCCAATGAGGTAGACAACGTTTCACATGTTGTACATTAAGAGAGAGAGAGAGAGAGAGAGAGAGAGAGAGAGAGAGAGAGAGAGAGAGAGAGAGAGAGAGAGAGAGAGAGAGAGAGAGAGAGAGAGAGAGAGAGAGAGAGAGAGAGTGAGAGAGAGAGATAGAGAGAAGAGAGAGAGAGAGAGAGAGAGAGAGAAGAGAGAGAGAGAGAGAAGGAGAGAGGGAAAAAAGAGAGAGAGAAAGGGAAAGAGAGAGGAGAGTCATATTAAATGGAAGCATGATATGAACATAATTATGATGTTGGGGTTACAAAATACTTGGCTACAACATTAAAAACACCCAAAATAGCCACACACAAAAATACACACACAAAGTGAATAAAAACAAACACAAATAAACGCGATACTAAAACACAATTAGCACCGAAGAGATGGTAGTGGAAACAACAAGTTCAAGTGAAGGGAACGTCACCAAGGAGAAAAAGGTCAGAGGCAAAAGGCACACGTATTTTATTTCTAGGATAACGGATTGGCTCTCGTGTTTGCTTTTTACACCCATCCCTAGAGAGGCAAATACAGACAGAGAGAGAGGGGGGGAGAGGGGGGGAGAGGGAGGGAGAGAGAGGGGGGGAGAAGGGGGAGAGAGCGAGAGAGAGAGAGAGAGAGAGAGAGAGAGAGAGAGAGAGAGAGAATTAAAAATGTATTTATTTATTAAGTTTTTATTCATTTCTATCGAGGATAAGAGAATAAGCACTCATGTGCTTTTATACATCCAGTCCCCGTGTGTATGCGGTTTTGTAAGTTTTGTCATCTGTTCCCACCGGCACACAATGGTCTACTCTTTCGAAAAGCGGAACATGATATAACGCGTGCGCAACATGTTCTGCATGCGTTCGCACACGGGGCCTCGATTTATAGTCTCATCCGAAGGAGAGAGAGACAGAGAGAGAAAGAACAATTTTCAACAATTTTTATTTTTCAGAGGGTAGCAGATTAAGCATTACATGCTTTTTTTTACATCCATTTCTTAAAATGATCAATAAATATATAAATAAGAAGGGAAATATGCATACTGACATAGAAATGCAATGAAAATAATACACACACAGACGCACACACACACACATACTGGAAGGCAAGCAATATAGAGAGAGAACATGAGAGAGAGTGCTTAAATATACTCAGAAATAATGCAAAACAAACAAACAAAACAGTAATAGGAATAGAGAGAGAGAGAGAGAGAGAGAGAGAGAGAGAGAGAGAGGAGAGAGAGAAGAGAGAGATCTGAACTCTAAACGTGTTTACTATGTACATTGGCCTTAGGCCACAATACACGGAGTTTGGGGGAAGGGGGAGAATCAACATACTGGTATATACAGTATCATAGTACATGGAAGAAAAAGTAAGCAAACAGACCAACAATACCAACTAAACAAACAAAAACAAACCAACAACCGATTCATTTGAATGATGGCTGCAATGATCAAGTCTTGCTATTAGACTGAGAGAACTCGGAACTTGTTTAATGTACATCGGCCACTGGGCCACAATACACAAGTAGGGGGGAAAAAAAGAAAACTTTTCATCACACAAGTTATGTTTCCATACGTAGCCAAAAATGTGTCATCAAACGTGCATCAAAACAAAACTCATCTCACTCATTCTCTTCCATTTGACTGTGACAGTGTAGTAAAACATGTAAGAAAACAGCAATGACTGGCATTGTTATACGCAACAATTGACATTGTGTGATACAAAACAATTTGAAGCAGACCATCAATCTTCAATAAGCATGATTTTTAAATACATTACTTCCATTGATTGAATCCAAATATATTTGCAGACTTTTAACGTTGAAGATAATTTTTATAATTCTTACTATTTCAAAAGGATACCTATTGTTAATATATAAAATAAGCAGCCCGCATGTCCTCCTGATAAGTTACAGATATGTACATTGATTATATTTAAATATTCTTAACTGTCTTCAGCTGCGCCTCTATTTCTAATGTTATACCTGTCGTTATTGGGGGCAATAAACAAAATTAGAGCAAACTGGTCGATGAAGAGAGGAAAAAAAGTAGTTTTGATGGTAGATAACCACAGCTATAAGCTTCTACCATGCTTTCATTTAAAAAAAACAACAACATAAAAACAAACAAGCAAAAAAACACAATAACCAACAAACAAACAAACCCACAACAGAACAAAAACAAAATGAAAACCAAAAAGGAATGTATAAATTAGAGAGAGAGAGAGAGAGAGAGAGAGAGAGAGAGAGAGAGAGAGAGAGAGAGAGAGAGAGAGAGAGAGAGAACAAACAGGCATGATATCAGAGTTGTGCGTCAGCTTACACATACTCTCACCCACTACATTTCCCAAACACCAAGAAACACACTCATAATTACCCCCCCCCCCCCCCCCGAAAAGAAAAAAACAAAACAAAAAACCTATGAGTGACTTGATCTGATTTTCCCCCTCCATTTATTGAGGTGGAATTATAGGACACCCGTCTGAGACTTTCAGGCAAAGGCGATCTTAGCCGAGCTCATCCCTTATCGAATACCTCTTGAAGGCTGTATTATTGAGTCATTCATGCTGCCACCCACGGTACCTAGACTAGTTGGATTTTTTTGTTTTGTTTTGTTCTTTTTGTCTACCAGCGATCGCTCTTTTGACGCCTGCAGAGCATTTTTGAGTGCCATTTGCACACGAGACATGAATCTCTACTGTGGAAACTATATTTGAAAAGAATCGGAACATGTATAAATGTACAAAACAAAGAAGAAGAAGACATTGCTTTGAAAGGACAGGTTCCATTCAATATCTGATTAACTAAAGCAAAAGTCCGCCTTTTATTTAGACCCTTCTTCTTCTTAGCGGTACTTCTTTAATTCTAAACAAACAAAAACAAAACACAAACACAACAATAACCAAAAACAGACCCTGATTACAAGGATTAAAGAGTATTTGTACGTGAACCAGATGAATGAGTGTGCGTGCGCCCGCGCGCGCATGCACGTATGTGTGTGTGTGTGTGTGTGTGTGTGTGTGTCTGCACGCGCGCGCATGCTTGATGCCTGTGTCCCACGTACGCCCAAACTTTCCTTCTGTCTTCACACCGATTGTTTCTATCGCTATGCATTTGTCGTTGCTTATCTTTTTTTTCCTGTCGTATATGCCGCTACCACTAGCAGGTCTAAAGACCTCTTGGATAAAATAACCCTCAACAAGTGTAGGTAGCAACGAAGAAACAACAAAATAAGGAGAAAATGACTACAACGATAACTGTCACACAAGCCATCAACAGCAACACGCACAGATGGACATCAGGGGAGGGAAGTGTGTGTGTGTGTGGGCGGGGGGGGGGGTGGAGAGTTTGTGGGTGGGCGATGGGGTGGGTGGGGGAGGGGCGGTTGAGCGTGACACGGCAGGTCAACGGCAGGCATGAATCAGCCCCTGAAGCTGGCTGCAGAGCAACAATAAGACTTGACCTGAGAGTGACAGGGCCCTCCCCCCACACATCTCACACAAGAACAGTTAGCGGGCATTATTTTTCGCATGCTAAAAGGGACTGGATTGTTCCTCCAGTGTTGAAAAAGAAAACGTGACAGACGCCATAGCCGAGTGGTTACAACTGTTCGACTTCAAGCCCGTGGGTCCACGACATAGTGGGTTCGAATCTCGGCGGCGTTTGGTAAAATTTATGAATGGGGGATGTTTTGACGTTCTCCCAGGTGAACTTCTTAAGTGCAGAATTGCCAGTGCTTTATTAATTCCGTTCGATTATATTTCAGACAGATGATCAAAATATGTACGTTAAATATCTTATAATTCATGTTAGTGTTTGGTGGGTTACGGAAATCACGGAGCTTACACAGCATGCATCCCGGAAGTCGGAATCCGGCTACCTCCATGGTGGACAAAAATGGTCGCATATAGTCTCTTCATTAGTAAACCCCGGAGCTTGAAAAATCAAAGCGATCATTAAAAACGCTAATCAAAACTTTGAGCCTTGAAACCAGGGTTATTTTTCAACTCTCTTAGTTCTTTATAGGAATCAACTTTCTTCTCTAAGACACGGCATTCTGTTAAATAACGGGCTCAATCCCCCTTTGGGAATACAATCGGGACATGTCAGTATAGATAGCATCTCCACGTTCTGATAATTTTGTGCTAGGAATTCCCTCTTTTCTATCCCTCTCATTGTGCCTGCCTTCTTCCTCCTCTTCATGACACCTCCTTCTCGGCTATTTGCTGCTTACTTGGTCCATTCTCCTGCGCCCCCATCCCCCCAAAAAAACAACTGTTAATAGATAGATAGATAGATAGATAGATAGATAGATAGATAGAAAGATAGATAGATAGATAGATAGATAGATAGATAGATAGATAGATAGATAGATAGAAAGATAGATAGATAGATAGAGAGAGAGAGATGGATAGACATACAGATATAAGACAGACAGACAGACAGAAAGACTGTCAGACAAGCAGGCAGGCAGACAGACAGACAGACAGACAGATAGATATTTCTATCGATAGATAGAGATCAATAGAGATAGATAGATAGATAGATAGATAGACAGATAGATAATAGATAAACAGATAGATAGATAGACAGACAGACAGATAGATAGATAGATAGATAAATAGATAGATAGATAGATAGATAGATAGATTGATAGATAGATAGATAGATAGATAGATAGATAGATAGATAGATAGATAGATAGATAGATGAATAGATAGATAGATAAAGTAACAAGTACGCGCACACGCAATGAGATAATTGAAGAGCAGAAGAAAAAACAGACAGAAGAATCAATGTTTATCTTAAACATCCAAACGCACAAAACTGAGACACTAAATAGTCGATGACTAAATAAATAAACAACACATACAAAAAAAAAATTAAGCAAGCGATATAATAGAGGACACAGAGCACATAACAAATCGGATCAACACACGTTTTCATCTAGCCTGTATTTTAGCCATTGCCCGTTTGACACCTTTGCTCTGGTGTACATTATGTCATGTTATCTATATGCTATTTTTTCAGTATGTTTACAGAGATAACCCTACAAACCAAGCTGTACTGCCCACGATAGGACAGGTGAAGGGGTCCCATAACCTACGTGGTCGCAGGGGAGCGAGGCATCAGAGGCCTTACTTTTCTAGGGGCTAGTATATTGAGGACGGCTCCCATCTCCTCTCCCTCGCTGCTTTATCTTCCATAACCCTAAAGAGGCAGGTACCCATTTACAGCTGGGTGAACTGAGGTACTGTACTGAAGCCAAGGCGCGCAAACGGTCTCCCATCCACTTGATAACAACACTCGGTGCTGTTTAACATTAGCCTGTGGAAAGCGAGTGCTCTAGCCACTGAGCTATCCCGTTCCCAGCTGGAAAGGTCATGCCATTATTTTTTTCCAACACATCTGTCGGTGTAAAATAAGCCAAGGAAAAAAGAAGAAGACATATAAGTATGCTGTTTACTCCATGCTACCTGTATCACACACTTATTCCCTTTCGTAACAGTGTATCTTGTTTTAGTCTTGCTAAGTTCGTTGTGTTCATTGTTTTTTTCGCTTGTACTGATATGAAATTCCGTGTGTTTATAGGTGTATGGATATTTATACCAGACACATTGAGAAATAGGTTTACATGAGAGCATTAGCAGAGGGAATGAATTTGCAGAGGGAATGGATTTTTCATGACACGAAGTTTGAGTTTTCTCCAGATTCCAATGCTGTATGAGAGAGAGATGAGGAGAGAGAGAGAGGAGAGAGAGAGAGAGAGAGTGAGAGAGGAGAGAGAGGAGAGAGAGAGATTGGGAGAGTGAGAGTTAAGAAGAGAGAGAGAAGTTGGAGAGAGGAGAGAGAGCGAGAGAGGAGGGATGGAGAGAAAGAGAGAGAGAGAGAGGAGAAGAGGAGAAGACAGAGAAAGAGAGAGAGAGAGAGAGAGAGAGAGAGATGAGAGAGAGAGAGAAGAGGAGGAGAGAGAAAGAGAGAGAGACGCGCGTAGGTGCGTACCACCACTTACAGAACAAAAACATATACAGAGGCAGACAGGAACACATGTAAACTAATCTGCACTGTTAGAGAGAGAGAGAGAGAGAGAGGAGAGAGAGAGAGAGAGAGAGAGAAGAAGATGGAGAGACAGAGAGAGACAGAGAGAGAGAAGACAGAGAGAGACAGAGAGAGACAGAGAAGAGACAGAGAGACAGAGACAGAGAGAGCAAACTGCAAACAAAAAAAATCTCTAAAAGCTCAGACTGCTTTTTTTCCCCAAATGGCTGTCTGATACGTTGCATTTAGACGCATTTGTCTAGTTGGACAGTAGCCTGTTTACAGATGAGATTGACCTTTTTGGATATCCTTGCAGCCTGTGCAGGAGGCTTACAGTCTGTCTTTGGTCATCCTGATGGCACCAACCTCCATTCTCTCTGTACATCCTGAATAGTTAAGCCATGCAGTTAAACTCAGGTTTTTTGGGTTGTTGTTCATTTGGGTTAATAGTGTTGTTTTGTGATGTGGTATTGTTGAAACTTGGTTGTTTTGATATCGATGTTGTATCTGTGTTGTTTGTTTGTTGTTGTTGTTTTATTTCGAAGAAAGTTTTGGTGTGAGGATTTGTTTGTTTATTATGTAAGTGATTATGTATTATGTCTCTGTCTTTTTCTCTGTTTCTCTTTTTCACCTTGACTGTCTGTGTATGTGCCTGTCTGTATGTATGTCTACCTGTCTGTCTGTGTTTCTGCCTCTCTCTGTTTCATTGTCTCTGTCTTTGTCTCTCTCACTATGTGAAAAAAACAACCTTTGAAGTATACCACTAGCTGGTACACTTTCGAATGGATTTTCTATCTTTTCAATGAGTCTGTCTGTCTTTTCTTTTTAAGAAATAGCTATCCGTGTACAATCCTTTTAAAGACTCTCTTATTTTATTTTATTTGTTTTGTGTTTTCTGTAATCCTTTGTCACTATTTCCCTCTTTTCTTTTGTTTTGGTCTGATTCATGTTTTATTTTCTTCGTTTTTGTTCTTTCTTTACTTTCTTCCTTTTATTGTGATGATATTTATGTTTCTGTCTTTTTTGTTATCAGCACATACACAGTTTTAATGAGCTTATTCCAGCAATTTTTTGACATGAAAAAATATCATTTCAACCCGTCAGTTCACACATGTTACCTCTATTGTCTGTACATACGCAGATACGGATGCGTACCTTAGCTGCTTATAAAAACAGCAACAACAACAACAGCAAACAGAAGAAAGGTGGTAAGTACATTACAAATCCAGTGCAGTGATTAGTGATATAATGACAACTATGAATGGATGATGTTATAATAGAATGTGATGCAATGTAACTTATATGGAGACGTGCATAATGCTTTACCTGACACTATTCTGACGCGCTCTTCATTATTTTCAAACCTCCAGAACTCCTACAGTTGCTGATATACATTTAGGGAACAAAAATATTGATTGCATCTGCTAGTGAGCAAAGCTGCCTTATCCGTTTCGTTCCAGCCCGCATGTTCATTTTCTCCATTCATAAATCCAACACCTTTCCCAAGTGTTATATATTCATCGTCCCTATCCCTCTCCTACAGGAAACAGTACAAGGAGGGAGACGAAGAGTCAGACAGAGAAAAGGTTGGGAAGACAACATCAGAGAGAGGACTGGCTTTGAGTGGAACGATTTGCTATAGAAAACAGTGGACAGCGGAGTGTGGAGGAAGCTGGTTGCAAAATATTGATAAGTGCCCCCCACGATCCAAGAGACTACGGGGTAGGTGAGGTGATGTGAGGAATCCTTCTTACCATTTCACTCCCTCACAAACCCGCCACCCCCCTCCCCCCCTTCCACCCTTCTCTTTTCCCGCCTGTCCACCCCTTATTTCTCCTTTTCCTAACCCTAACAAAGTGCCCTTTCACTTGGACGTGAGGTCCTGCCCAACTCCTACCCTTTGGACATGCCAGACAATGTGTGTTCATCATTCAGCCATCCCGCCGCTCCCCAATGCAAATGTGTTGTCCAGAGTCCTACTGCATCCCGAACAAAAGAGTCTAAAGCCTTGAGAGCGACAGTAGCAGACAAGGAGGGGTGTCCACGGAACGAAGAGTGAAGCTGGCCGGCTCTGCTCTCGACATCGCAGTTGATGGATGGTTAAATAACGAGCTTGTGTAGCCGTCATTAAACACAGTGTCCAGTCTCTTCTCTTTCTGAAATGACCACCCAGGCTTTCTTGCCTTAAAAAATGTGGAAGGGTCAGCTCCATGCTCCCAGTGTTTAAATTGTGATATATTTAGGTTTTGCTTTCATTTCTCATTGTCTGGCAGGCGATTGCCAGTGAATGGATTGAGTTACGTTGAAGGCATATGCCATGCCACCTAAAAGAGGGCTTTATCTCGTGCCTAAGTCGTATAGACTTCGTTCGTTGTTTTTCTTTTAGCAAAAAAGAGTACAGAAAACGACGCTCTGAACCCCTTCCATCCTTTAATAATGAATGATGTGCAACGGATGTAATTATGCAGTGAGATCTTAATCCATCGTACGGATCAGAAGGCGGCAAAACTCAATACCTGTAATATTCAGAAGGTTTGGGTTGTACAAAAACACTCTGCACATACACACACATACTCTCTCTCTCTCCCTCTCTCTATCTCTCTCACACATACATACACACACACATACACACACCACACACACACACACACACACACACACACACACACACACACACATTTACGCCCCCCCACCCCCCAGCACACAAACCAAACCCACGCACCTACTTTCAAAAAAACCCATCTCTACGTATCTTATGACAAAGACTAATAGCTAAAACTTTAAAAGCTATTATATTCACCAAACAACCAGCAAGAGCTCAGACAAAGATCATGATATCATCTCTACACTATGTCTTGAGAGTTCCGGGCATTATTTCTCAGCCCACCTTCTGACCCAGCTACCAGTGTTTTAGTCTCTCTCTCTGTGTCTCTCTCTCTGTCTCTCCTGCTCTGTCTCTCTCTCTCCCTCTCTCTCTCTCCCTCTCTCTCTGTGCTCTCTTGTGTCTCTCTGTGTCTCTCTCTGTGTCTCTCTGTGTGTCTCTCTCTGTGTCTCTCTCTCTGTCTCTCTCTCTCTGTCTGTCTGTCTCTCTCTATCTCTATCTCTCTCTATATATTTACTACATTGTCCAAAACAACAAGCAGAAACCCAGACAAGCTGCATGATGCATATTCCACAGTGGGTGATGGGAAACATGTACAGAGTTTCTGCTGATGCCTAGAGGGACACCTAGGAAGATCCAGGTAGGGCAGTCTCCTCTATGGACAGACAGGTGATCGCTGCAGTGGCATCTTCAATAACATAATGTAGGGATTGTTTCGTACCAAGCTTTAAAGACCGAACTGTGATCCTGTGAATCTTAGTTGCATATAGCTGACTTTTGTGTCGGTTTGCCCTTTTTTTTTTGTCTGTGTGTTTGTTTGTCATTCTATCTGTCCCTTCTCTTCTATTTCTCTGTGTGTCTCTCTGTCTTTCTCTATCTCTGTCTGTCTGTCTGTCTCTCTGTCGTCTGTCTGCCTGTCACTCTCTCTGTCTCTGTCTGTGTCTCTGTGCCTGTTTCTCTCTCTCTCTCTCTTCTCTCTCTCTCTTCTCTCTCTCTCTCTCTCTCTTCTCTTCTCTCTCTCTCTCTCTTATCTTGTACTTACCCCCTCTCACAAGTAACCATTTTCTTCTAACAACACATCTACACTCCATCAGCTTAACTTTTTAACTCTAGCCACACACCACAAAAACACATCTACACCACACACACTCACACACACACACTTACACCACTTCACACACACACACACACACACACACACACACACACCACACACCACACCACACCAACACACACACACACTACACACACCACAACTTACACACACGCACAGCACCCCACCCCCCCCACCACACACACACACACTTCCACACCACCACCCCCCCCCACACACCACACCACACACTCACACACACCCACCACAACCACACACCACCACACCCAACCCCCCCCCCCCCCCCCCCCCCCACACCACACCACACACACACAACTCACACACACACACACACTCGCAGACTTCACCTACGGGGAAACTGAAGCATGGCTTCTAATGCTTTCCTTGATCAATTACCACCTCTTCCCTCCCCGTCATTTTCCCCCCTTTCTGCCGTTGTGGGAAACCAGCACGAAACCCCATCATTTGTTATTGCTCCAGTCCAGCAAACTCGCTGTGCAAAAAGGGCAGCAGATAACTATTGCATAACAAAAACATTCCACTAGATAATAGCTTGCAGTGTGCACTGGGTACACTAGCAAAAGAGAAAAAAAAAGAACAAAGATGTTTCTTTTATCCGATTAGTCTGTGAATAAACAAGGAAGGTGGTGTGTGTGTGGAAGAGATAGGGGCAAAGCGACAAACACACACACACATACACACACACACTTACACACACACACTCACACACACACACACAAACACACGCAAGCTTGCAGAGCTGAGAGAGAGAGAGAGAGAGAGAGAGAGAGAGAGAGAGAGAGAGAGAGAGAGAGAGAGAGAGAGAGAGAGAGAGAGAGAGAGAGAGAGAGAGAAGAGAGAGAGAGAGAAAGAGAGAGAGAGAGAGAGAGAGGAAGAGAGAGAAAGAGAGAGAGAGGCTCATTCTCACATTCATAATGACCATGGCCATTTGACAGACAGACAGACAGACATACAGACTGACAGACAAGCAGCAATAGGAAGAAAAACACAAACAGAACAGGTACAGATCCTCACTGTATACATGAATTGAAAGTTCTGAGCTTACACAACCTCTATACGCATCTGTAGTTTTCAAGCACAGCGCTTGACACAGACAAAAAACCAAACAACTCTATGTTTCTGTGCATTGCATTTCCAGCCATTAATCTAACTAGAATGAAACCACAGACTTCCTTGAAACGCATATCCGTAGTAATCCCAAATTTTGTTGTAAAAAAGTAGGAGAAGTTTTAAGATTCTCGTTTCTTTTATCTTTGGCGCGTGAAGCTTGGTTGTTGATTTTACAAACGGAAAGTCTTGTTCGACGTAAAGGGTTAGTCAATTTGCGTTTTATACAGTCCTCAAGTAATGAGCTCTTAAAAGCCTGAGAGAAAGATAGCTTTGCAGGCACATCGGAGAGCGATGGATAGGCTGGCAGACATGTTTGTTAGTGGACACTGAGACCAAGTAATTAGTATTCATGTTTTTGCATACCAACAAGAAACGGATTTTACTTAAATAGAGATAGAGAGTGGTTGACCGAGAGACAGAGACAGAGACAGACATATAGACACACACATACATACACACACACATACATACACAGATACATACATACATACATACATACATACATGCATACATACATACATACATGCATACATACATACATACATACATACATACATACATACATACATACATACATACACATACATACATACATACATACATACATACATACATACATACATACATACATACATACATACATACATATATACACGCATACATACAGATAGATTGACAGACATGTATACAGACAGGCAGACGCAGACAAAGACAGTTAAATAACCGGATACAAAAATGTCAAACAAACAGAGGGAATAAAATTCATATAAGCAGAGACAAAACCCCATATATTCTAAGACAACTACCTGAATAGAGTCATCCAGCAAGAACAGAAACTGAAGGAGACTTTAAAGAGAAAACATGAAACTATATTAACACACAACACACACACACCACAAACAAACCACACACACACACACACACAACCCACACACACCCACGCACAAAGCTCCTCCTCTCTCTCTCGCTCTCGCTCTCTCTCTCTCCTTCTCTTCTCTACTCTCTCTTCTCTCTCAGTCTCTCTCTCTCTCTCTCTCCTCTCTTTCCATCTCTCGCTCTCTCTTCTCTCTCTCTCTCTCTTTCAAATACAGAATAACAATGGCTTTTGTTTGCTTTTTTTGTCAGGCTTGTTTGTGTGTGTGTGTGTGTGTGTGTGTGTGTGTGTGTGTGTGTGGTGTGTGTGTGTGTGTGTGTGTGTGTGTGTGTGTGTGCTGGACTTTGCTTGTTTTATGTCTCAGAGGCTATACAAATGTTAAGATATATCAATAACACATGTTCTAAAACAATACCGTTTCTTGATAAAAGTGGATTTCTGCGGAAATGTCAGGACAAATTGGTTTATTTTCAAATGACTTTCTAACAGTAATTCCTTTTTGGATAGCAAACGTAACTGAAATTTATTCAGGGAAGAAACGTTCTCATTGAGTCAATAATACTTATTCATATCTTGGAAACTGTTATTCCCGCTATAAAGTTGTTCTTCCAGAAAAGTGACATTTTTTTCAATATTTCTTATTTGTTTCCTTTTTTATCATATAACAAGGTTTCCTCGTATGCATTGGATTTAGCTTTTGCCTGTCTCTGTCTTTGTTTTTCTGATAGTTTGTTTGTTTGTTTCCTTTCTTTCTTTTCTTTCTTTTTTTTTTGTTCTTTCTTTCTTATCTGGTCATTTTCATCCTGTCTCTATTATTGGCTGTCATTATCTTTTTGATGTTTCCATTTGTTCTTTTGTCGATCATTTCCTGTCTTCTGTCTTTCTGTTTATCTGTCAGTCTCTCTCTCCTCTCTCTCATACATACTCATCCTCTCTCTCTCTCTCTATTCTATATATATATATTATTTTATTATATATATATTATATATATATATATATATATATATATATATATATATATTATTATATTGATACATCCCATTTTCAAAGTATCAAACTAGCAAACTTAATAAAAAGTGACAAAAATGCTTGTTTTATTTATACGCATGTGTCTGTTCTATTAGCTACTGTGTTATAAGTAACAATGGACTAACATACCCAGCTTAAAGAAGGCTGTAATTAGATAGTCCTCAACACCATTTCGTCGTACAACGGTTTTAGTAAGGCTGCCAAACCCCAACGTCGGCTTCGTGCCAGCCAATTTCCATTCAGGAAAGACATCACGAAGGAGAGAGAGAAAGATGAGCAGGGAGATTTTAGAGAGATAGAGAGGAGAGAGAGAGAGAGAGAGAGAGAGAGAGAGAGAGAGAGAGAGAGAGAGAGAGAGAGAGAGAGAGAGAGAGAGAGAGAGAGGGGGGGGGGGGGGGCAATCGATCAAGGAAAGCATTAAAAGCCAGGCTTCCTGCACTGCTAAGTGAAGTCGGCAGGCATGTGTTTCCTCCAGACAGGTATTAATTAACTAATGATTGCCGCGTGTGGTCATAGAGCATGGATTGTCTTTGACAAATCACCACACAGTCTTTTTTGAATGATGTTTGTTCTGAGCAGTGTAGGGTAGAAGTAAACAGTAGCGTGCATTACACGCTGGTGTTGTGTTTGTGTTTTTTGTTGTTGGGTTGTGTTGTACGGTTGTGTTGTGTTGTTGGGTTGTGTTGTGTTTGTGTTGTGTTTGTGTTGTGCTGTTTTGTGTGTGTGTGTGTGTGTGTGTGTGTGTTAGTAGGACAAAAAGAAACACACACACACAAACACACACACACACACACACACAAACACAGCTAAATAGACAGGCTGACAGAAAGAACACATTCTGACAAAGAGACACCTAAGTAAAGACGCAAGCAAAGAGAGAAACAGGGAAAGAGAATATGAAAAAATAGAAAATAAGAAAGAAAAAGAAAGAGAGATTGATTGATTGGTTGATTAAGCGAGCGAGCGAGCGAGCGAGCGAGGAGAGAGAGAGAGAGAGAGAGAGAGAGAGAGAGAGGAGAGAGAGAGAGAGAGAGAGAGAGAGAGAGAGAGAGGAGAGAGAGAGAGAGAGAGAGAGAGAGAGAACCTTTCTCTCTTAAGTGGCTAATGAACTGTGCGTGGCTCAATGTGGAATGAGCAATCAAACTAGTTGAACTCAACTCAAGTACATTCAACTAAGTTCTGCTCTTCTTGGATGGATGGATGGATGGATGGATCGATCGATGTATGAATGGATCGATGTACGAATGGATGAATGCATGCGTTTCTGCATGATTGCTTAATGACATATAGATTTCCTGACATAGAATGAGCTCTCCTCTAAACTCAGAAATACGTTAGTGGGGCTCTGCATCATTTTAGTGCGTTTCAAACTGGCGTGGATTGAACCTAGCGGAACCAGTACACCGTCACCTGTCAGACTAGGTGTTAGGTACGTTCTGTTCATGGAGGCCAGCAGCCATAGTCTCCTGCTTGGTTTTATTCATTTATTTTATTCGTTCATTTTGAGAATAATGAAATAAACAATAATGTGTTTTGTTACATCCAGTCCTTGTGTGCATGCAGTTTTTGTCAATTTTGTCATCCTTTCCCACCGGCACACTTCTGGTGGTGTCTTCCCATCGCTTTCTCTGTTTGCTTCCTCGTCTACTTTTTTTTGGATATTGTTCCCTTTAGGACAATGTCGGCCTGTTCAGATGTTGTGTAACTTGCCCGTACCAATTCAGTTTGCTTTGTTTTCACAACATTCTGAAGCTCTTTATTTGGCTTGATGGCATTTTCAATTCAGTTATTCTTTTATTTGTTTATGCGATATGTATTTGAGATAGCATGACGTTTACACAAAACATATCATCTCTATTGCCTGCATCTTTCTTTGAAATTTTGCTGCTGTAGTCTACTTTTCAAATGCATAGCTAACTTACACAATTACCTTACTGTCCTTATAAATACGAACGGGGGTATTACTATGTGCAAACGCGTCAAAAGTGTACGTGCAATCGCAAAAGGATGCTCATTCTTTTAAAAGAAACGTTCAATGAAAGATTTGTAAAGCAACGAACTTGGAACAAAATGAATGCTAACTCAGAAAAGTTGTTTCTCATGTGGGCAGTTCAGTGAGGATTTGATCTTTCCCCCGTGTTCAACACTAGCCACTGGGCTATTCCGACTCCATTTTCCTCCTGCTCCAGCGGGAGGGTCTTCTTTCTCCACTGGCAATACTAATGAATCACTAACACATTCACCTTGAACTGTTTGGGTGTGGATGTTTTTTTCCAAGTACCGAAAGTTACGGTTTACATGCCAAAAGTTATAGTATTGTTATATGAACAGCTTCATCTCTGCGTGAGCTGATTATTAGCTTGATATTCTGGTATTGTGAATCTAAATCTAATGGTCATTATGGTTTGATTAAATCCATGGACTATTCATCTTATCAATTCGAAGTTATGTGTTTTCTTATTTCTTTTATTCAGTTACACCGTTTACGTAAAAAAAGACTATTTGATGAAGAAAAAGCAGACGAAAAAGAAGAACCCAAATCAAACATCTGACCCGGCTTTTAAAGATAGGACGAAACCCTATTTAGCTCCCACACAATAATGTGTGGGGTACAATTCACTCTAATACACATTAATGTAACGCATAATTATAAAACTCCTACATAACTAACTATGGGGAAAGAAAACATACCAGCCAAGTTCTGCTGATGACATATCTACTAAACAATACTTTATATGATTCTGGACTCTTCCACCCATGATAACTTCTAGATATAATGGCACACAAAAACGATCTTTGGTTATATTGCACGCTTTTGTTTTTGGTGGCTCATAAAATGGTGAATTACGGTATAGTACTGAATAACGACTTATAAAAATATTATTTTAGTTATTTGGAGATAAAAACAAGTGGGTCAATTGAGCTGTAAGATCCCACATAAATGAAAAATGGTAGTTTAGAGATAGTTGCCATACAAGTAGATAAAAACGCTTTGCTTTGAAAAGACTTTCGATGTCCCTTTTGTTGTTTATAGGACTGAGAGATTAGCTACATCATATGATTTTTATTTGTTTCTCGATTAGAACTTCAACATTCACCAATGATGAGAAGTATGCAACCGCGTTTCCCTCCTACCATGCAGGTAGCCGCATTCTGATTGTGGGGATATAATAAGTATGTTATCATTTTGTTGTGAAGAAAACGCAGAAATGTAGAAATAGTGTATACTGTTTTTTTCCATGAAAAAGTGCGTTGTGATTAGAAAATGAAAATGACGTACACGCTTTCATATTTAACTTTCAAATTGATAATATGATTTTTTAACAGTCTCTCTGTCTCTGCCTCTGTCTCTGCCTCTCTGTCTTTTCACACACACACACACACACACACACACACACACACACACACACACACACACACACACACACACACACACACACACACACACACACACACACACATACACACAGCGAGAACGCGTGCGCGCGCAAACTTCTTTGTCTGATATTGTTGTCTTCAATTTAACGTATGTTCACTCTAAGTGATATTAGACGATTTTTCTGATATGCAAAGCGGACATATGTTCCAAGTATTTAAAGCAACAGATTGGACCAGGGTGGCAGCACCTAACCTTTCTACCTTTCCTTCAATACACAATGTAAAACGTCTCATGCCTTCTGCCAGACACGCTAGCAGAGCTTTTCCTCAGTGTGCTTTTCACTCATACCAAGACGCCACTGCTGCCTTCTCAGGAAGACGAATGATCCTGTCAAGCTGTTAACCTTTCATAGCGCAGGTCAAGATACCATTGTTCTTCAGTTGACCATCCCGCCTTTCAAGAGCAGACTTGATGGCCCACTGGTCTTTGGCACGTCCTTGCAATAGAATGAAGACTGCCCAAAGTGATCCCTCGCTAAAAGTTGCCGTTGAAAAGACACACTCTAGCTGATTACTGTTTCTCGCACAGCCAGTGATGGATTGATGCTTGATAACGTTTTGGGGGCTGTCGTTAAACACTGAGTCCTGTGCTGCTCTTTTTTTTTCTTTATAAACTGTCCATTCACTGCATTGCTCGGGGAGGCTGAAGGGGCCTCTGTTCTGCTGCGTCTGATGATTGATGGGTGAAACTATGTCGGTTAACTTTGTGAAAATGGAGAGCGGGTTTTCTGTACAAAGGATGTGGGTGGGGATTGATCTTGACTTGAAGTTTTCAAAAGATTTTGCTAAAGGTCAGCAGTATATCAGCTAAAGATACATAAAGCGCGATGAGTAAAGGAGCAAGATATCTAAAGTTAGACACGTGTTGTCTTGAACAGCATACTTGTACATGCCCGCTCTATATAAGCAATGTCTTCTATGTTGGACAAAGTGCATGCCACAGTTTGTTGGGATCACAGTAAAGAGCAACTGTAGACATCCGGAACTATCTAGAAACATTGGCAAAGTCTAATGGTAAAGCAGAATTGGTTCTAAACTAAGCAGTCAGCCTGACCTCTTATAAACACCCCTATACGTCTAATAAAAGAGCAACGATTGTGATTGTAGCATCCCTTGACTAAGTTGTTTGCCATTTTTTGAAGCTAAGATATGGCCATTTCACCAACAAAAAACATAGCTGGCCTAAACCGTTGGAAGCATGGCACATTACAATTAAACATATTTTCCGAAAACCAGCGGCAGCTCCTAAACGTTTTGAATTCCCAGTAGTGATGCTAGGGGCCTGTCAGAATTAAAAAAAAATATTATGAAGCGAAGAAGATAGCTCACAATTTTGTCTGACACAGCAATTGATTATGAAGGTTGGCAAGATAAAGATAAATTGCAGAATAAAGTAAATAGACAACAGCCACATTTTCCAATCCCTAAATTGTGAGCTGCTTAATCTGAGGTTGCTGCTTTTAACCGGCAGGAAGCCCTGTTCATAATCAGCGATCGGAAACATATAGCAGTGGGTCCTGACGTATTCGTGATGGGATATCAACTTCAAAACGAGAGAGTTTCCGTGTCAAGATTCATCTATGCCTATGTTTTTTTCTGAATCAAATTCCTCACTGTTGACTTTTTAAATGTAAGAATCACGGCGACTTTAAAAAAAAGTTTAACATTTGAGAAGTGTCTGTACATCATGAAAACGACCACAAAACAGCCTCCAAAACAACAATGCCTTCATATAATTTGTAGACCGAAAGCACAATCAAGCACAAATAGCTGAATGGAAAGCTCGGTTAACATATAAAGACGTGTATCTACGTGTTTGTGCTTCCATGGTAAACCCTTTTATTTGCAGGATTCTTTTTGTTGCTAATTGTTTGGTTGTTTGTATGTCTGCTTCTTTATTTCGATTTGTTTTGTCTGTGCTTTTTGTCTGTTGTTTACAAATGTGACATTTTATATTTGCCAATCTTCTTTCTATATGATTTGCTTTTTATTAAATTGTATGCAAACTCTCTCTCTTTCTTTTTGTTTCTTTCTCTCTGTCTCTGTCTTTCTCTTTGTTCCTGTATCTCTGTCTCTCTCTTCCTCTTTGTTTCTTTCCCTCTGTCTCTCTGACTCTGTATTTGTCTCTGTCTCTCTCACACACTCTCCCCCTTTTCATCCATAAACAGTGCAGCAAAGTCTAACTTCAGTAACACCATCATGTAGCCGCAAATACCAACAACAAAATGCACCAACTCACACTCACAAGTTAATAACTTCCCTGTGAAATACGGCTAATACAGTCAACTTCCTCGTCTTTAGTTTTGGCCTTAACTCC
>CM054144.1:36386401-36426401 GCA_028751875.1 Rapana venosa
TACGTATCTTTGTCCCTGTCTCTCTGTCTGTCTGTCTGTTCTCTCTCTCTCTCTCTCTCTCTCTCTCTCTCTCTCTCTCTCTCTCTCTCTCTCTCTCTCTCTCTCTCTCTCTCTCTCTCTCTCTCTCTCTCTCTCTCTCTCGGAGCGCGCGTATGTGTGTGTGTATGTGTGTGTGTGTTTGCGTGCGAATATGTGTGTTTGTTTGTTTGTTTGTTTATGTGCGCATGTGTATGTTTGTGTATATGTGTGTGTGCGTGCTTATTTTCTGTTCCAAAAATTATATTCAATGAAATCAACATTAACATTAAGCATACCATCTTTTATTTAAAAACAAAACAAAATCACAAATAAATTTTACAGGAAACGTTTTCGAAAATGAACCCAAATATTAGTATTGTTAGTTGGGAAATTGTAATGTGCAGCTATCAGAGCGGTCAGACTTTTGTTACGACGAAATCATTTCTTTTATAAAGATGTTCATTGCTCTGACAATTATCAACTCTAATATGAAATCGTTATTATAAAAGAATGAGGTAGTACTTCATTTTTGTTATACAATGTAATTATACTTTTTTTTTTTTTTACCAAACACAATAGCGTAAAGGAAGTTCATTGGGTTTTGTTTGTTTGTTTGATAGTCTTACCCTGTAAATATCAATTCTAATTTTAAATCATTACAATCAGATAATGAGGTATCACTGTCCTTTGTTTTACAATAGAAATATATTTTCTAAACACAATAGCGAAAAGGAAGTTCCTTGGGATTTGTTTGTTTGGTTGGTTGGTTTACCCTTAAATATCAACTCTAATTTTAAATCATTACTATCAGGTAATGAGGTATTACTTTCCTTTGTTTTACAATAATGATATATTTTCCAAACACAATGGATTAAACGAACTTCTTTGTTTGTTTGTTTATCTTTGTGTTTGTTTTATTTGTTTGTAACCCTATCCATGATCTGTTTATTTGCCAGTGTCTGTGTTCTCTCTTTCTGTACTACCTCTTTCTGTCTAACATTACATTTTCGTTCTATAGTTAGTTCCTTGTCTGTCTGTGTTCGTTTATCTGTCTGTTTCTGTCTTAGTCTCATTCTGCTTTCCCCCTAGTTACCTCCCTTTCATGGTTATTTTCCAATCATAATTTCATGCTGTCTGTCTATTTTTCTTTCCCCGTTAGTTTGTCTTTATGTCTTCCTGTCTTGGTTTCTGTCAGTGTTCCGCTCTCTGTCTCTGTGACCAAATATATGTCTGTCTGTCTGTCTTTCTCGCTGTCTCTGCCTGTCTGTCTGTCATTATGTCTGTCTAGCAATATGTTTTTGTTTGTCTGTCTATCTGCCTATCAATATGTCTGCCTGTCCGTCTTTCTCGCTGACTCTGTCTGTCTGTCTAACATTTTGTCTGTCAGCATGGCTGTGTGTCAGTCTGTCTGTCTGCTTGCTTGTCTCTCTTTCTCTACCTCTATATCTGTCTCTATGTCTCTGTCTGTCTTTCTAACAGTTTGTCTGTCTGTCAATATGTCTGTCTGTCTGCCAGTCTGTATATCTGCTTGCCTGTCTCTCTTCCTCGCCTCTGTCTATGTCTCTCTATCTCTGTCTCTCTCTATATGTCTCTCTGTCTCTGTCGCTCTCTCTGTCTCTCTGTCTCTCTGTCTCTCTCTCTCTCTCTCTCTCTCTCTCTCTCTCTCTCTCTCTCTCTCTCGCTCTCTCTCTCTCTCCTGGCATATATGTCTGCAAGTATTCGCTCCTTTCTACTTCTGAACATGAAGATCAAAATCATATCATCACAGCTTTACCTTCGGATGAGACTATAAAGGGAGGCCCCGTGTTCGAACGCATGCAGAACATCTTGCGCACACGTTAAATCATGTTCCGCTATTCGAAAGAGTACGAAAGAGTAGGCCATTGTGTGCCTGTGGAAACAGATGAAAAAAATTACAAAACCGCATACACATGGGGACTGGATCTTAAAAAAAAGCACATGAAAGCGTATTCTATTACCCTCGATATAAAAGAATAAATAAATAAATAAATACTTGAGCTGACTCGGAATGAAGTGCACCAGGCCCTACACGGGACACAGTTATAAAACGAACAAAAAACCCCCAAACATTACCAGCACTCTTATATTAATCTAGCGCAACTCAACAAAATAGGTTCGACTGTTAAATAAAAGAAGTAAGATCAGTCTAGGTATTTCAGGGGGTACATTTAAAGACATGTACATGCGGTGAGATTCATTGGTTATAGTCATCAGAAACACAACAGATGGGTTTTAATAGATTCTGTAGTCACCGGGCGCCCATTGAATTTTACTTCTCTTAGCGCACCAGAAACGCTGGTCAGTTCCTGCTTGTGTTGATCAATTACCGCTGAAGGGAATGTTGCCCACGGAAGCGGTTCATTAATTTTGTATCTGCTAGAGCCGAAGTATACGTTGCCCAAAACTGATGTTGCGGGTAAGGTAGTTCTGGAAACAGACTGTTGCCGCCCGTGGCATTCATTTTTATTTGTATATTGTGATCTTTTATTTCGAGGATTATGGCATAAGCACTCATGCGCCTTTTCTACGTCCAGTCCTCGTGTGTATGCAGTTTTTTGTTGTACATCTCGCTATCGGTTCTCACCGGAACACAATGGCCTAGTCTTTCGAAAAGCGGAACGGGTTTAAACTTGCGCGCAAGATGTTCTGAGTGTGTTTGCACACGGGACCTCGGTTTATATAGTCTCATCCAAAGAATGAAGGGTGTATTAGTACTAAAAGCACCGAGGAAGGAAAAACTGACAATTGGTTGACTCCACAGATTCTTAAAGATGTACCAAGAAAGTGAGGGTGGGAGGAGATGGTGGAGAAAGACAGAAAGAGAGAGAGAGAGAGAGAGAGAGAGAGAGAGAGAGAGAGAGAGAGAGAGAGAGAGAGAGAGAGAGAGGAGAGAGAAATGACAAATGAGACAGACAGAACAGACAAACAGACAAACAGACGTAGATAGACAGACAGACAAACAGACGCAGACAGACAGACTGACATTCGGGCGGTTATAGAGAGTAAGACAGACAGACAGAGTGAGAGAGACAGAGAGAGTGAAACACACAGACGGAAAAAACATACATTTATACACACATACAAACATAACCCCACATACATACATACATACATACATACATACATACATGCATAAGAACAAAACAGACAGACAGACAGACAGACAACCAGACAGACACAGACACAACAGTACAGCCAAAACCACAAACAGAAAGACAACAAAAGACAGCGAAAGTGTAAACTGACTGAAACTGGGAACTGTGCGAATAAATAAAAAAGCAACAGGTAAAGAGTAGAGAGGGAGATAGGCACACAGGAAGCTGCACACGATGACGCCAGGCTTGTAAAAAGCTGTAATTAAAGAAAGATCAAACACAAGATGGTGTAAGCGATTAATGGGTCTCTTACACGCAAGCCATCGTGCCCTTGGCGTTTTATGGATGGATATATTTTGAATTTTCTGTTTGGACTAATAAAGACGAGGAAATGCAATGTGTGTGTATATGTGTATCTATGTGTGTATGTTCTGTATAAAATATATATATATATATATATATATATATATATATATATATATCATATATATATATATTGTAATATATATACACACACACACTATATAATATAATATATATATATTTTTTTTTTTTTTAAATATATATATGTATATATATATATATATATATATATATATATATATATATAAATATATATATATTATATTATATATATTTTTTGTGTGTTGTGTTGTGTGGGTTTGTGTGTGTGTGTGTGTGTGTGTTGTGTGTGTTGTGTGTGTGTGTGTGTGTGTGTGTGTGTGTGCATGTGTGTGTGAACAGGTTTTGTAACTGTGTAAGGTATTTTACTCTGGAGATAACACATCCGTCCAGTAAATAATAAGTCCCGACGTGAAATCAATCTCCATTTCAATTCAAACCTTTCCACTATCCTCACGACCTCGAGTCTAGGTCCGGGCGCTAGTCTTTCGAATGACACGATACAATGACAACCCTTGTCAAAATTTAGCTCACTTAAAGAATCCACCCCAGGAAGAGAGTTGTACATCGACTCATTCTGCTGAAAAGACCACCTTCATTTCTAAAAACAAGCACACGCAAAAAACAGTAAATAGGAAAACAGCAAATGAGAATGAGTGGTGCTGCTTTTGTGGCAGCGTACAATCTCAAGGGAAGAGAAACCTCACTAGTATATAGAGAAATCTTCTGTGACTAAAAAAAAAATGATGTTCGTTACAAGGCAAACGTAACGCACAGAACGTTTTCGAAGGTATCATAAGATGAAGGGTAAATGCCAAATGGTTAGGGGTCCGTGGTGTAGTTAAAGAAATCTAAGAGTGAGCTGACTGTTGTTCCAGCACTGTAAAGAGGCCGTTTTACGCATTATCGTCTGTATATATTTTAAACTGGTGTATCTTCTGAATTTCAACGGAAACACATTCATTCTGATTCTTTCAACTAGTAATCCCATCATTGTAAAGACAACGCAGTCATGACTTGAAAATGTCTACCCAATCTTTTACCAGTTTACGGTTAAATAATGATTTTTTGTGTTGTGGAAATGTTTAGTGGCAATTCGTTATTTGTATTAGTTATAGGAAAGCCAGTTTACAGTACCAAGCTTGCAACGATTTCTTCATAGTAGGGTAGGGACTTAGCAAGTAAAAAAAATATCTTCACATACTGTGTTATTGGTGTTGGTATAATTATAATAATAATTATTATTATTATTATTATTACTACTACTACTACTACTAGTAGTTGTAGCAGTAGTAGTAGTAGCAGCAGCAGCAGTAGCAGTAGTAGTAAAAACAGAAAATGATGTTAGGATTACAAATAAAACACAAAAATAGATAAATTTTTGCCATAATCATCTTCAATATGTTTCATCTTTTCACACATATCTTCTTTTTGTCTCTGTTTTGTCTGTCTGTCGGTCTGTCTGACCGTTTTGTTTTTTCATAGCGTGTGTGTTTGTGTGTGTGTGTGTGGGGTGTGTTTGTGTGTGTGTGGTTGTGTGTGTGTGTGACGTCGTGTGTGTGTATGTGTGCGTGCGTGTACATGCGTGCGTTTTGTGTGTGAGACACAGAGAGAGACGCCAAACTGTGGTAGCATTGTGTGGAGCCCCTACTACCGATGACAGCAGCAATGGGGACAGTTGTGTTAGATTGAGAGATTATGCCCTTCCCCCCACCCCATCCCCTGCCCCGCCCCACACCTCTCCGTAACATCAAATGTTACAAATATAGCCCCTCAACACACTCTATGCTGTGCACCCCAGTTTTTGGCTCAGCTGAACAACAAAAAAAATGACCGCTGATGTTAGACTATTAAACTGCTGTTAACTATCGCAGACAATGACAAGAGCGAATTGGGAAGGGAGCATAGAGCGTGACAGGTAAACAGCGGGTATCAACCAGCCACGAAGCTGGTTGGAGAACAACACTTTTAAAAAAGTGATCTGTGACGGGCAAGATCCCCTCACCCGTAGACGTGTGACTGGCAGAGAGGATAGTTTAATGAGGTGTTGTGACAAGCTTCCCCTAGCAGTAAAGAAAGCCATTGACACTAGGTGTCAGGCTGCAACTCTTATGTTCTCTTCTGGGCAATCTTAAAGCCATCTGTTGTTTCTTTTCCCTCGTGAGACTATATCTTTTTTTTAAACGAAGAAGTCACTTTCTTAATGATTATTTAAATTATTTCTTTAATAAATGGGGTTTTTTTTTGTTTTTTGTTCTGTCGTGGGACTATATCTCCCTTCTTTTAATTTTTTTTTGGGGGGGTTTACCAAGAAGTCACTTTTTTCATAATTCCTTGATTTCGTTTTTTAAAAATAATCCCTTTAGAGACATGAAGGATTGCGTTACTTTTCTGTTGCAAAAAAATAGACTGTCCTTAAAGTTACTGACCTTGTTTAGCATAGGTCAAGGCGTTTGACCATCTGGCTTTCCATCGCTACCTTAATGGCTTGTTCCCATACACGAGAGGAAAACTTGCAGGAGTGGCACTGGACAGAGTTTCCCGCTGAAAGGACTCTTGGACTCATTGCTGCTTCTCACACAGCTGGAACAAATCGAAACTTGATGAAATTTTTTTTTCAATAGTATACTAAATGTACAGTGACGGGGTATCTAATAGGTCAGAGCACTCGCTGTCCCCCAGACAGTGTTCAACTGCTTTGAGCGTAGTTACCAATTGGATGGGTGGTAGTTTGTGCGCCTTGATTTCAGTACATTCCCTCAGTTCACTCAGCTATAAATGGGCACCTGCCTTTTATGGCCAGGGAAGAAAAAGAAGCGAGGCAGTGGAGATGGGCTTCCTTTAATATGCTAGGACCTTGGAGAAGCTGAGGTCTCAGATGCCTCGCTCCCCTACGACCACATATTAAGGACACCTTTCCCTTACCTTTTATACACAGTGCAATACTTGGGATAGTGTTTGTACTGACTGTGTAAAATGCAGGAATGACAACCTATGATGTATCTGACGAACACACCTTACATGCATCTAGAAAGCATGGGTGGACCGTAATAAAAAGAGTATCTCTTCTTTATTTTCACAAACTAAAATCATCATGTTATAATTTAGTGGAATAGCAGTAGAAAGAAAGACAAATGGTGGTAAAGAACAATTGTAATTATGTAAGATGTCTTGTCCATGTTAGTTTTCCTTTCACACCCAGCTTTTTTCATTTGAAAATGCATGGATTCCCAAGCGCATACGACAACAAATATTATACGCACATCACATGTGTAAGAGTATGCTTTTCAGGTATAGATGGTACGACGTGAAATAAATCATTTGGGAAAAAATTAAAATCAGGAAATCCTCTCACAAAAGTGTTCGAGAACAAAAAATATGGTGACGACAAAGAAAAAGTAGCAAGAAAACATGTGCAAATAAATAGGTAAATAATGGAATGAAAACAAATAAATAATCGGTATCGATAAATAGATACAGTGATGATACATTATTGAACGAAAGTAGTATATATATATATATATATATATATATATATATATATATATATATATATATATATATTATATATATATATATAAACCCAAAACATTCAATGAAAAAAACAGTCAAACACACAAAAACAGTTACCCGAGAGTATCCTTTTTGTTCCTTTCCCTGTCTTTGTGTTGGCCACCTTTCCTGTTTCTTTCATTTGCAGATGTCATTTTCCCTCAATTCTCTCCACTCAAATGATATTCTCCTTTTGTTTCTTTCTTAGACCCCCCCCTCACCACCACCACCTCTTCATCTGTCTGGGATTTTCCTCGAATACCTCTATTCATCTGCCTCTTCCTCTCTGTGTATGTTTCTGTCACTGTCTGTCTTCGTGTCGCTGTCTGTCTGACTCTTTATACGTCTACCTGGCTCTCTGTCTGTCTGTTTCTGTATGTCTGTCTTTCTGTCTGTCTGCCTATCTGTGTCTGTGTCTGTGTCTGTATGTCTCTCTCTCTCCGACAAAACAACAACAACAAGAGTAAGAAGCATGTGTGTTTGCTTGTTTGTTTGATTTATTTGGACATAGCTGCTTTATATCTAATGTTTTGAAACTTTGTCCATTCATCTTTTGTCTTCCTACACCTTCTTAAGCTTGTTTCTTGATGTCGTTGATGCTTTGGTTTTCTTGTTTGTTCCTGGTGGTTTTTGTTGTCGATTATTTATCTTCGTTTGTTTCTGTTCTTTATTTACCTCGGTTTTTTGTTGTCTTTTTCCTGTTACAAGTCTGCCTTCGTTCATTTACCACATTCTGTTTTATTTCTGATAGTATATTTACTCATTGATTGCTGGTGATGACGAGTACCTAGCATTATGAATGAACTTGTTGTAACTGCTGGACAAAATAAACAACAACCAAATAAATAACATCACTCGTTATTTGCACACATATTTCACAGCACATGTAAACACGCCACTTCCCACCCCCAAAATAGCCGCATGCATATCATTCAATACAGTAACATTCCCAAACCAATGTGGTGGTTTACTGCTAGTAAGAGGAGAACTAGACTATAGAGCCCTTGCAACCCTTACTCAAGGCTTTGACACATACAAATGGATTTAGTCTGAAATGCACACAATCTTTCAGCATGTGAGCGAAGTTTTTTTTTCCGGCAAGATGTCTCCCTTGCCATCTCAAAACATTTTTCATCTTGCCCGTCTGACAGTCTGTCCCATTTGCAAAACTGTGTGACAGTTTTACCTCGGCTTCTTGCACTCTGGCTCTCATCTGTCTTCACCCTTGCTGCAATCCCTCTCTCTGCCTCCTCCCTTCCCTTACACCTACGTCTATCTTTAAAAAAAAGACTTGTTTACATAGACTGGAAACAAGTATCTAGTCTTAGAAATTGATTGCTATTAACATGAATCAAAAAAGGTAATTTTGGGTTGGATATAATAGTTTTCATTAGAAATCTAACTTCATCCAAACTTGCTGAAGTATCGGACAAAAGTGAAGCTGATAATGAACAATTTGTAGAATACACACAACTTCCAGGCCCTTTGTGATTTAAAAGAAAGAAGAATCCTGATATATAACTTTAGCAATACTAAACAACACAACACAGTCTCAATAAAGATGACGCAATGTCTCAACTGCCAGGCAAGAATGAATCATTCCATTATCCCCCTTAACAGATCTCCTTAAGACGCCCTTCCTCCTTAAGCCACGCAAGGTCAGACAGAAGGGGAAGCGCGACCAATGCCCAATCTTCAATGGAGTATCGGCCACGATGTTCCCCACTGGGAGAGCAGGCACGACACTGCCTCGTTTATTGCCACCTCTGTCTGACACAAGACGGAGTGACACCGTGTCAGGATGCAGCGGTACCAGGAAAGTCCAACCGGTGCGAGGAAGATGCAATATTGATGCTGATGCATACAGAGAGGGAAAGCGAGCTTCCTCATTGGGACAAAACCATAGAAAAAGAAGGGGTAAAAAATGATGGTCACTTCTTACCCTTAAGATCTATTCGATCAGTTATCTTAGTGGGTTTTTTTTTAGCAGGAAAGATACTGTTTTTCGGAGAGAGCGTATACCAATGGTTCACATGCTATTACAGATTCCTTGTGTTGATTTTTATAGTTGTTGCTATGATGCTCGTGTTGTGTGTGTGTGTGTGTGTGTGTGTGTGTGTGTGTGTGTGGTGTGTGTGTGTGTTGGTGTGAAAGTAGAGAGAGAGAGAGAGGAATAGAAGAGAAGTAAGAAGAAGAGAGGAGAGATGAGAGAGAAAGAGATAAGAGATGAAAGTAGGATGGAGGGGAGATTTAAGAGGAGAGAGTGTAGAAGATGTGCGTCTTGTGTGCTTTATGTTTAGATGACAGTTTTGTTTGTCATATATTTAAGATAATAGACAACAAAGTAAGAATCAAAATATCAGGAAGAACATTATAGCCTAATAAAAAAGAGTTTATCATAAAAAAGATGTTATTGAATATTGGTTTATTGGCTAGTGAGATTGTAAAGGGAATGAATTTCTTACGACACAATATATCTGTTTTATGGGGAACTCTATTGTTCTCAGATGCATCAAAGCTGTTTTGAAGTCATTGTCACAAGCTATTGACATATAGCTTGCATTTGTAACATTGTCTCTATTGTCCCCCCCCCCCCCCCTTCACCCCTTTTATTTATTATGAACATTCGAATAAATCCACGTTATTTCCTTTGTTTTCTAATACGGTTTTCTTTGTTTTCTGAATATTAGGGTTTTTTCTCTGTCATTCTTTGTTTTTTTCTCTATCTCCTAATGCGTGTGTGGGGGAGGGGGTAAGGGGTTGGTTGTACTTGTGTGTGTGTGTGTATACGTGCGTGCTTGCGTGCGTGCGCGCGTGCGCGCACGCGCGCGTGTGTGTGTGTGAGAGAGAGAGTGTGTGTGTGTGTGTGTGTGTGTGTGTGTGTGTTGGGGAACGAGAGAGAGAGAGAGAGAGAGAGAGAGAGAGAGAGAGAGAGAGCGAGCGAGAGAGAGAGAAGAGAGAGAGATAGAGAGAGAGAGAGAGAGAGGAGAGAGAGAGAGAGAGAGAGAGAGAGAGAGAGAGAGAAGAGAGGAGAGAGAGAGAGAGAGAGAGAGAGAGAGAGAGAGAGAGAGAGAGAGAGAGAGAGAGAGAGAGAAAAGAGTTTTATTTCATTCTTTTATGTAGAGAATTATTGAATAATCACGCCTGTGATTTTTCGTATCTAGTCCCCTTGTGAATTCAGTTTTGTAAATGTTGTCATCTATTCCCACCGGCACACAACAGTCTGCTATTCAATAAAAAGCAAAACAGATTTTAACGTGTGCGCGAGATATGTGTGTGTGTGTGTGTGTGTGTGTATGTGTGCGAGTGCGCGCACGTGCGTGCGTGTTTGTTTGATTTGGGTATGTTTGTTTGTTTTTGTTTGTGTGTGTGTTTGTGTATGTGCCTGTGTGTGAGTGTGAGTTTGTGTGAATGTGTGTGTGTGTGTCCCTCTTTCTTATGATAACATTGCTAATGGCAAGACACAGAGAGACAGACACAATCACAGTCATAGCCAAAGTCTCAGTCACAGAGAGAGAGGGAGAGAGAGAGAGAGAGAGAGAGAGAGAGAGAGAGAGAGAGAGAGAGAGAGAGAGAGAGAGAGAGGGGAGAGAGAGGGGGGAGGGAGAGAGACAGCCAGACGACCAGACAACCAGCCAGCTTACCAGACAGTCAAACAAAGACAGGGACAGGGACAGAGAGAGAGACAAAGAGGCATAGAAATAGATAGAAAGCAATATATTGAAATGAGACGGCACTGGCGTGTATAATCTTTTCTTCTTTTTTTATCTGCTGCCGCATCTTCTGTGATGTTTCTGTCCTGTTGTTCCAACGCCGCTCATTTCAGTATCTCTGCCCCAGTTATACTTAAACTCGTCATGTCGCATCCCCAGGGCCTGATGTCCACATGGAGCTAGCCTATCAATATTCTGCCGCCGTAATGCCACCAGCCAGACACGCCCCGCACTTCTGCTGGGTCACTTAAATCGTGTTCAAATTTGTATAATATAAGTTTATAGGTTTATATAAGTATATAATGTAAGTTTATAAGCTATCTGTTTTTCATTTTTTGGTTTATAATTATCTATCTCGTCTTGTATCTTTGCATCTGTCTCTGTCTGTCTCTCTGTCGCTAATGTGTTGATTTTTTCTCCCGTCCGTGTATACACGCATACAGAATGTCAAATACGCACGTTAACGATCCCGTACTATTTGCCAAGGTTACGAAAACACTAACATATACATAATATATCCCTGAAGTCAAAATGCGACTAACTTAGTGATGGGTACAAAAACGGTCGCATACGCAAACTATCCCCTTTGCTAAACTTCGGAGATCTTGCAAAAAAACAACCAAATAAACAAAAAATAATCCCTTTGATCCCATGCTGCAATCACACACAAATCCCAGTGATCTCACGCTGCAATAATTAGTATATCAATCCACGTCTCCGGGCCACCAGTCAGACACAAACCGACTCTTCTTACTACAGTGAGCAGGGAGCGCTGCTTCGATTCGTTCCCTTGATCGATTACTCGCCCCTTTTTGTGTGTGAGGGGAAACGGGCACGGAAACGGTGTATCTGTTGCTTGGCTGTCAGTTCAACAAAGCATTGTGCACAAACAACAACAAAACTGTGCACCACGGGTTCGTTCTTTGATAGGCTGATGCAAGGGGGCTGGGACGGTGGTATAATATTAGTTTGAAATAAACTGGACAGGAAAAAAGAAATGGAGGTGTATATTCATCAAATAAGAAACGTCGGGGTAATAAAGAGAGACGAAGATGAAGAAGAAGAAGAAGGAAAAGGTTAGGTAGATAGATAAATAGAGAGAGAGTTCCATAGATAGAGATAGAGATAGATAGAGAGAGATAAATAAAGATATATATATATATATATACATATATATATACACAGAGAGGGATATTTATAGATAGAGTCAAAGTCTAAGTCAAACTTTTATTTTTAGATGGTACGTTAAATAAGCAGTGCATTTGCTTTTTTCATGAAGCCATCTATCTAAAGAAAAAAAAAGAGAGGAAAAGAGATAGATAGATAGATAGACAGACAGACAGATAGATAGATAGATAGATAGATAGATAGGTAGATAGATAGATAGATAGATAGATAGATGGATAGATAGATAGATAGATAGATAGATAGATAGATAGATAGATAGATAGATAGATAGATATACGCACACGCACAAAGGTAAGCAGACGTATAGACAGGTGCAAATACATAAACAAAGAAAAACAGACGTGCAAAGATTGGGTTAGTTTCATTCCAACATAGTGACGGCAAGGGATGGAGACACCACAGGAAAAACACAGAGTGGATTGGGTAGCAAAAATAAAGAAACAAAGGAAACAAAAGGAGAACACAGACACAAGGACACTGTCCAACAACACACGGGAGTCGTCAACCTTCCCACATCAAGAGCATCTCAATCGTAATTGATGATTCTTGAACACGAAATACATCATGGGCCTTGTGTATTTTTAAATAACACAACTTTTCTGTTTCTGTGTTCCTGTGGACTTGAAACAGAGTCGAGGGTTTGTAATCTAAGCTATTGAAATAGCCTTATCCATGAACAAAAAGACCCAAGAAACAAACAAAAAAAACAGCTTCCTTTATGAACATTGCTCAAAAGGATTAGTCAGAGTAGGTACGTCATTGTTCATGTCTGGGTCAATATTAATGCCAATACAAACCAAAAACAAAACCCAAAACAGACTAAAATAACTGAAAAAATTCACCTTTGTCAGTATTGAATGTTTTGCTTCTATCAGCAGACGACTAGTTTGGTTTCGTTTACTCTTGCCGAGACTACTTTGCCTTCTGTCCTAATCCCTTGAAACAAACTTCAGTCTCATGTTTTCTTTGCGTGCGCGCACGCGCGCGCATGATTTGTGTGTCTGCGTGCGTGCGTGTGTGTGTGTGTGTGTGTGTGTGTGTGTGTGTGTGTGTGTGGTGTGTGTGTGTGTGTGTGTGTGTGTCGCGGGCATGCTTGCAAGGGTTGAAAGATAAGCCGAGCAACCATGTACCGTATATAAAGAAAAGTATTTATGCAAGAAAAGCGTTGTGTCTTTTTCAAATTCCGCCCCACCCCCCCCAAAAAAAAAATAAAATAAATAAAATAACCACACCAAAACCCAACCAGCACTTGTTATTCACAGAGAGGAGCATATGAAGCTGTGTGATGATGATGGTGATGATGGTAATGACGATGGTGATAATGATGCTGATGATGCTGATGACGACGACGACGACGATGATGATGATGATTACGGCGATGATGTTGATGATGCTGACGTTTTGGATACATGCTACGTGCATATGCCCATGTTGTTTTCCACCCCTTAGTACATCACATCTAATACAGTATACCTCATGTCTCCGTACGCGCCAATAATTTTAAAAAAAATACACCACTATTGTGGGGAAAAACCGAGTGAAAAAGTTGACGAATAAGAGCTTAGAAAAGTTAAAAGGTTGCTGTGTGTGTACTGATTCGATTTTCTTTCTTGATGAATTGACAATCTTCATGAGGCGACTGATGTTACATATATATACAGCGCTTGAATTTGTTTGTTTTTCAAGATTCAGCGCTATATAAATTCCATATATTATTATTATTATTATTGTTATTATTATTATTATTATTATTATTATTATTATTATTATTATTATTATTATTATTATTATTATTATAATATTTATTATCATTCCACAACATCATCATTCCGTAAAAAAAAACAACCGAAAATATTCCCCCAATTATAACCCCTCCTCCACTCCGCAAAACAACAACAAGAACAATAGTAAGATCCCCATCGCTATCGCTTGGATTGTTCTGTGAACAAGGGTGATCACATCTTCCTTGTGCCGACTGGTGCAGTCATGCCAGAAGGTTTCGTACCCTCAGAGGGTGAAGCCATGTGGGTCTGTTGATGAATTTCCTGTATTTCGATGATGTTCTCTCCCTCCATCTTTAGGAGCTCTTGGAACTCGGGGTTTACAGTTCGTCCGGTTCCACAGGGCAACGTCTACAAACAAGTCAACGTCTACTGGTTCTCCACAAGGCACCGTTCTTTCCCTTATCCTTTGTTCTGGTTCTTTTTGCTAACGACTGTACTGGCTGTGATGTTACACCGTTGATCAAGTGAATATGGCTTTGCTCTTGTGGATCTATAAACTTACTCTTTCGTTTTGTTCTTGCACTGTGAATTGCTGTTTTGTTCTTACTTTTGGATTTCTTTTTAATTTTCACATTTAGCACAAACGATGCACGGAGTCGCTCGGGGAACTTGTATTCCTATTCCAAAATCACAGCTCTGCACGAATTTGAAAACAAAGTAACTGTGTCTTTCTTGGACAATAACCCGTTACATAGGTATCTTAACAGTGATTCAAATTTTCAATCGAGTCTGCCAATGTTTCCTCTGGGCAATTTTGTCTTCCTCCTCAATGTCTAACGGATAGAATGTTGAAAATTTGGCTTCTGACAAACATCTTGCCTCTATAATGCTTCTCTACTTCTGTACTAACAAACCACCGAAACATCGTTTACATGCGGTTTAACTGTTGTAAAAAAGTAACAAAGCAAATGTCAAGAGTTCCTCATCAGTGGTTTAGCAAGGGAAACTTAGAGAGTCTGGGGGCTATTATGTTCATACTGTGAGACACTGTAATGCACACTCTGGGCTTTGCTGAATGCTAACATGTGGGGAATATGACTCGTTTCAATTTTAATGCCAGGCGTATGTCCAATCCCGTGGGCTAGTGACCTCATTAGGGAGAAAAGGACTTTGTTATGTCTTGAACATGTTGAAACATTGTTGCCCGTTTCCCGCGCATTGGTTCTGTTGGTTCGTATAAGACTACAATGACACTACCATTCTAGGCGCTCGAGAAGACGGAACATAGCGTGTTTGGTTGTGTTTGAAGAACGTTATACAGTCTCGTTTGCTGTTGATAGTACATTAAACGAGCATATTTTCATGTATTGCTCTACCAGAAGAGAGAGAGAGAGAGAGAGAGAGAGAGAGAGAGAGGAGAGGAGAGAGAGAGAGAGAGAGAGAGAGAGAGAGAGAGAGGGGGAGGGGAGGGAGGGAGGGAGGAGGAGAGTGGAAGGGGTGGGGGTTATTTTATTATTATATTTCGGGGATAATGGAATAAGCACGCATGTGCTTTTTTCATCTAGTGTGTATGCAGTTTTGTAAATGTTGTCATCCGATTCCACTGGAACACAATGGCCTACACTTCCGAAAAGTGGAACGGGTTTTAACGTGTGCGCAAGATGTTATGCGTGCGTTCGAATACAAGACCTAGGCTTATAGTCTCATCCGAAGGACTTTTGGGGAGAATTGAGTCTGCACTGATGTTGTTAATTCCAGAGGAAAAATCCTCTTGAACAAGAATCGAATCCACATAAGCAGATAACGAAGGCATGAATCTAAGCACCAGAAATAGGAGGCAAAATACGAGTGGAGTGTGTGTGTGTGGGAGGAGACAGACAGAGAGACATAGAGAAACAGAGAGACAGAGAGAAAGACAGAGAGACAGACAGACAGAGTCAGAGAGACATAGAGAGACAGAGAGAGACAGACAGACAGACAGAGAGACATATACATAGAGACAGAGAGAGACAGAGAGAGACAGAGAGAGAGACAGAGAGAGATACAGATACAGACAGAGACAGACACAGAGACAGAGAAACAGATAGAGACAGAGAGAGACAGAGAGAAAAACAAACAGAGAGAGAGACAGAGAGAGACAGAGAGAGAGAGACAGAGACAGAGAGAGACAGAGATGTGGTGCTGCAGTTCCCGAGTTTAACTGTCGTAGAATTGCAGGTTTATTCCACTATCTCCTGAAAACAAACAAGCCACACATTGGCATCGTTTTCCGTACTCCTTAAGATCTCCTAAGATGATCATGCTATCATGCTCATGTCTTCAAACAAAACCAAAGGAAGTAATAGCAGCAACACTAACACGATATAAACAACAACAGACAGACAGGCGAAAACATACATATGCTGCTTTGGAACAGTAGTTAGAGCTTTGAGTTAAAGACTGGAAGGTCGCAGGTTCGAATCCGATACTAGTAGCTTGCCTACAAATATGTATGCATTGATCGGAGTTTAGCAAAACGGCTACAGAAGAAAAGAAAACAAGAACTGACATCTCAGCAGAAAACAGTAAAAAAAAAAATACACGCAGGAAAATTATAGATGTGCAAACGCAAGCCAAGAAGCAGTTACCGTAATGTTTTCAACCATGTATTTGCCAATATGATTGTATTATTTCTTTTGTGTACGTTCTATTGTACGCATTTGGTAGAGACTGTAACGGGCATCATAATTATACAGTAATGTTGTTGTTGTTGCTGTTGTTGTCTTCAATTTCACGTCTGTTCACTCTAAGTGATATTAGACGCACCATTTAATACGGTAATGTTTTCCTTTATGAAATGCAATAACCATTTCTTAAGACAGCCCCTTGCCATTGCTTTAGAGCATAACTCAAAGGTAGTCAACTCAGTACACTGCTACCCTTAGAAAGGTATTGACCGTGGGCAATGTACATAAAATATCCAATATAAACCCGCCTCTCCACCAAAAAAAATCCTCTGATTTAACCTACACACGCCCACGTCAACAATGGTAGTCCTTTGGTTTGTGGCCTCATCTTCTGGCAACCAACCGAGAGTGCCCTCGACTTCATTAATTGTTTTTCTTTTCATTATATTACTGACCTAGATATGGCAAGAGTTGTGTTGTGGATCTTAGGGGGATGTGGTATTTATTGGAACGCACTGCAAACGAGAAGCAGAGCTCCTTAAATCTCCAGAAATAGGAGGTGGAAAAAAAAACGAGTGGAGTGGGGGTGGGTGAGGGGGTGGGTAGGGGAGCGGAGATGCTGAATTATGTGTGAAGAGTTATTTTCCATTGTCGCAGTTAAGTTGTGGTTGTTATGTATGGCGCTTAGATGTGTGGTAATCCAGAGTTATTAGAGGGGAGTAGGTGTAGATACTGTCAATATAGTGTGTGTAATATTATATCCATCAGTGGAACATAAATATCTGCACGGCTCTCTATGTCTCTGTGTGTCTCTTTCTGTGTGTCTCTGTCTCTGTCTGTGTGTGTAGGTGTGTGTGTTTGTATGTTTGTGTGTGTGTGCGTGTGCGTGTGTGTGTGTGTGTGTGTGTGCGGCGGTGGGGGGGTGGTGCGTGCGTGCGTGTGTGTGTGTGTAGGTGTGTGAAATACAGAAACATACAAGAGAGAGGAAAAAAGAGAGGCATACACACATACATTTTTTTTTAAAATGAAGACAAAATCAAAATAGATGGACAAACAGATGATCAGATAAGTAGAAAAACAGAGACATGCTAGAAACAATTCAGCCCTTCGTCTTCCTGCGCTCTTTCCATGGTCATTGTTTTTCCAGTCTATGTCTATAACTAATCATCGAAGTATACAAGGCTCTTATGTGAACGGCTACGTGCATACAATCCCATCATTGTGAACTTTGGAGCTCTTGCCGGAACATGAAAAACAAAAATGATATGACTGTGAAAGTGGTTTATACAAAATCCGTTATTAACTGTTATGCACATAATATTGATGAACAGGCTGTTTTAAAAATATCAAATCTTGCAGTGATCTCTTAATTCTGCACTTCGCCACTGCTAATCTTATGAGCTATCCTTGCTAAAACATATCACGATAATCTTCTAAATGAAAAGTTAGGCCAAGAAAAAATGCATGGGAAGTGTCTATGTACTATATATCATTCACTGCATTCTATTCATTCTACATCGGTCGTTTCAGTTCTTTCGTATTAATTTTGGCTTTACCATTTTGGCAATGATGACCATTAGCAGTCGTCTTTTTATTTTTATTTTTTTTAGAAACTGGCTCCATGCACTAGATATTGGTACGTATTTGGAGGACCGGATAGCCTAGTGGTTAGAACATTGCGCTCGCAATCTGACAACCCGGGTTCGATTCACGTCCAAGGGGATATTTTCCCCTTGAGTTAACATCAGTGCAGACTCCACTCTCCTCAATAGTCCTTCGGATGATACTTTAAACCGAGGCCCCGTGTGCGAACGCACGCAGAACATCTTGCGCACACGTTAACTCCTGTTCCGCTTTTCGTAAGAGTAGGCCATTGTGTGCTGAAGGGAACATATGACAACATATACACAACCGCATACACACGGGAACTGGATGTAAAAAAACACACAAGTGCTTATTCCATTATCCTCGATATAAAAAAAAGTAAAAAACAAAATCTCATTATTGACTTATACGAGGTAATGATGTCTTCCAAGTGCTTACAAGACGTGGTATTGATAGCAATGCACTGCAAAAGAGAGACAGGGTTTGCTAAATCTCCAGAAATAGGAGGACAGTAAGGAGAACAAGGAGCAGAACAAGAGTGATGGATGTGTGGAGTCTTTTCAGATTGCCACAGCTTACTTCCAGTTGACATACGGGTATTTCATCCCCACACTTCTTACGATATAATCATGAGAAAAGTTTCCGTATGAATAATATTCTTATGATAATGAACATTGTCAACTAAAGCTCATTCGGTACTCTCACTCTTAGATTCGTGTCTGCCGGTTCTTTAACATAGCACAACGAAGAAAGTATGAAGATATGAACATACTATACAGAATACCATTTCAATCTTGATGCTGCTTAATATTGGCTACGGGAAAGCAAGCGCTCTTACCACTGAGCTATCCCGCCCTCTATTACACTTTTCTGCAACACACTTGACAATAACTTAAGAAAAACAAATTCGAGCAAATTCAGCACTAAATATACTGCACGCGTTAAATCCTGTTTCGCTTTTCGAAAGAATAGGCCATCGTGTGCCGGTGGGAACAGATGACAACATTTCAAAACCGCATACACACGGGGACTGGAATTTAAAAAAAACCCACGTAAGCGCTTATTCCATTTTTTCGATATAAAAGTATAAATACAAAATAATAAAAAACACACCAAATAATTGGTTTTACATGCATTACCGCAGAGATACATAACTTCCATATATAGTTTGCACCGTTGTACGGCATGTATTTTAAACCATATATATATATTTTTTTTTTGCAAAACCGTATACGTTTTAATGCTAGATAGCAAATTTATTGTGTAGGCTGTTGTAAGGATAATTTTGTATCTCCAGTTGTTGTTGTTTTGTTTTTTATTTGCTGTGGTTGTAGTTGCTGTTGGGGTAATATCTAGCCACATTATCAGAAAACTGGTACAAGAAAGAAAGCATTTTGATTCCCTGCCCCTCTGTAATTGTTTGAAATGTGTGTTAAACAAGAAAGCTACATCCCTTTAAGATTAATAGATGTTACACCATAAACTCTATAATAGGGAGAAGGCATTGTCTGAGATCATCTGTTCTGAACACAAAACTGAACTTACTTCAGTAGGCCCGCAGAAGCCAGGTTTTGTGTCAGCTTCCTGCTGACAAATTGCATCACTAATTGATTGAGGAAGTTTCATGTCAAAGTCCTGTTTCCTGATCCTTCTGGCTCACAGATTTGCAGCCTTTAAGGACTCCAGGAAACAGGAATAGAATAGTGACTAAGTTTTTTTTCCTTTTAGACAAGGCAAACAGGCGGTTGTTAAAACCCTTAGTCGTGTTGTTTTTTTAAAATCTATCCTCTTCCCCTCGTCTCCCCAACTCTGCTTCGTACAATCACAAGCCCTTCTTTATACGAACGTTAAAAGTATACAAAGTATATGCAGGTACAAATAACGGATGTTGTAAACGAGTTTGAAGTAAACCATTTCTAGAATTCAAGGGCCCTAGATTATTATTCCTTTGCTGTATTTTGACAGCTACAACCATGAAAATACTTTTTTTTTCTTTGAAGATTGATAATCAATCCATTATATTCATACTAAGTGCATCATGTACTGCAGAGACAATGAACCATATAAGAGGAATCATTACGTTGTTTGTATATATATATATATATATATATTATATATATATATATATATATATATAGTGTGTGTGTGTGTTGTAAAACATGTTTTGTTAGGCTTTTATGCATTTTAAGAAGAATCGATCATTTCTGTATTTCGTGCTGATATTCCTTAATCTACTGTTTCTGATTTTCTATTGTCCCTTTCATTCAAGATAAATACTTCCCCGTGGAGATGCCGGGGGCCTGTCAGTATAGATAGCATCCGCATCTTCTGGAAATTTCTATGGTAGGAGTTCCATCTGTAAATCCCTCTCTACCGTTTCTGCCTTGTTCATTGTCTTCTTGTCATCTCCTTCTTGACTACTCTCTTCTTTCTTGGTCAACTTTCCTGCCTATATTTCAGAAATAGTGAAATATAACAATTTCCTTTCACGGGAAGGGTGGATTTTCTGGGCTTGGTTTGTCAGGCGCTTAACGGCAGCCTAACGGATTCTCGCCCATATAACAAACAACAATATTTGCAGTCTGAGTGCTCGAGAAAGAAGAAGTGGAAGAAAAGAAAACCAACATTATCAGGAAAGGAAAAATAGGCAAAATACAAAACAGATTTTGCAGATTGGATGAGATAGCGTGCATTTGTTCAAAATATACAATTAACATCCCAGGAACATTGGAAATAAAAACCTCGATTATCATTTAACCCATATTGTCCCTCTACGATTTCATCTTATCTCTCCATACACAAGGTTGCTAGGTTTAAACACATATGTACCTAACGAAATACATCGCATCTGTGCATGTGGAGAACATAAAACCAAGTCTAAACCAATCTATCTCTGACTCCGACCTGCGCTGCTTTCTGTAAGGCTATGGCGGGAACGAACGAAAAGATCGTGTGCCGGTATCTTGCAGAACATGACCCAAAGTAATTGCCCGAGTTGAGGAAGTATCGTGTCAAAGACCTGCTCCTGCTTCTTCGGACTGATTCAGGGAGCCGCACCAAGCAGTTGCCACGAAGGATATGCATGAAGTAATGATATTTGTTTTGTACGTCAGACAGTGTTGGCATAATTTTAACTCGCCGTCATTTATTTTTCCTGCTGACTATCTTTCTCCTTTCCTATCTTGTACAATTAATGAGGATTGAAGCACACAGGCAGAACTCGACTGCAAGGAAGTGTTCTTAGGAAAAATGATATGCTTTGTTTGATTAACTGGCATGATGCTCTCTTGTGTCTGTTTACTTCCATGGTCTTCTGATTTTTGTTACAGTCATATGTATCGATTGTTTATCTTCTCCGTGTGTCTTTTTTTGTATGTGTGTGTGTGTGTGTGTGTGTGGTGTGTGTGTGTGTGTGTGGTGTGTGTGTGTGTGTGTGTGTGTGTGTGTGTGTTGTGTGTGTGTGTGTGTGTGTGTAGGTGGGTCAGCAAGGGTCTGGATGTGGGTGTGTGGGGATGTGAGTGTGTGTGTGTGCGTGCTTGCGTGCGTGTGTGCGTATGTGTGCGCGCGCGCGCTCGTGTGTTCATGTGCGTGCATGTGCGTGCGTGTGTGTACGTGTGCGTGTACGCATCCTCGTACAAATCTCTATAGCTTGTGTCCACCGGTGCTTGTGCCTATATAAACGCTTTACATGCACACGAGCATAATTGCTAAGGATAGGACGTTTCATATATTTAACCATAGATTTTGTCATCCTAAGAATTATACATATCACGATCACATTCCTTTCTGTTGTATGCAGCTCGCACAACAAACGAACGAACGCACGAACGAACGAACGAACGTGTGCAAACGCACGCAGAACATCTTGCGCATACGTTAAATCCTGTTCCGCTTTTTGTAAAAGTAGGCCATTGTGTGCCGGTGGGACGGATGAAACATTTACAAAACCGCATACACACAGGGGCTGGATGTAAAAAGCACAGATGTGCTTATTCCAGTATCCTCGATATAACAGAATAAATACATAAAAATATAAAAATAAACGACTGGCATATAACACAATAAACCTTGTAATTGAGCTATACATCAATGCCCAAACATCTTTCTTGTATTGTTTTATTTTTATTTTCCCTTTTCATCTTCATGTGTGGTTTTCTTTCTTTTTCTTTTCTTTTCACAGCTTCAAGACAAGCAACGTCGAACTTGAGGACAGGGATATGAAGTGAGGACTGTCTTGTCTATCGGTTGACTTACTTGAAGCAAGGCTAGCTACGGGGAGGTAAAATGGATGAGCGGAACTATTGGCGTTGGTGGAGTAGGGACTGTGCGGTTGTCTGGACTGGCTTTTCTGTCGTTGTGACCATCGATTGGTGCCGCTGCTGACGGTTCATCGATTGTCTTAGGATTTGCTGGGTTGTTATTAAAGAGAGAAATGACAAAAGTTAGACTTTAAAGGGGGCACGGAGGGGGAGGGGTGTTGGTCGAGGTGTGTGTGTGTGTGTGTGTGGTGGTATGTGTGTGTGGTGGTGTGTTGTGTGTGTTGTGTGTGTGTGTGTGTGTGGTGTGTGTGTTGTGTTTGTGAGGTGTGTGGATGTGTGGTGTGTGGTGTGGTGGTGTGGTTTGTGTTGTGTGTGTGTGTGTGTGTGTGTGTGTTTGTGTGCGTGTGCGCGCGCGCGCACATACACATTCCTACAACCGTTAAAAGCACGTATGTGTAAACGGGAAAAAAACCTGAGAAGAAGAGATGGCAAGGCAAAATTCAAGTCAAAACCAGAATGGGCTTGACAAAAAACATTAGTATTATACTGCCTGCACCAAATTAGACCTTGAAATCCGGTTTGGCATTTTTGAATTTCAATACAAAAACTACCAAGGTATCAGTTAAGCAGCTTGTTCATACTATTGACAGAAGAAAGACAACATATTACTCCGTGTCAACAATAAGGACAGTATAACAATATGTGCAATACAAGCTTCACGGTCGGATATATATATTTTTATATTTTTATCCTTTACCTTATGATTGTATTCTAATAATCTGAAAAATCCAATCGGCAACAGTGTGACATTTATGCACTCTAGCAGTCACTAGATACATAGACAGTTTATGACACCGTTTAAGAATTTTAAAAACAATTCCCGTCAGTTTAGTACTTCGTATTCTTGGGACTGAGGGGTGGTGGGTTGACATCGATGCATAAGATAAGGTTTATACATTACCAGCAGCCAGAGTTTCTATTATACATTCTACCGACTACTGCATTACAAATACCAGACTGTCCAGAATGATGTAGATGCAGTCTTTAACCCTTTAACTACATGTCAATAACGTGTAATAACGATGATTTCATTTCTTGAACCCTTAATAGCGGTTATCCGCCTTTGAGGATTTTGTTTCTCTATCTACGTTGTATCTATCTTTCATTCTATGTCTCTTTGTTTGTTTGATTTGTACTCTTTTTTCCTTCGAAGGATTTACTGGGGGGGAAAAGGTCAGTGAAACAATACATCTCTCGTCGATATTTGTGAAGGATTTTCTACCAGCGCCTGGAGGATAGTCTATTTACAGCAGCACATCATGACCAAAAAACACACCAAAAACAAACACCACAGGGCTGGCTTATCTCTGAAAATAGAAGACAGGGATGAGTGAAATAGGACACAAAACTGATGCGCAAAAATCCTCAAACGGCCTGATTTCCTTTGAGCTGGTGTTGACTTTGAGTATTATGTATTGATTCCTTGTCCACCAGTATCTTATTGCAGGAACGAGGTGGGAGGCTTTATCATGGCTTGCTGTACACAAGCATAGGTAAAACCCTTCACGTTCTCATCATACTTTTAGGATATATCTGACTTCAACAGAAACTTGCTTGAATGCTTTATTTAGAAATCCAAGAAATTATGTCTTTTTTTCTCACTCCAATGCAAAATAACCTGTTTTATTTTGCGGTTAGCTACTTTTGCTACATTGTCTGTTCTGTTCTTCTTCGTTATTTGATATTGTCACACTTCATAGCAGAAAGGCAGGTTTCATTGCACATGATTTATTATAAACGGCAGGAGACCTTTGCCTTCAGAATTAATTTAAAAAAGCTACCTGAGACAAAATGTCTGCAATGCAGATCGGAACTATTTTTTCTGATGGTATGTGGCAGTAACAGATGGAGGAGTTTCGTGCCAAGGAGAGGAGGAGCAAAGAGATCAGGCAGAAAGTCGCATGTCAAGTCTAGCTTCCTGCTCTCTCCTTGCCTGACTAAGAGGTGGCTAATATGTGCCCCAGGATACAGGCACTGATTAATGATGGCTTGAGGCTGCAGACATTGCGGCCAGATTTTTACTTAATCCCTTTCCTTCCTCCCTTCTTTTCCTTTACCGAACTTCAACTTATCTTCTCTGCAGTGAATAAGAATGTCGCTGTGTGGAACTTGAAAAAGTTTTGCAGTGACTGTAGTAGAGGCTTTGGGGGATGTAGGTGATTCGAGAACAACATTCCGTTCTTTAAATGTTGTATGTCTTCATTATACTCTATAAACGGTCTTAATTGAAACCAAGTTTATTGGTTGTAAACATATTGTTTCTTAGGTACTGAATGTGCTAAGGGTATTAAAAACAGTTGTCTAGAATATATTGCATATATAATACATCTTGGCGCAGGGATGAAGGAAGACAGCCGGAATGACATGGGCCGAGCTGAAGAGGATCTCCCAGAGCCGAATTTGTTGGAGGGGTGTTGTTGTGACCCTATGTTTCCCAGGGATTCAAGAGGCATAAGTTAAAAACAAAGTACATCTTCATTCAGGATTCAAGATTTTCGCGTATTGCTTCCTCTCTCTACGTGAAGTCTTGCTGTGCAGTTTTAGCGTTATCTTACATATCTCTTCTGAAGTCAACGGAAAGAAAAGAAAAAAAAATCAACATCCACAGAGAGAAGAGCATGTAAACAGTATAATAAAACATATTCTTCTTATCGCAAACTTAAACCACCCATCTCAAGAACTGTCAAGATGATAACCACACATTCACTAACTTTCCTGTCAAAATTACTTAGCGCTAGTCATTTTTAGGATCAAGAAATCAGGGTTCATGCTATTTATATAACTTAAAACAATACAAAGTCATTGCGTGCTGGACAAGAATGTGTGTGTGTGCGCGCGTGTGTGTGTGTGTGTGTGTGTGTGTGCGTGCGTGCGTGTGTGTGTGTGTGTGTGTGTGTGTGTGTGTGTGTGTGTGTGTGTGCAGAGATTGAATTGTAATGCAGTCCTAGCGTTAGTTACGTTGCGCTGCTGCTGCTGCTGCTGCTGCTGCTCTGTGGCTGCAACAAAGACGTCTGTGCCAGAGGCCTGCAGAGAACGGACCGGCAGCAGTAATTGATTGAGGAAGTGGCACGTCAAAGTCTTGCTTCTTGCTCCTTCTATCTCGCTCAGCGGGCGGCTAATGCGGCCCCCGGGAGACAGGCATTGAGTAATGGTTGCTTTGTGCATCACACAATGCAGGCAGACCTTTCCTTAAGTCGTTCTTTTTTCCAGCTTTACTGGATACCCATCCCCTGCAGTTTACTATAATGAAAACTTTTTTTTAAGGGATTTGGAGGTTGAAGGGTACTAAAGTGCTTGTAGGTGACAGCCAGTGACTTTTAGAGGATGAATTAGAAGTAGAAGGATCAGCTATGTTAGTAGGGGAAAATATAATACCAGTCCTATAAACTCAAGTTAAATGTTTTCTTTGATTGATTGATATGTTCAAATAAATCTATACTATTTATAACAGAAAGCTTTCAAATTGTTCTAAACAATATTCAACCATATCAAGCCATGAATGCAGCGCACACTACACTGATAAAACCATTGATGCTCCTCTTGTCTTGATCATCTTCTGAAACGACATGTATTTTGTGCCAGGTTCTCTTTTTTGTGATAGGTCTTGTGCAGTTCTTTGCTATATATATATATATATATATATATATATATATATAAATATATATATATATATATATATATATATATATATAAATATATATTAAATAAAGCAAATAAGCCTAAACCTGTCTCATACCCGCACAACACGAAGTCTTCACACGTTAAAACAAAAGACAGTTCTGGAAGTGATGTATGTGTTACGCAGATTACAGCTGTGTCTTTAACACGAGTAGACAAGACAACGCTGCCGTGATGCATGTGCCATGCATAGATTAGAGCCGCTTTCGACCCGACCGTGGCAAGGAAGCAAATACACTGATGCCACGCCAGTATCCCCCGACAGGGAAAGTGCAGGGGTAATTGACATACCCAGTCACCTGTCAAAGTCTGGCTCCTCGCTTCTGCTGGCTGTCTCGGTGGCTGGCTAATGCGAGGCTGGCCCCCGTGAGGCAGGTGTTAACAGCGTGGCTGTTGTGTGCATCAGAAAATGCAGCCAGGTATTCGTTTCAACACCTCTCTTTTCCGCTCCTTCTGACAACATACCTCCCTCCGTTTACATGTTGAAAACTTATTGTATGGAATTGAACAGGGGAAAAGGAGGGCTTTGTAGAAACACCTAGCGACTTTAAGAGTTCGGAAAATTACTAGTGTTGTATTATCAAGAACATTCTGGCAGGTTCCCACCTTCATCCAAGCCATCTTGCGCAAAAAGTTAAAACCCGTTACGCTTTTCGGGAAAAAAAGTAGGCCATTGTGTGCCGGTGGGAACGAATGACAAAATTGACAAAACTGCATACACACGGGGACTGGTTGTAAATAAGTACATGCGCGCTAATTCCATTTCCTCGAACTAGAATATTGTTTTGTTTTGTTTTAAGCCAAACGCGAAGCCTGCGACGAAATGCTACTGCGCTTTCAACATGCTATGTTATGATTCTAGTTCAGCTTTGACAAGCTCTTGGAATGAAAACGAACACTCTCATGGAATTTCAAAGGAGAAAATAAATCACTTGAAGTCGGAGTTTGACTGTCATTATGGCGATATTTTTGTAGATAATCTTACTCGCAAACACCAATTTTGTGTGTACGTGGACTTGGAAAAGGTTCACACTACGTGTGTACGTTTACTTGTAATTATGCCGAGCAACTGCTTTATTGTCGGATTAAGGATAAAACAAAATAATAAACAAAAACAATGACACATTGAAACAAAGTTCGAATTGAAAGCAAACTTCTTCACTTACAGTTCCACCTCTACCTTTACTACCGACTCAATCATCATCAATAACAGCAGAGAGAGAGAGAGAGAGAGAGAGAGAGAGAGAGAGAGAGAGAGAGAGAGAGAGAGAGGAGAGAGAGAGAGAGAGAGAGAGAGAGAGAGAGAGAGAGAGAGAGAGAGAGAGAGACAGACAGACAGACAGACAGACAGACAGACAGACAGACAGACAGACACAGAGAGAGGGAGGGGGGTCTTATTCTTCTGTGCAAGTTCCTCCAATTGGACCATCATTTCCAATTACACAAAATCATCGAATACAAGCCCTCTCTAATAAGAGCTATTTTCTGACGGTGGTTTTAAATTCAATGAAGGAACGAGAATACAAAATCGTGTGTAGTCCGTTTTGTAACACAATTTTATCAATGAAAACATGCTTCCAAATCTTCAATTATTGTGTCACGCAACGAAATTCTCCTTTCTATTAAGTCACGAGATTTATCTGCGTGAAATTCGGGCTACTCTCCCCGAGGAGAGCACGTCGCCACAAGAGCAGCGCCACACTAATCTGTTTTTATTTTTGTTCTTTTATATTAATTTTGACAAGAAGAAGAAGAAGGAGAAGAAGAGAAGAAGAAAAGAAGAAGAAGAAGAAGAAGAAGAAGAAGAAGAAGAAGAAGAAGAAGAAGAGAGAGAGAAGAAGAAGAAGAGAAGCATTGCGAAGAAGAAGAAGAAGAAGAGCATTGCGAAGAGAAGAAGAAGAATTGCGAAGAATAAGAAGAAGAAGAGAAGAAGAGAAGAAGAAGAAGAAGAAGAAGAAACTTTGTTGATGAGGCAGGATGAACAAAAAGAGGAGCAGGATAGGACAGGAAGGCGGAGGAGGCCGATGACAAGGGGAGAGGGGGGGTGGCTGTAAGGGTAAAGAGGAGAGAGGTGACCAAAGGCGGTCAATTCAATGAAGGGAATGGCAATAACCATATGCTGAAATGCCTCGTCACTTCAGTCCTTCAGCGCTGTGTCTGTCCGCGCTGTCTTTCTGCTTTACTGATCGCCCGCCTTTGTTGACAGTTGCCTCTGTGCTTGACTGATGCATGCACGTACAGCCGTCTGATGACTGTTTGCTATGTTATCTAGGGATCGAATGACAGCTTATGTATATCTATCTATTTGATGACTGATGTATACGTATCTAGCGCGCTGATGGCTGCTTGTTATATATGTACTTATCTGATGACTGATTGCGGTATGTGTAGCTATCTGATGACTTATTTATGACTATCTAGCCATCTGATGACTGCTTATGTATAGCCATTGGATGACCGCTTTTTGCCTTATCTAACCATCTGATGATAGCTTATATATTTTATATCTAGCTATATGATGGCTGATGAATACATATCTAGCTATTAAATGACAAATGTATACACATCTAGCTGTCTGAATATTGCCTATGGTATTAATTTTTTAAAGATTGATGTATACATATCTAGCTAACTGATGACTACTTATGTAAATCTAGCTGATTTCTGAACACCTAGCTGTCTTGTCACTGTTATTTTGTATAACTAGCTTTCTGATAACTGAGGTTCTGGCTGGCTCGTCTTCTGTGACGTCCCCCTCCCACTGTTACCACGCCACTCATTTCAACTCCATCGCCACAGCGATACCCTGATTCCTTATGCCACATTCTCAGGGCAGAATGTCCACAGGGAGCCCATCAATATCAGGCTACCGCGGAGCAGCCAGCCAGAGGGGCCCTGCACTAATGCTGGATCACTTTGGTGGTGTTCAGTGGTGCCTATTTATAGCTTACACGCGCAGGACACCAACTTGGTTGAATATCTGTTTGTTTGTCTACCTCGTTCTCTGTTGGTCTGACTGTATGTGTTGCATACCCTTGCTCATTCATGTGAGGGCAAAGGGAATAAGTGTTATGCAAGGTGTGCTTGTGTGTGTGTGTGTGTTCATTTTCATTTTATTTTATTTTATTCTTTTATATCGAGGATAATGGATTAAGTGCGTATGTGCTTTTTTTTTTACATCTAGTCCCCGTGTGAATGCAGTTTTGTAAATGTTGTCATCAGTTCCTACCGGCACACAATGGCCTACTTTTTCGGAAAGCGGAATAGGATTTAACATGTGCGCAAGATGTTCTGCGTGCGTTCGCACACGGGGTCTCGGTTTATAGTCTCATCCAAAGGGCTTTTGGGGAGAGTAGAGTCTGCACTGATGTTAACTCCAGGGAAAATATCCCCTTGAACGGGAATCGAACCCGGGTCGTCAGATTGCGAGCGCGATGTTCTAACCACTAGGCTATCCCGTCTCGCGTCCGTGTGTGTGTGTGTGTGTGTGTGTGTGTGTGTGTGTGCGTGCGTGCGTGCGTGCGTGCGTGCGTGCGTGCGTGCGTGCGTTTGGTGTGTGTGTGTGTGTGTGTGTGTGTGTGTGAAAGTCAAAGTCAAAGTCAAAGTCAAAGTCAAACTTTTATTTTCAGATGGTACATTGAATAAGCAGTGCCATTGCTTTTCTTCATCAAGCCATCTATCTAAAGAAAACAAAGCGAGAAGAAAAGATAATGTATATGCAGATATAGAATAAAAAACCTAATCTATTGTCAACTATACAAATCAAACAAGAAAAGACAATAACATAGGCATATATGGAATTAAAAACAAAACAAAAAACCCAGAAAAATTTTAATCCATACAATTCAAATAATTCAAAAATCTTGAAATAATATTCGTCATAATACAAACAAACAAGCAACAAAGAAAAACCAAACCAAAACAAACAAAGAAGACAAAACAAAATAAAACATTAAAAACCCACACCAACTGCCCCCCCCCCCCTCACACACACATACACACACAAACCTTCAACCATACAAACAACTGAATAAAACAACAAAACATTATGAATCAACAAGAACAACCACAACAAGGAAATAAAGAATCAAACAAACACAAACATACGTACACAACAACAACAACAGCGACAATAACGAACATAGGACAAGAATAACAGCCAAGACAAATAGCGCGCGCGCGATCGCGCGTGCGCGCGCGCGCGCGCGCGCGCGTGTGTGTGTGTGTGTGTGTGTGTGTGTGTGTGTGTGTGTGTGCGTGAGTGCGTGTGTGTATGCGTGTGTGTATGCGTATGTGTGTGGTGTGTGTGTGTGAGAGAGAGAGAGAGAGAGAGAGAGAGAGAGAGAGAGAGAGAGAGAGAGAGAGAGAGAGAGAGAGAGAGAGAGAGAGAGAGAGAGAGAGAGAGAGAGTGAGAGGGTGTATGATGTTCGGGAAGTGGGGTGAATAGAAAATACATGAAACCAACCTCAGTCTTATCCGAAACCATTTGGCTGATTATAAAATGATACATCCCACAGTTTCTGACCCATCACAATGTCTTCTTCTTCGTTTTATTCTTCTTTATCATTTTATTTTTTCTGCTACGCTGTGAGGGTCATTGTTTTGACATCAGATACAACCACTAAAGTGAAAAGAATCAACGGTGGCTGGCATTGCTTTGACATCCTAAAGAACAAGAGGCCTGCAACAAAATGATGAAGGTTTGCAGTTGTTTTGACATTAATCATAAGTTTCGAAATGATTTGGAATATCTCGGCTCTTACAATATAGAAGCTTCTAACATCAGAATAAGGGAAATATTCCAGTGTGTACGCTTTACTCATGCACTTTTGTGAACATGCTTGTTGGTTTATATTCGTGCTATACAAGGCGGTGACGCACTAACATCAACTACACTGTCCTTACCAAGGAAGGACAGGCCAGTGATTGAACATACTTTTCTTATAAACTGATTTGTCAATTTGTATTTCCATGTTGTCGTTTTGCTTATGCTTGGTTACAGTTTGATTTCTTTGTTTTCTTTTGTTATTTCACTATCTTTTTTTTTAAGGACGACTGATATTTTGTCGTTGTTGTTTCGGTTTTACGTCTGTTTACTCGAAGTGACGTTAGACTGCTCTCTTCGAGTGTGAGTCTGCATAAATGTATGATGGGGCATTTCCAAACAGCTACACACGCACACATTTCTCATGCAGTATGTATTGTTTTGGTGAGTCATATGTATTGTGGTGAGGGAAACACATTATATATTGTGGATGCCTTCCAGGGTGTGTCAGCCGGGGACCACTCAACAACAAGAACAGAGTCCTGATTTAGCACTGCATATTTCAAGGAATTATTGCACGGGAGGCCTAGAAGCATGACACAACATCTACAAGCTTACATAAACATGACGGACGTAAAGCGAAGAAGGTGGTACATAAAAACTGGCAACAACAACATCAAACAACAACAGCAACAGCAGCAGCAAAGTCGAGAGAAGAAGGGGAGCACCAACAAATGTTAGAAGAAGTGCCAACAAGAGAAAGAGAGAGAGAGAGAGAGAGAAGAGAGAGAGAGAAGAGAGAAGAGAGAGAGACAGACAGACAGATAGACAGAGAGAGGAGAGAGAGACAGACAGACAGACAGACAGATAGACAGACAGACACACACACATACACACGGACACACATACAGAGAGAGAAAAAGGAGACAGAGAGACAGAGACAAAGAGTAATGCATGCTCAATTCACATCCATCACAACAGCAATAGGAAAGCAAATATTCCCACTTTAGTACTCCTTAGTCTACGGATACGATCTTATTATTTCGTAGTTGCACAATGGACAAACTGAAAATCTGGTCTTACAACACAACCAAAAAGAAACAACAACAAAACCAAAAATTAAGAACCAAAATAAAAATAGTACTGCAGATTTATATTCGTGAATCAATCCCCTTCTTGACGAAGATGGCTGTCAAGGGACAGGAGAGTCGCATTGGTGCACACGTACCTGTCTTCAGGCTGGTTAATCGTCAGCTTTTTGAAAGCAACATAGCAATATCAAAGCCAGTCTAGACCAGTCTCTGATGTTCTTCATCCAGTTCCTCATTCGTCTGTCCCTTTATCTCTGTATCTGTTTCTCTGTGTATCTCTCCATCCCTCTGTATCTGTGTGTGTCTCTCTCTCACTCTCTCTGTTTCTCTGTGTATCTCTCCATTCTCTCTCTCTCTCTCTCTCTCTCTCTCTCTCTCTCTTCTCTCTCTCTCTCTCTCTCTCTCTCTCTCTCTCTCTCTCTCAACATTTAACTGATTCTGAAGACCACTTGGTGTTGTTGATATCAGTGCCACATCATCTGCAAATAACAAGATGAATAATTCCATAATATCTGGAAATAGCTGTACCCCATGTTTACCCCTTTCGTTAATTTGATCTGCTAACTGGTTTACAAATAGGGAAAACAGAGTCGGGCTAAGAACACAGCCTTGCCTTACCCCAATTGGACAATCAAACATTTCGGTTAATTCAAAATTTGCTCGAACGCATGATTTTAATGACCTGTACATAGCTTGTAGTGCAGCAAAGAATTTACCATGTACACCTTGATCTTGAATGCACTGCATGAGTTTGTTATGCTGAACAGAATCAAAAGCTTTTCTGAAATCTACAAAAGCAACATAGAGTTTTCTTCCTTTTTTGTTTATTTGGCTCTAAATAACTGCGTATAGTGTAAATATTTGATCATCTGTTGAATATTTTCTTCGAAATCCTGCTTGACATTCTGAAATTAAGTTGTTGCTCTCTAACCAAGTGTATAGTCGCGTATTTAGTATTGAAGTATAGCATTTGGATATAATACTTAAGAGAGATATTCCCCTGTAGTTAACTACATCATTTAGGTTTCCTTTTTTATGCAATGGTATAATTATGGCTTTTGACCATTCCCCTGGGTAAATACCTTGTTCAAAAATAACATTAAAGAATTTTGTTAGAAACATTACAATATTACTACCACCAGTCTGTAACATTTCAGCTAAAATGTCATCTATCCCACTAGCTTTACCCTTTTTAAGTTTACCTATTGCCTGAACAACTTCTACTTCTAATATTTTTGTATTCAATGTATTATCTATTTCCTCTGTAGGTTCCAGTTCAATACCGTCATCCCTTTCAAGTTCTTCATTATTACCTTGGAAAACAGTTTTGAAATGATTCAACCACGCATCTGTACTAATATTATTTACTAATAAGATTAAGTTAGATGTAAACATAGATAAAACAAAAGTTATGGTATTTAGAAAAGGGGGCTTTTTGGGTAAACATGAGAAATGGTTCTATGATGGTAAGAGCTTAGAAGTAGTAAACAATTATTGCTATTTAGGGTTTAGGTTCACAACTATGATCAGTGCGAAAAACGGTACACAGCATCTAGTAACAAAAGGGAAAAAGGCAGTAGTTCAGCTCAATAGAGTTTTTCGGAAATATAAAGAGATGACAGTAAATACTTTTTTCAACATTATTGATAAAAAAATACAGCCAATATTGCTATATGCTGCTGAAGTATGGGGAAAAAACCAGTTAGAACATAGAGAAAAAGTCCACATGATGGCATGCAAAAGGTTTGTAGGTGTACCAACCAAAACACCAAACAAAATGATATATGGAGATTTGTGTAGATATCCTCTCTATGTAAATTCATACACTCCCTGCAAAAGTATTGGTTTAAATTATTACAAATGAATAATAAAACGGTTTCATTTTAAGGCGCATCAATGCTGTTGCAGCTGGGACAATTCCGGAAAACAGTGCTGGGTTTCAAAATAAGAGAAATCTTATGCTTAACTGGATTTAACATTGTTTGGTTGCAGCAGGGTGTTGGGGATGTGGAAAATTTTTAAAGATATTTAAACAGAGGTCATCGATATGTTTATTAAAGAATGGTCAGGAACTATAAGAGATCGTGATAGATATCCAACCCATATAGATATTTAAGCCCTATTCGAAAAAGAAAGTTATATTCTAGATATGGAAAAATTTTTGTTTCGTGTTGCCATCCGCAGTTAAGGTTTAATGTATCCCACTGAATAAAAATGTACATCGATATAGTGAATCTGTTCATGATAAATTCTGTCCATTTTGCAAAAATCAGATCGAAATGAAAAATTTTTTGTGTTATTTTGTGTATGTATGAAGATTTATGGGTCAAATTTCTAAAGAGTCAAAAAAATTTCCCTCTGCAATGTTGCTTAGACCCATGATCCTATCCACAGATACAATTTATCTAAATATGTGTTTCATGCAAGCAATAGGCGGAAGAAAATACTTTAAGTCTACAAGGTAACCAATCCTATGATTTTACGTCTGGTAAACATTTAAACATGTTCACTTGTTTATATCGCTAGTTTCGGGAGTTCGTGGCAAAAACATGATCAGTTTTTCTGTTTTCCCCCCTTTTTTACTGTTTGTCTCTGACTCTGATGATTTCAGTAGATGTGAAAGTAAACTGTGAGGTTGAAACTGTCCTTGGGATATGAACTGTGGTAGGTGTGGGGTGTACCATTATGATTCTCGATTAACCAGTGGTTGTAGAATATAGATAGGTGCTGTTATGTAAGATATTTTCTTTTCTTATTTTCTTTTCTATGTTGTATTGTGGCCTAAGGCCAATGTGCAATTAAATCATTTCAGAGTTCAGAGTTCTCTCTCTCATAAAGAGAGGTATGATGTGTATAGATCGTTTAAAAGTATTTTTGTAAAAGAGCAGTATTTAAACTTTATAGATGTCTACTGCTTTTGTGTAGCAATTACACAAGCAAGAGTTAATGTTTTACTCTTAACAATAATGTGTTAGATATACTGATAATATCCGGATAAATTATGTCCATTTTGTAAAACGAACTTTTAAAAAGAAGCCACTTTCTATTTGGGAAAGTTACATGTACTTAAACTTAAGAGAAAAGTTTTTAAGCAATGTATCAATGTACCAAGACAGATATGTTCAAAGTAAGAAATGATGGTTACAACATAGTTTGTCTAACTACATTTTCATTCTATTAACAAAAGGAAAAATAATGTTGTCGCAAATACTTGATTGGGAAAATGCTACGATTTGATATATCAATATGGATGTTTTTCTTAGACAGCATTTCTTTCTATGATTGGGTTATTTATTGATTTAAGGTTTATAATCAAAAAATAGAATAAATGGTGTTTTTCTTTTGTATTCAGTCATGAACTGTTATGACATAATCTTTTTGCATTATTTGGGTAGTATATGTTGGTGTTTTTTTCTCTAATCAGTCATAAATCATTATTTGTTTGTGTATTTGCTTTGCCAATGTATGAATGAACCATTGTTCTATCCCAAGCCCAACAAATGTATTGTGGTCCAAGGCCAATGTACATTAAATCGTTTCAGTGTTCAGTGTTCTTCTCTCCTTTTCTCTCTCTCTCTCTCTCTCTCTCTCTCTCTCTCTCTCTCTCTCTATCTCTCTCCCTCTCTGTCTTTCTCTCTCTCTCTGTCCATACAAATTTTTCTATATGTTCGCAGCTGTTCTGATGCTTTCTATTGTACATATTTATATCTTTTACATTCATATGAAATTCCAAGGGCATGTGATCAGACTCTATTCTATCTTCATTTAAAATTGTACACATTGAATATATATAGTCAAACAAACCATAAGATGCAACAAAATAATCGTTGACATGTTTTTCCCGAATCCTTATTACGTGAAATGTCCTTCAGTGTCACCATAACAAACACCATTCAAAAAAAATAGTTCTAAAGCAACAACCCTGTTTAAAAACTTTTTCCATACAAATTTAAAACTTGATCTTGAGAACATCTTTTAACTTTCACTTCGTCACATTTATTTTAAAAACTGAGAATGTTTGAAAATCCTCATTGACACAAGGGGAAATATCGGTGTTCTTCCCTTGAAGTCACCAACATCAGAATTGAAAGTCACCCAATTGAATGACAAGTTCTACTAAACAATCCTCAATTTGGGTAATTCCTTATCTATATCGTACACAGTATAGTATGGTGAATGTTGGGGGAACATAGGCCATACATATAACACATTATTTTCCAAGTGAAACAAATCTTTGTCTATAAGGATACCAACACATTATCATAATTCAATCCATCACTTGATATATTTCACAAGAGTCTTTCTTTTCAGACAGATTTACTCTCCAGATCGTCTTTCCACGCTCAGTAAACTTCAGCGCAGGTTTAACATAAACAACATGGTCATGAAACAACATCGAATGAAATTCCCCAACGAACGTCTCTCGAGACAAACAAAATCAAAGAAGAAACATATTCAACAAAGTCAGGGGTCAGGCAATTTAGAAAGTACACCGCTAACATTCCAATGAAGGAAAGAGCTGTGTCTTTTAGAGTTAGAACCATTCTCTGTATTAGTTTGGGAATCAACATCATCATTGCAGGAATTTGGAACATCACAACAGCCACGCCCATCTTTATTACCACAATCACTCTCAGACACATTCTCTTCACCACACAAGAGTGCACTTGCACCCGAACATATTTCTTCACAACAAGCCGGCACACCTGTGTGCTCTGAACAGAAATTCGTGCGTGTTTTTTGCACTTGATTTGCACGTGGGGTATTTGGGGTATTGGGGCTGCTTGACACACTCTCTCTACCCGTTGTCGCACTCACACTGTCTATGGAACACAGAATTTGCATCTGCTTTTGTTAACTTGATGAATTCAGACAGTGCACACCTACAGTTATTGAAAGCTACAGATATAGTTAGTGTCAATGTAAATAAAGCGATAGAAATGTTTAATGATGTTGTAAAAGATGCGGCTGATTGCATGAATCGGCAATTTTCTGTTAAAAAGAACAAGTCACAAAATAAATGGTTTGACTTAGAATGTAGAGCTGCCAGGCAAAACGTGAGAAAGATATTGAGGAAATATAGGAAAACTTTGGATAATGGTGATCGTCACGTATATTGTTTAGAGAGACGAGAATATAAAAATATGTTGCATCGAAAGAAAAGGTCTTTTCATGACTCATTATTTAAGCAAGTAATTGATTCAGTCAAAAATCAAGAAGAGTTCTGGAGGAATGTAAGATTAGTATTAAAGAAAAGAACATATATTCAGAACAGCATCACATTAGATCAGTGGCATAAACATTTCAAGCAAGTATTAGATAAAGAATCAAATGTAGAAGTTGAAGTTGAAGCAAATGGATTGTCACAAGACAATGAAACTCTGTCTTGTCCAGATCAAGATATTACTAAACAGGAAGTAATTTTTGCGATAAGAAAGTTGAAGAATGGTAAAGCAGCAGGGCCAGATGATTGCTAGGTGAGTTTTTCAAACATTTAGGAGATAGTGCTATAGATTTTCTCGTAGAGTTGTTTAATGTTCTATTTGATAAGGTATCTACCCAGAGAGCTGGACAGAATCAGTTATAATTCCACTGTTCAAAAAAGGTAACACAAATGATCCAAATAACTATAGAGGGATTTCTTTATGTAATATAGCAAGTAAACTATACAGCTCAATAGTAAATCAAAGATTATCTAGGTGGATTGAAGCAAATAATATCACAGGGTGAATATCAGGCAGGCTTCAAGAAAGGCTATAGTACAATTGATCATATATTTACTTTATTGGCTGCCATTCAAAAACAATTTGTAAACAATCGTAAACTCTATGTAGCCTTCATTGATTTCGAAAAGGCCTTTGATTCTATTTCAAGACAACTTTTATGGCCAATTCTAAGCAAAAATGGCATTAAGGGAAAGTTTTACAACTGTATAAAAAGTATGTACAATGATGTAAAGGCTAAAATAAAAAATGGGGCTAAGTTTAGTGACTATATTAAATGTACGCAAGGGGTTAAACAAGGAGACGTATGCAGCCCAGTTCTGTTTTCGTTGTTTATTATTGAAGTAGCTCTTGACATAATAAAAAATGGGAGACATGGTGTTACTTTCGATTTAGTAGAATTATTTGTTATGTTGTTTGCAGACGATATTGTTTTGTTATCTGATACTGTTATTGGTTTGCAAACGCAATTGAACAGTTTTGGACGCTGCAGCTCAAAGACTTCAGCTTAAAGTAAACATGGAAAAAAGTAATATCATAGTATTTCGTAAGGGTGGATATCTGGCTTCTCGTGAAAGATGGTTTTATGGAAAATCTCAAATTAAAGTTGTAAATGCTTATAAGTATCTAGGTATATATTTTTCTACTAAGCTTAGTTTTACTTTTGCCTGTCAAGATCTTGTGAGCAGAGGTAAACGAGCAGTCATGAATATCTTAATGTTTTTGAACAAATTTGACAGCACCTCAGCAGAATTATTTTTTAAGTTATTTGATGCACAGGTGCAGCCAATTGTTCAGTATGGTGCAGAAATATGGGCTTTCTTTGCAGGGCATGAAATTGAAAAATTACATTTATTCGCAATGAAACGATTCCTACTTGTTAACAGGCGAACACCAAACGATCTAGTTTATGGTGAGCTTGGAAGACATCCATTGTATTTAAATTCTTATGTGAAATGCATTGGGTATTGGTTAAAAGTATCGCAGATGTGTGGAAACAGACTCCCTTCCCAAGCATATAAACTTTTGTATAACCTCGATGAGAGAGGGAAGATAACATGGGTAACTAGCGTGCGTAAGTGTTTGTGTGAAAATGGTTTTGCATTTGTGTGGCTTAATCAGGGTGTTGGGTGTGTCAAGAGTTTTCTGGCCTCCTTTAAACAACGTATCATAGATTGTAGATGGCAGCATTGGGAGAGCCACATTCAAAGCAGCGACAGATTTTCTTTATATAAATTATTCAAAGCAAATCACCTTGTTGAAACATACCTAACCATGAATATGAAATAAGTTTGTAAGGTGTGTATTGACCAAGTTTCGTTTTGGGGTCACCGATATGATGGTACATCATTTAAGATATAAAATATATGACAGAAATATGACGTGCCCCATGTGTAAACTGTTATAGAGAAGATGAGGTACACTTTGTTTTTCTGTTGCCCAGCACTGGAAGATTTAAGAACAAAATACATTCCTTCTAAGTTTTATAAGAGACCTGCACTATTTAAGTTAGTCTTACTTTTGTCTTCCACCAATGAAAACACTATACGAAATGTTGCTATGTACTTGCATAAGTCTTTCAAAAGAAGAGAAACGATGATGTCATGATTACCTTTAGATTGCAAAAATGTTATGTATGTGTTGGAGGTACAGGACTTAGGTGTGGATGTACAAACCATTACCAATGATGTATACCCCTTCAAATGGGGCCAAGGCCTTTTTTGAATAAATTATTGTCATTGTCATTGTCATTGTCTCTCTCTCTGTCTCTCTCTCTGTCTCTTTCTCTGTCTTTGTCTTTCTGCCTGCCCTCTCTCTCTCTCTCTGTCTCTCTGTCGGTCTCTGTGTCTCTGTCTCTCTCTCTCTCGCTCGCTCTCTCTCTCTCTCTCCTCTCTCTGTCATTCTAGTCTTTTATGGGCAGCGCTACAAAATCCTACACAGCTTCCAAACACTCTACAGCCAGTCAGCCTGTGGACAGATTGCTCCCTGACTGAGGCTGGTTCTAGCTCTCTGCTGCACGTGCTTGGTTTCTGGCAGCAACAGATGCAGGGATTCCATGTCAGCTTACCGCAAAGTTGCAGTGGCAGAAATGGACCAAGAAACCCCATCACCCACCCACCGCCCTCTCCCTGTCTTCCCCTGCTGCTTGCTGCTGCTGTCTTCAGGGATGCTGCAGGACTGTTTCTTCAGAAGGATCTCTCAATTCGTACTTATTTTGTTGGCTTTATGTGATTTATGTAAACAACCTCGTTGGTAGTGCAAAATAATTCATAAAATAAGACACTGAGAGAAGTACAGACAGAGAGACTGACAGACAGAGTCGGAGAGTGACAGAGAGTGACAGAGAGAGAAAGAGAGAGACAGAAACATATGAGAGACTGCTGCGGTCTTCAGGGATACTGCATGACTGTTTCAGGAGACAGGTATCCAGCCATAGTGG
>CM054144.1:36431401-36448901 GCA_028751875.1 Rapana venosa
AGAGGCCTGCAGCCGAACGTTATGAAGTTGTAAATATAACATCTAATGGTTATGACCGTAATTATTATAGGGTATAACATTTTTAGAAGGCATGGTCATTCATTTAATCAGAACAGCAGGGTCTTTTTGTGCAAAAGTGGTTCTTTCATTAATTCTTTGTAGTCTTGTTTGCGCCCAAAAGAGAGACATGAATCTAATATCTTGATATTCTACTATAACAACAACAACAACAACAACAACAATAATAATAATAATAATAATAATGATAATAATAATAATAATAATAATAATAATAATAATAATAATAATAATAATAATAATAATAATAATGTATGGAATTTATATAGCGCTAAATCTTGTCAAAGAATACATATCGAATCGTTAGACGCAAAAAGGTCATACTAAGCATACTAAACAGTTATTAAGAGCAATATGCGATTGATATGCAATAAACATAAATGTACTTTTTAATAACACACGAGGAATCAAACAAGTACACAATCCAAACAAACAAATTTGAACATTCCATTACATAAAAAACAAACCACGGCATTACAATCAAAACTTAGCACACACACACACACACAAACAGTTTTCAGTGTATGTGTCTGGTATCTCGATTGGAAAAAAAAATCTTCCCCTTGGTATACCAAAATCACCAATGAAAATTCCATCAGACACAGTCAGTACACTTCTCAGTATAGTAACCCACCCAGATGACCCGAAAGCAAAACGTACCGGGATACCTCAGACAAGACATCCACCACCACCACCACCACCACCACCAACCACCACCTGTGTCCTCTTCCACCTAACCTTCGCACATTAACACCGACTTACCGCAATCAGAAGTCTGGGTGCACTGCCAAAGCCCCAGCCAGATCGAGAACAAGGTGTGGGGCAGGCAATCAGCACTGAATGCCTACCTCGCCTCGAGTCTAGTAGACGCCGGTAGGTTGTTTGGAGGAAAGGGGAAACGACGAGGTTGATGCGAAGCTTTTCCTGTATGATTGCTAATAGCCCATTCATTCCTTCAGGAAGTTTGGTCAGAACTGATTTGTTACGTTTCCACAACTTGGCAGCAAGGAAAAAAATTGTAGCAGGATAATTGCATTAGGTGATGAAACTTTAAGTGACCCTTTCTTGGTAGAGTTTGGATTGTGTTGATTGTTGTTGGTGCAAAAGGGGAGAAAAATAGAATAATGCATTTGCATCTTCAAAGAGATAAAAGTGTGAAACACTTGAAAGAACGGTAATCAGTGCTATTAATGTGGCATACACACACACACACACACACATACACATATACACACACACACATGCATACACACACACACACACACACATCTGCTCTCTGTCTCTCCTCTCTCTCATGATCTTAATGTTTGTTGTGGTATGGTGCTGTTTTTCTTTGAGATACATAGAAACAAAAATAAAATAATAGGTTCGCCTCACGATCAATTGCTTCTTTTTTATATTCCCATGGTCATGCCATTCACAAAAAGGTCAGCATATGCCAATAGCACACTCTGTTGTTCAAAATACGGCACATATTCAGACGACCTGAGACAAAATGCACCGGTATGACCTATGGCAAACCTCAGTCACCAGCCAAAACACTTCGCGCTGGACACATTAGCACTGAACTAGTCGGGGGTTTGGGTCAATGTCAAAGGTCTAGTCTAGCTGGGTGATTTACGAAGGAGTCAGTACTTAATACCTGTCTTTCTTAGATGCTAGGGACACCCCTGGCTTGTGAGAAGGGCCAGAACTTTAGCACAGAGCTCTCTTGTTTTACTGAGAGACAGCTTTTCTCTCTAAGGAGTTTAGTATAGACAGTTGTAGTTGTGATTTTTTTAAAAATTGTCCTCGATTCACTAACGGATATCATGTATGACCAGAACTTTGCCAGGGTTCAAATGTGCAGACTGATTCATGCAAATGTGGACGTACGTTGCTTTCTACAGTGAATATGCAGAAAACGGTAAATTGACCATTCAGCCTTTATTGAGGGGCATAATGCGTGCTGGTAACATTTGGCACATGTTTGGAAAGTTGCTAGATATAGAAAGCATGTGAAAGTGTCCTGAGGTATTTTCAGTTACTAATTTAGGTCCAACAGTACTTTACTTTACTTTTTACTTCCGCTTGTACTCTGTGGCATCGCGGGGAGATATAAATGTCTGTCTGCTGCAAGGCGGGTAGCTTGGAGGAGGGACAATCCATGGACTTTCAGTGTTTCTGCCACGGAATCACTCCAGCGTTGCCTGGGTCTACCTCTGGTCCTCGTGCCAGAGTATCTCAAGTTGTAAGCACGCAAGGCTGGCTGGTTTGATGACATCCGTGTGAGGTGCCCGAACCACTTGGTTCGTTGTTGTTCAATATGGTGTAGGACGGGTGTGGCTCCTACCATGTCTCTGATCATCTCGTTTCTTATCTTGTCTCTCCTGGTCTTGTTGACGCTTTCCTCAAGCACTTCATCTCACACGTGACTAGTTTCTGCTCCAGGGCTTTTATCAGGGGCCATGTCTGGCACTGGTAAGTGAGAGCTGGCAGGAAGATGGCGTTGATCAACTTTGCCTTGGTGCTCATAGGGATGTTCGGATGTCGCAGAACATGGCGATTAAAACATAAATTGATCATATCCCCGCAGTCCCCATAGCAGCAACAACTAAAACAATCTATTAAGATATACCATTGTGCGCTAACACAAATCTTAGTCTAGAAAGCAACGCCGTTTTATTGTAACACTGTGCTACTGATTTCACTGTGTGATTGGATGCACTCTTAAAGGCCTAGCTTTGTGGAGTGATGTGTGAGCGATCTCCACTCTTCATGGCTGACTTCTTTATTCAGTTGTTCTTTTATTTTGAGGATAATGGAATAAACATTCTAGCTTTTTCTTTACCGCTAGTCCCATTGTGTATGCAGTTGTTTTTTTAAATGTCATTCGTTCCTACCGGAACATTCTTACATCCTAATAGATAATCACTCCCATATTCAAAGAAGGAAGAAGACAGATAACGGAAAGTGTCCTTGTTTTGATTGCCAGTTGGCTTCCCTCTCTGCGAAATATGGAATGGAAACTGTTCATTTCTGTTCCCAACAGCGATTGATATGTGATAGGAGTGGACCTCCGTCAGGGATCAATATCTACAGGTATGTCTTCTTCTGCGTTCCTAGCAATACTTAATACCTAGTCTAGTTCAGATCGCAGGGACTGTGTTTTGCCGTTGTGACCTCACCAGTCCCAACAGTGCCCTCCTGGGGCTCTACTGGTTTGGGCCACGTCTGCGGTCTCATTTTGTCAGAAAGTAGGGCAGGACTGCAGAATATTTAGAAGGGTGCAAAGGTTCAATTCTGCTAACTTGTAGACGAAATGGTGGTCAAAGTCGTGCATCCATAGAAACAAAAGTAAACTTTCCTTCAGTATTAATGTGAGTAAGTGCGAATCAAACTACATGATTTTACATAAAAATGCTTTTTTTTGATAATTCTTATCCACAACGTTGAGGGTAAGAGCATTAATATACTTCAAAAACAGAGAACTGAACAGCAACCTGTCTAGACCCAGTGGCAGCAACAACCAAGCGGACTCTGAACAACACGCACCGGTTTGCACTATGGCACAAAGCTCAGTCACCAAACAAAGCCCTTTCATCTTAAGACATTACCTCTGAAATTGGTGGAAATTTCGGGTGCAGTGCCAGAGGTCTATCCTAGTCCGGTGATGTACGAGGCAATCAGTACTTAATGCCAGTCTCCACTGGATCCTGTCAGACGCCCCGGGGTCATTAGGAAGGAAGGGAAAGAGAGCAAGCCATTGACGCAAAGCTTTCGTGATCGAAGACTGATTGGTCATTGGCTCGCAGGAAATTTACAAAAAACGAAACTATTTGTTTGTTTGTATCACTGACTGGTTAAAAAATAACAATAAAAACCCATCTTGCACTGATGATCTAAGCGACCTTTTGCTATTGTTTTATTGTTTGTTTCTCTGTTTTGTTGTATTTGCTTCTTTTTGGGTGAGAGGTATTAAAACAGCATCATACAGAGCAAAAACAATATCGTTAGTTTTCAAGCAAAGATGGTGGAAAAAATGGAGTCTGATTAGGGACGTAAAATGATGTTATCGATATCAATTAGCTAAGCAATAACCTAATTCTAGCCTTACAAAAATAATTCATTGATTGTGCTCCTTAAGAAGCTGAAATTATTGTTTCCCAATTTGTTTTATTATATTGCAATCTAAGACTCTTTTTTTTTTAAATGCGCGCGGACGCATACACACACGAGCGCACGTGCGCACGCACGCACGTTCGCACGCGTGCACGCACACATTCACGCGCATGCACGAACAAATGCGCGCACGCATGAGCACAATGGTGATTTTTATCATTGCATTGTTAAAGTTGTTAGTCTGTTGATCGTGTGGAAATACAATAACTTCTTTGTCTTTGACATTCCTTGTGTTATTAATTTCCTTCACACACACACACACACACACACACACACACACACACACACACACACACACACACACACACACACACACACTCAGAGAGAGAGAGAGAGAGAGAGAGAGAGAGAGAGAGAGAGAGAGAGAGAGAGAGAGAGAGAGAGAGAGAGAGAGAGAGAGAGAGAGAGAGAAGAGAGAGAAGAGAGAGAGAGAGAATGACAATAACAATGGCAATGACAATTATTTATTGTGATCAAGCACTTTTAAGCCCATACACAAAAGGGGTGGGGGGAGGGGGTTGTGTGAAATAAACATAAAGACAAACATGCTCAATTACATATAAATAAATATCATGACATGTATACCAGATCATGGCATTAATTTTATTCAGCAGAAGAAACCTGCAAATAGTACTGTTTACCATAATACTAACTGGGAGGTAAACACAACAGAAGTCATGGTACATCCATAGAATGGGCGGCTTCTCGTACAGTTCTACGGGGTCAGTAGTCATCTCTTGCACTTCCGTGAAAGTATGACACAGCCTGTCCTTTCTTTTTGATGACTTTCTTATGGCTGCCAGAATTTCTTCATAAATATTTTCATCTTGACACACACTCTGCTGTTGTTGATCAGGCAATGCACAGGCAGAGGTAGCACTGTCAACACTCTTTAAACAGTCCATATCAGTGCTACATATCAGAGGAGGATCATTTTCATTGTCACACACTTTCACCATTTTTACAGCACAATTTACCAGTAGCTTCCACATCATTTTCAAAAAGTGTTACTGTCTGTGTGTCTGTGTTACACTGTATCAGATCTATTTCATGCTGTGGTGTGTCACTGTTGTCTGGAAGAGTAAAAAGGTCGCTACCTACAAATGTCCTATTACCAACCTCTTCTGTGGAATCAGCATTACAGCACAGAGCAGGGGGTGTGGGCATGAACAAAACTGATGGTGAGGGTGCGTCTTCACTCACCTTTTTGTTGAAATTATGTCGGTATGCTTCTGCCCTCCTCCTATCTCTCTACAGCTGAGACACAGGTTTACGTCTGTAGATTGCACTGTAATCTTGGGTGAGAGGGGCCTCACTAGCAATCTTTGCCTCTCGTTCTGTCAATCTCAGTACGACAAAGATTTGTTTGCCTTTGCCTTCGATTTTGAAAGAAGACAATGTCAATTCATTCAACAGAGCATACAACATCGTTTCAAGAGTCCTATGCAATCCTTCAACAGGCATGCTGAACTGTAATTATAGCACAACTTGATATGGTTAGCTGCTGCTGTGAGAAACGCGTCTTGCCGGTTACCAAGCTAGGGAAGGCACCCGAGAGAGAGAGAGAGAGAGAGAGAGAGAGAGAGAGAGGCATGTGCCGTTTTCGATCTGCCGATCTTTCATACAATTTCAGTGTGATACGTTTACATTCAAGACGAGCTGCCAAAAGACAAATAAAGCATTGGAATGGCATTGAGATGGATGGAACAATGATGTGCACAGAAAGTTGCACTTTTTCATCAGTAAGATTGCACATGGGGTTCATGCCAAGCAGGGCACCACAGGGTCGTGGTAGGCAATGAAGGATTTATTTGGAATAAGAATTTATTTTACTCTCCATTTCAACACAGAGTATTCACAGCAAACATTGACGTGAGATGAACGCTTTAGAAGTGCGTTGTGTAGCAGTTTCTGTCACTGCAGATTTCTCTGCATCAACTGTCGTCAGCTATTAGGGAGAAAAGTTCCTAACCACAAAAGCAGTGACTCTCATTTAAACAGAATATTTTGTTTTTCTCTGTGTGTGGGCATGTATTTGTTTACTTATTATAGTGGATTGTTTTGAACAAATATTTTTAAGATTAACTCTTTTGTTGCTGTGAGGCTGGGTTTTTTTTACATAACTTAAGTTTGTGTTCCATACGGGAACATCAAATCTGGAGAGAGAAAAACCAACAACACACAGAAATAAAGAAGCAAAAATATAGCACAAAAGTACCACTTAAGTCAGGTGAAAAAGCTGTAGTGTTTGGGTTTGAAAAAGGACCAAACCCACAATTTCTAGCTTTCTGTGCAAACGCATATACTCTAGTCCAACCATCTACTATATTGTAGCCATTTGCCAATATCCAGGATTTATAACAATTTAATTCCTTGCTGCATTTCGTTTGAGCTGTACTCTGCATTTACCCTCCAGTTCTTGATTTTTCAGAGAAAAGTGGATAGGGGGGAGGGGGTGTTGATATTTCTAGACACCCACTTAAAAATGAACACATTGCAAACCATCCCTTCATGGAAGTAAGCACCAGAATGACCTAAGGCAAAAACCACCCAACCCTTTGCACCTTTTACTCCCTCTCTCTCTGTCTCTAGTCGCTCACAAGAGCTTTCCTTCAGCTCAGCAGAGTAAAGTTACATCAGTCTTCAGCTTAAATGGCCTGTCAAAGGTCTGGCCCAGTAGGGTGACAGATGAGACAATCAGTACTTAAGGCCAGTCTCCTGGCGACACTATCAGACACCCTGGGGCCAGCAGGAAGGAAGTGGAGGGAAGAGCCTTAAGGCACAGCGTCCATGTTCGATTACCAATCAGGCGTTTTGTCTACACAAGAGTTGGGAACAGAGACAGCTTTTTTCTTTTTTCCTCTTTGTTCTTACAGCCGCTCAAGAGAATCAGAGACTATTTTTTCTGTTGTCAATAATCTATGTGAGAGGCTTTCTAGAAATAGGTTCTTAATACATTTTAAAATGTTTTTATTGAAGTCCAAAGATAATGGAATAAGCACTCCTGTGTTTTGTTTCATCCAGTCACCGTGTGTACGCAGTTTTGTAAATGTTGTCATCTATTCTGTTCATACATTGATGTTATAAGAGTACGCGCGCGCACACACACACACACACACAAATGCGCATATATTAACACACGCACCATGCATGCCCACACGCAAACAAGCACGCCCACAAACAGACATGTTCACATGCATGCACACACACACACATGTACACACACACATTAAGCTGCGACCTATTCATGGTGTTGTTGGAGGTCAAAGAGGTTACACAAGATAATGATATAAACTCAGGACACATATGCTGCCCCTTGTACAGAAGTAAAGACTGTGTAGTCACTTCTTATGTGTCGTAAGTATTGGCAATATAACACAGTCATGAGGCTGAACAATTCAATACCATGTAGTGCGTGTTGCCTGGTGAATGGTGCATATGTGGGTACATGTGTGTGTGTGTGTGTGTGTGTGTGTGTCTGTCTGTCTCTGTCTGTCTGTCTGTCTGTCTTTTCTGTCTCTCTTTGGCTCTCTCTGTCTTTGTTTGTCTCTCTCTCTCTCTCTCTCTCTCTCTCTCTCTCTCTCTCTCGCTCTCTCTCTCTGTAAGTGTTTTTGAGTCCCTTTTATTCAATTTACAACTACCTGGGAAAACTTTGCCTTTTTTCCCATTCTATAACGTTACAGAAGTGCGGGTGTGGGAAACATGTCCTTTAACGACCTTTTGTTCTCCGTAGAACTCCATCTCTTATCTCTATTCATAAAACTGTATTGCTGTGGCAAAATCAGAATCCATTGGCATTGACTCTCTGGGGAATTGCCAGGGAAAACAATAAAGAACGTAAAATTGACCAGAGTGGATATGAAATATTTTTTTAAAATGTAGTGTTTGAGGATATTGGGTTACCCCAAATGGCGTTGCTTTATGTCAGTTGATTGCAACGTATTTTTTTGTTATGTAATGTCAACAGTGGAACTCTTTCTTCTTTTGTTTAGTGTTTTTTAATGTAGTAAATGAATAATACAAGTTTTTTTTTTAATGACTGGTTCTGTCTTTTTGTTGTGTTTTCGTTGCTTGTTATTTTAGGTTGGCTTTGTTTCTTTCTTTCTTTTTTTTCAACAGTTAGTTGCTATCACTGATCTGTCACACAGACACACAGAGTCGCGCGTGCGGGTGCACACACACACACACACACACACACGCACACACTCACACATGCACACACACACACACACACACACACACATAGCATACACAGTTTCTGCATGCATCAAGGTTTGCGCTCTGTGTAATCCCTGTCTATCTGTTTGTCGTGCTGTCCCATACACTGGTGTTAATATATTTTTAAAGGCTACAATAAAACACCCTTTATCCATTCAAAGAAAGGAGCTATAACAAAAACATAGCACGCACATGCATTTCATCACATACACTTTTTTCGTTTGCTCTATCTCTCACATGGATGCCATACAAATCAGTCAGTTTCATTTGTGGACAGCCCCCAAATTCTATTACAACGTGCTTCAATTTTGTTCACTTAACTTTTATTTTGTTGGCATTCATGCCCCTATACCAGCATAGTTAAATAAAGGAGACAAGAGACTCAATTCATTAAACCATGATTGAAAACTTTGTAAAAACTTAAACATTTACCACAAGATTTTGTATTTTCGAAGATAGAAAATACGTAATTGATATTTTGTTTCTATAAGATCAATACTAGGACTAAAGTTTGATTTGTTATTGGCAATGGTACATAGATATGTTTACTAACACATTCATTCGACTTGAATTCCATAAGTGTAAATATATGAAACAGTCTTTGGGTTCTTGCAAAAAAACACAACAATTAACATTTTTTTCATTGTGGAGGGGGGGGGGGGATCTAAGTCGAATTAGGTATTTCTACTCCAGGAGGAAAACCTCACGATTGTTATGAAAGGTAGTGTGCAAGTTTGATAGATCCTCAAGAGAGCAGTCACCAGAATATGTGATCAATCGTGGAAGATCAGAGTCAGTGCAATCATTGGTATACATAATAAAAAAGGATTGGAGAAAGAGCTGTGCCTTGTGGAGAACAAGAAGTAGCTGACCTGTCAGTAAATATTTTCCTTTGAAGCCGGACAAACTGTGCTAATTTGTCGAAAACCACTTAATCCATAGAATCACCCAAAGACGGATTTCAGTGAAAGTACTTTAAGCGCAAAGGAATTGTGCTTAAAAGTATTAAAGTAAAAGTAAAAGTATTAAAAGTACTCTACATTTTCCTTCCAGTTCTAGATTTTTTCAGAGAATACTGGATAGGGGCAGGGGGAGGGGTGAGGGGGGTTAGAGGGTGTTGATATTTCTAGACACCCACTTAAAAATGAACACATTACAAACCATCCCTTCATGGAAGTAAGCACCAGAATGACCTAAGACAAAAACCACCCAACCCTTTGCACCTTTTACTCCCTCTCGGTCTGTCTCTAGTTGCTCACAAGAGCTTTCCTTCAGCTCAGCAGAGTAAAGTTACATCAGTCTTCAGCTTAAATGGCCTGTCAAAGGTCTGGCCCAGTCAGGTGACAGATGAGACAATCAGTACTTAAGGCCAGTCTCCTGGTGACACTATCAGACACCCTGGGGCCAGCAGGAAGGAAGTGGAGGGCGGAGCCTTAAGGCACAGCATCCATGGTCGATTAACAATCAGGTGTTTTGTCTACACATGAGTTGGAAACAGAGACAGCTTTTTTCTTTTTTCCTCTTTGTTCTTAAAGCCGCTCAAGAGAATCAGAGACTATTTTTTCTGTTGTCAATAATCTATGTGAGAGGCTTTCTAGAAATAGGTTCTTAATACATTTTTAAAATTTTTTATTGAAGTCCAAAGATAATGGAATAAGCACTCCTGTGTTTTGTTTCATCCAGTCACCGTGTGGTCGCAGTTTTGTAAATGTTGTCATCCATTCCGTTCATACATTGATGTTATAAGAGTGTGTGCACACACACACACACACACACACACACAAATGCGCTTATATTAACACACGGACCGTGCATGCCCACACGCAAACAAGCACGCCCACAAACAGACATGTTCACATACATGCACACACACACATGTACACACACACACATTAAGCTGCGACCTATTCATGGTGTTGTTTGAAGTCAAAGAGGTTACACAAGATAAGGATCTAAACTCAGGACACATATGCTGCCCCTTGTACAGAAGTAAAGACTGTGTAGTCACTTCTTATGTGTCGTAAGTATTGGCAATAGAACACAGTCATGAGGCTGAACAATTCAATACCATGTAGTGCGTGTTGCCTGGTGAATGGTGCATATGTGGGTGCATGTGTGTGTGTGTGTGTGTGTGTGTGTCTGTCTGTCTGTCTCTGTCTGTCTGTCTGTCTGTCTGTCTTTCTGTCTCTCTTTGGCTCTCTCTGTCTTTGTTTGTCTCTGTCTACCTCTGTCTGCCTTCTCTCTCTCACTCCTCTCTCTCTCTCTCTCTCTCTCTCTCTCTCTCTCTCGCTCTCTCACTCTCTCTCTGTTTTCGAGTCCCTTTTATTCAATTTACGACTGCCTGGGAAAACTTTGACTTTTTTCCCATTCTATAGCGTTACAGAAGTGCGGGTGTGTGAAACATGTCCATTCACGACCTTTTGTTGTCCATAGAATTCCATCTCTTATCGCTATTCTAAAACTTTATTGCTGTGGCAAAATCAGAATCCATTGGCATTGACTCTCTAGGGAATTGCCAGGGAAAACAATAAAGAACGTAAAATTGACCAGAGTGGATATGAAATATTAAAAAAATGTAACGGTTGAGGATATTGAGTTACCCCAAATGGGGTTGCTTTATGTGGAGTTGATTGCAACGTTTTTTTGTTATGTAATGTCAATAGTGCAACTCTTTCTTCTTTTGTTTGGGGCTTTTTTTACTGTAGTAAATGAATAATACAAGGGTATTTTAATGCATGGTTCTATCTTTTTGTTGTGTTTTGTTTTTTATTTTAGGTTGGCTTTGTTCCTTTATTTAAGTTTTTTTCAAAAGTTAGTTGCTATCACTGATCTGTCACACAGACACACAGAGTCACGCGTGCGAGTGCACACACACACACACCCACACACACACACACACACACAGACACAGACACACACACACACACACATAGCATACGCAGTTTCTGCATGCATCAAGGTTTGCGCTCTGTGTAATCACTGTCTATCTGTTTGTCGTGTTGTCCCATACAAAGGTGTTAATATATTTTAAACGCTACAATGAAACACCCTTTATCCATTCAAAGATAGGAGTTAAAAAAAAACCAGCATAGCACGCACATGCATTTCATCAAATACACTTTTTTCGTTTGCTCTATCTCTCACATGGATGCCATACAAATCAGTCAGTTTCATTTGTGGATAGCTCCCAATTCTATTACAACGTGCTGCAATTTTGTTCACTTAACTTTTCTTTTGTTGGCATTCATGCCCCTATACCAGCATAGTTAAATAAAGGAGACAAGAGACTCTATTCATGAAACCATGATTGAAAACTTTGTAAAACTTAATCATTTACCACAAGATTTTGTATTTTCGAAGATAGAAGATACGTAATTGATACTTTGTTTCTATAAGATCAATACTAGGACTAAAGTTTGCTTTGTTATTGGCAGTTGTAGATAGATATGTTTACTAACACATTCATTCTACTTCAATGCCATAAGTGTAAAGATATGAAACAGGCCTTGGGTTCTTGCAAAAAAAACACACAACAATTAACATTTCTTTAATTTTGAAAGGGGGGGGGGGATCTAAGTCGAATTAGGTATTTCTACTCCGGGAGGAAAACCTCTGGATTGTTATGAAAGGTAGTGTGCAAGTTTGATAGATCCTCAAGAGAACAGTCACCAGAATATGTGATCAATCGTGGAAGATCAGAGCCAGTGCAATAATTGGTATACGGAATAAAAAGGATTGGAGATAGAGCTGTGCCTTGTGGAGAACAAGAAGTAGTTGACCTGTCAGTAAATATTTCCCTTTGAAGCCGGACAAACTGTGTTAATTTGTCAACAACCACTTAATCCATAGAATCACCCAAAGACGGATTTCAGTGAAAGTACTTAAAGCGCAAAGGGATAGTGCTTAAAAGTATTAAAGTAAAAGTAAAAGTATTAAAAGTACTCTACATTTTCCTTCCAGTTCTAGATTTTTTCAGAGAATACTGGATAGGGGCAGGGGGAGGGGTGAGGGGGGTTAGGGGGTGTTGAATTTTCTAGACACCGAATTACAAATGAACACATACAAACCATCCCTAAATGGAAGTAAGCACCGGAATGACCTAAGGCAAAAACCCTCCAACCCTTTGCACCTTTTACTCCCTCTCTCTCTCTCTGTCTCATGTCGCTCAGAGGAGTTTTCCTTCAGCTCAGCAGAGTAAAGTTACATCAGTCTTCAGCTTAAATGGCCTGTCAAAGGTTTGGCCCAGTCAGGTGACAGATGAGACAATCAGTACTTAAGGCCAGTCTCCCAGGGACCCTATCAGACACCCCAGGGCCAAAGGGAAGGAAGTGGAGGGCAGAGCCTTAAGGCACAGCTTCCATGTTCGATTACCAATCAGGCGTTTTGTCTACACAAGAGCTGGGAACATAGACAGCTTTCTTTTTCCTCTCTGTTCTATTGTCAATAGATCACAGTGAGAGGCTTTCTAGAAATAGGGTTTTAATAATTTTTTTAATTCTTTTATTCTGAGGATAATGGAATAAGCACTCCTGTGTTGTGTTTTATCCAGTCCCCGTGTGTACGCTGTTGTGTAAATGTTGTCATCTGTTCCGTTCATTCATTGATGTTATAAGCACACACATGCCCACAGATACATGCACACACGCAAACAAGCACACACACGCATAAATGCACATATATACAAACATGCATGCACGCATGCATGCCAACACGCAAACAAGCATGCACGCACACAGATACACATTCATGCACGCACACACACATACACACACACACACACACTAAGCTGCGACCTACTCATGGTGTTGTTGGAGGTCAAAGAGGTCAGACAAAAGATAACTCTTGTATAAGGATCAGAACTCCGGTCAAAGATACTGCCCCTTGTACAGAAGTAAATACTGTGTAGTTACTTCTTGTGAGTCGTAAGTATTGGCAATAGGACACAGTCATAAGGCTGAACAATTCAATACCATGTAGCCCCTGTTGCCTTGTGGGTCGTGCATGTGTGTGTGTGTGTGTGAGTGTGTGTGTAACTGTCTGTTTTTCTGTTTGTCTGTCTTTCTGCCTCTCTTTGGCTCTCTCTGTCTCTCTTTGTCTCTGTTTGTCTATGTATGTCCATCTGTCTGCCCCTCTCTCTCTCTCTCTCTCTCTCTCTCTCTCTCTCTCTCTCTCTCTTTCTCTCTCTTTCTCACTCTCTCTCTCTCTCTCTATTTCTCTCTCTCTCAGACTTTTCGAGTCTCTTTTATTCAAGTTACAACTACCTGGGAAAACTTTGCCTTTTTTCATTCTATAGCGTTACAGAAGTGCGGGTGTGTGAAACATGTCCATTCACGACCTTTTGTTCTCCATATAATTCCATCTCTTATTGCTATTCGTAAAACTTTATTGCTGTGGCAAAATCAGAATCCAATGGCGTTGACTGTCTGGGGAATTGCCAGGGAAAACAATGCAGAACGTAAAAATGACCAGAGTGAATATGAAATATAAAGAATGTAGCGGTTAAGGATATTGAGTTACCCCAAATGGCATTGCTTTATGTCGAGTTGATTGCAACGTGTTTTTGTTATGTAAAGTCAACAGTGCAACTCTCTCTCCTTTTGTTTGGGGCTTTTTTTTTTTACTGTAGTAAATGAATAATACAAGGTTTTTTAATGCATGGTTCTATCGTTTTGTTGTGTTTTGTTTGCTTGTTAATTTAGGTTGCTTTTGTTTCTTTATTTAAGTTTTTTCAAAGGTTATTTGCTATCAATGACTGTCACACAGACACACAGAGTCACGTGCGCGGGTGCACTCACACACACACACACATAACATAAGCAGTTTCTGCATGGATCAAGGTTTGCGCTCTGTGTAATCACTGTCTATCTGTTTGTCGTTTTGTCCCATACAATGGTGTAAATATCCTTTTTAAACGCTACAACAAAGCACCATTTATCCAATCAAAGAAAGGAGTTAAAAAGACATACCACGCACATGCATTTCATCACGTACACTTTTTTGTTTGGTATATCTCTCACAAGGCCGCCATACAAATCAGTCAGTTGCATTCGTGGACAGCCCCATATTGTATTACAACGTGCTGCAATTTCGTTCACTAAACTTTTCTTTTGTTGGCATTCATGCCCCTATACCAGCATAGTTAAATAAAGGAAACAACAAACTCAGTTCATTAAATCATGAATGAAAACTTTGTCAAACTTAAACATTTACCTGGAGGTTTTTGGTTTTTGAAGATAGAAGATACATAAGTGGAGAAAGAACAGTACCTTGTGGAGAACAAGAAGTAGGTGACGTGTCAGTAAATATTTCCCTTTGAAGCGGACAAACTGTGTTAATTTGCCAACAATCACTTAATCCATAGAATCACCCAAAGACCGATTTCAGTGAAAGTAGTTTAAGCGCGAAGAGATAGTGCTTAAAAGTATTGAAGGCAGAGGAGAAGTCGATAAAAAAAAGTATACGAACGAAGGAATCAGGTGTTGTTTTCTAGATAAATCTGTGCATTGTGTTAAAATGTGATTATAGGATCACTTACGTTTCTGTTGGTTTTGTATGAGAATTCAAAATGGTCTTAGTATCTAGACGTGTAAAAAAAGCCATTTCATACTTAAACATTCAAAACATTTCATCACACTTTGATTGAGAGCTACAGGTCAGTAATCATTTAGGTATTTGGGATGGTTATTTCTGTGTACAAGACAAATAATTATGATATTTTGTCCAGTGGTTAGGTATCCATGTGTTCCAAGACGAAGAGAACAGAGCACTAAGCACATGAAACACATGTTCAGTACAAGATCTCAACAATCGCACACTGTCATCACTCACACTCACAGTCTTCTTCCCATGGAGTCTTTTGACTGCTAACTTGACATATTGGCCTTTCACAGTTTAGTCGTTATCATCTAGCTAGCTCATTAGAACTGACATGTTTTAGAAGATTTGAAAAAGCACATTCAAGATCATTTTATGATCATCATGCTTAATATAACAATAGAGTGTGCTGAGTTCAACAAAGGAAAAGAATTCCCTCCCCTGTCATTGACTGTGTTGAGATTTAGTTTCTTGCGCCGAAAATACTGTCAACCTCCATTCATGAATCTACCAGATTGCTCCTCTAAAAATGTTTTGCAGCAATTTGTTGTATACTCTGTAAACAACTATTTCATACAAGCAATTCATATTCGTGCGCACACGCACGCACAAACACGCTTGCATACAAAGGCACACCCACAAACACAGACATTCACATTCATACACTGAATTTTGCGTAGGCCTGCCAACAGAATGACTGCAGTAAAACTGACAGAGATAACTGTCACCTCGCGATATATATATATATATATATATATATATATATATATATATATATATATATATATTCGTGTGTGTGTGTGTTTGACACAAGTGTTAAAAGTCAGAATAGGTAAGCGTGATGTTAAAAGTCTAGACACAGTAATGGGACATAACTCAAACTCATGGCATTCAAGAAGGACAGTTTGGTAAATAAAAAGGATATTCAAACCGTTCTTTCAGACATAAAATACAATTCTAAATGGTTGCTTTGTGTGGGAAAAGTCTGCTTAAGGTGTGAAAGTAATAACTAAGCGGTTACATCCACAAACTCTCCAGACATATAAACTGTCTCTCTTTATCTACGAACGTGTGTGTGTGTGTGTGTGTGTGTGTGTGTGTGTGTGTGTGTGTGTGTGTGTGTGTGTGTGTGTGTTTGTGTGTGTGTGTTTGTGTGTGTGTGTTTGTGTGTGTGTGTTTGTGTGTGTGTATGTGTGTGTGTGACTTGGTGTCTGCTTGCATATACGCTTTTAAGTGTGCATGGGTGTGTTATGCATGCCTGCATGTGTTTGTATGTGTGTATATAAGTGTGTATAAGTGTGTGCATATGTGCGTGCGAGCGTGCGATATATATATATATATATATTATATATATAATATATATATATATATATATATATATTATATATATATATTAATATATAATATATCTACTTACCTAACTATCCATCTACCTATCTCTACCTATCCCATGTATTTATCTATCCATCCACCTATCTATTTATTTATCATCTTTGCACCATCAAATCTCACCAATGATATATTCCTGCAGGTTTGTATTTCATCAGTTCTGCACACAAACAACAACTCTCTACGATGCATTATACAAGTGCAGGCTGACAGATTAGGAAGCTGAGGATGACAGAGTGACCTTCAAACTTAGGTTTCCAAGTCAGTTCAAGATGCTGATGCAGTCCAGTGTCTAGACAGTCTGACGACAAGTGTTTTAAAGACAGCATGTCTGTAAATAAGAAGCAGGATGCAAGATCAGGCAGTTGACAGATTCCATGAGGGTATTTTTAGTATATTAGCGATTTTGTTTTCAGTTGGAAGTGCGCCACTTATAGTATAGGTTTTAAAAAAGTAGGGTTTTTTGTTATTCTATATTTCTCTCTTTGTTTGCCCCCATGTCTCTGTTTTGGTCCTGGATCTGCTTGTCTGTGTGTATGTCTGTCTCTGTCTTTCTCTCTCTGCCTCTCTCTCTCACATACATTCTATATGCACATAAACACACACACACACACACACACACACACACACACACGCACGCACACACACGCACACACACACCAAACCCCCCACCACCTACCACAAACCTCACCAAACCCTAACTAACAAACAAACGAGTCATTAAAGAAACAAATCAAGAAACATGCACTTTAAAACAAACATAAACAAGAAACAGACAGATCCAGAATCTTGTAAAGAACCCAACACAACAGCAAGAACAAAGGCAAATTAAACTGTAAGTCTGATGTCGGAAACGGTGCCATTAATTCGCAACCAGGTCCGAAATAGCATCACTGAACTTTCTTTCAGAGCAGGACAGGGAAAACAAAGACATGTTGCTGATACTGCAAAACAAACCAAAAACTTTGTAAGGATTTGTCATACAGCTTTTCATCGAACCAGAATAGGCACCGGAAAAAAAGAAAGAGAGGGAAACAGAGGGAGACAGAGAGAGAGAGAC
>CM054144.1:36451401-36478901 GCA_028751875.1 Rapana venosa
GAGACAGACAGATAGACAGACAGGGACAGAGACAGACACAGACAGAGTCAAACAGACAGGCAGACAGAGACAGAGGCACGTAAAAGTGACAGAGACAGAGAGACCCCCCCCCCCACACTCTCTCTTTCTCTGCATCTCTGTCTCTTTGCCTCTGTCTCTGTCTGTTTGTCTGTCTGACTCTCTCTCCTCTCTCTCTCTCTCTCTCTCTCTCTCTCTCTCTCTCTCTCTCTCTCTCTCTCTCTCTCTCTCTCTCTGTTTCTTTGTTGATGTTTTTTCTTGTTTTTTGTTTGTCTGTTTGGGAGGGTGCTTATGTCTGTTTGTTTTTTTGTTGTTGTTGTTTTTAAATTTATTTTTTGTTTTTTTTTCTGTTTTGTTTCTTGTTTTTTGGTGTTTTTTGTTGTTGTTTTTTTGGGGGGGCGTTTCTGGGGTTTATTTTGTCGTTTGCTCGTCCGGGGTTGTTTATTTGTTTGTTTGTCTCTTTGTTTGTTTGTTTTTCTTTTTCTCTCTTTTCTTTAAAAAACAGTTTTTTTTCCCTTTGCTTCTACTGTTTGAAAATATGAGTACTGAGTGTATTTTCAATGTGACCCCACGGGCGGGGACTGGATGTAAAAACGCACATGAGTACTTATTCATTATCCTGAAAAAAAGAATTTGTTTCTATTACTTACAATATGTAGATGTTCTTTTTATGACTTTATTGGCTTTTTTCCCCCTCTGTATTATGTGAGTGTATGGGTATTGCACTTATTTTATTATCATGACATTCAATTTGTATGAGTATAATTAAAAAGTGTTTGTGTTGATCGTGTGGTAATGTGAGTATTCATATTTAGTATTATCCCTGAATTCCCCCACACACACACACACTCACACACACACACACACACACACACACACACACACACACACACACACACACATACATACACACACTCACTCACTCACTCACTCACTCATATTCTCTCCCTCAATGACTGTATAGGTTTAGATTTCTTCTTTGTTTTGTTTCTTGTTTTTATTCTGTGGATGTATGGGTATTAAATTTATTTCATTATCATGACATATACTTTGAAACGAATATAATCTAAAATGAGTGTTGATGGGATCGCATACTGTTTTGGGAATTATATATTGGATATTATCTCTGAAATACACACACACACACTCTCTCTGTCTCTCTGTCTCTTTCTCACCTTTTATCGTCTCGCTTATAGTTATAGTGTATCCTGATGAAGGATTCATATTTTATATTTTCAATACTTTATTGGACTTGCCTCTGTACATAAATTTTAATGAGTGCCCTATTTCAATATCTTATAGTTATGTGTAACAAGTATGTGTACCACTTGACATTGTGTAGATGTTTATCTTTATGACTTATTAAGTTTGGTTGTGTTATTTTTCTTGGCTCTGTTGTTGTTCTTGTTGTTGTTGTTTGTCTGTTTTTTCTCTTTTTTATCTTCTTCTGTTGGTTTGGTTTTTCTTTTCTTTGTTTGTTTGTTTGTTATGGTTAGGGTTTTTTTGGGGGGTGGGGGTGGAGGTGGGGGTATTTTAGGGTTTTCTTTTATTTGCTTGCTTTGGGGGGGGGGGGGGGGGTGGTTGTTGGGGGGGGAGGGGAGCTGTTTTGAAAAGGGTTATTTCCCCTTGTTTTTATTGTGAGACTGTATAAGTATTGGGTTATTATTATTAAGATGTATCCCTAACGAACGGGGACTGGATATAAAAAACCACATATGTGCTTATTCATTATCCTCGAAATAAAAGAATTTGTCATTGACATTGTCTCTCTCTCTCTCTCTCTCACACACACACACATTTCTGTTAGAGTATAGAATGAAACAATATTTTTTCAAATTAGAGTGGGGGGGGGGGGGGGGAAACGTACGAAAGCAACAGCAAAAGACATTAACAAAGAAATAACTCCAAGTAAGGGTGAAAATCACAAACGCACATCCCTAGTGGCAAAGAAAAGAAAACAAAAGATAAAACTCTGTCTACAGTCACACTTACACACACACACACACACACACACACACAAACACACAAACACACACACACACACACACACACACACAAGAGTGTGGAAGGAAAGATAGGGCAGCCAGCATGGCTAAAGAGGGAATGGAAAGCAAGCTGCCTGTGACAGGAGATAGCAATCACACAGCCAGTGGACAGTAATGGCTTTTGCTGGTGGCTTTAAAACCAAAGACTCCAAAAAGCTAGGAAGCACACACGCACACACACGCGCGCGCGCGTGTGTGCACGCCCACACTCGCTCACACACGCACACACAAGCAAGTATGCATGCATACACGCATGCACGCGTGCATACACACGCGCACACGCATGCACAAGCACACGCATATGCATGAATGCACGCTGACACATATACACACCCACCCCCACACACACACAAACACTCTCTCTCTCTCTCTCTCTCTCTCCTCTCTCTCTCTCTCTCTCTCTCACTCACACACACGCATGCGCGAACACACATGCACTTGTATGCACATGCACACGAGCGCACACACACATGCATACACATATTCCATGTGCATGCATGTGTACGCAAACAACACACACACACACAAACACACACACTCACACATAGTACAGTAATCATGAGAGAAGCTTGTGGTCTTTTGCTTCATATTGCTTCCGCCTCGCCTTGCAAAATAGCCTTTGTAAAGTCCCTTAACAAAATCTAATATAAACCTCTGCCTACAGTGACCCACACACTCACATAAGGAAAGGACAGATAGGACAGCGACACTGGCTGAAGAGGGAATGGAAAGCAAGCCGCCTGTGACAGGAGATAGCAATCACACAGCCAGTGGATAGTAATGGCTTTAGCTAGTGGCTTTATCCAAAGACTCGAAAAGTTTGGAAGTACACACATGTGCATGCACGCGCTTGCACGCATGCACACACACACGCACGCACACGTGCACACAAACACACACGTGTGCGCATGCATGCACGTATGCACACATGCACGCGTGCACACACACAAACACAGACACAGATGTGCGTGCATACGCGCGCACACACACACACACACACACGTATGAATGAGACTATAAACCGAGGCCCCATGTGCAAACACATGCAGAACATCTTGCACACAAGTTAAATCCTGTTCTGCTGTTCGTAAGAGTAGGTCATTGTGTGCTGGTGGGAACGGATGACAAAATTTACCAAACTGCATACACACGGGGACTGGATTTAAAAAAGCACATAAGTGTTTATTCCATTATCCTCGATATAAAAGAATAAAATAAATAAGTTAAATAAAAATAAATAAATAAAACAGATGTCCGCACACACACACACACACATATACACGTACACACACACACACATGCACGCATGCACGCATACCAAAACACACACATGATGAAAGAAGCTGGTGGTGTTTCGTTTCATGTTCCTTCCATCTAGCCCTAGTCAATAGTCTTTGTAAAATCCCGAAACTGAAACATAGATAAACCTCTGCCCACAGTGACCCCCTACACACACACACACACACACACACACTCACACACACAGAAGAAAAGGAAAGAAAGGACATGGACACTGGCTGAAGAGGGAATGGAAAGCAAGCCGCCTGTGACAGGAGATAGCAATCACACAGCCAGTGGACAGTAATGGCTTTAGCTGGTGGCTTTAAGCAAACATTGGAAAAAAGTTAGGAAGTACACACATGCGCATGCATGCGCTTGCACGCATGCACACGCACGCACACGTGCACAAAAACACACACGTTTGCGCATGCATGCACGCATGCACGCATGCACACACATAAACACAGACACAGATGTGCGTGTACACACGCGCACACACACACAAATACACGTATGGATGTGACTATAAACCGAGGCCCCGTGTGCAAACGTACGCAGAACATCTTGCGCACACGTTAAATCATGTTACGCTTTTTTAAGAGTAGGCCATTGTGTGCCGGTGGGAACAGATGACACAATTTACAAAACCACATACACACGGTGACTGAATGCAAAAAAAAGCATATAAGTGCTTATTCCATTATCCTCGATATAAAAGAACAAAACAAAATAAATAAATAAAATATGCACACACACACATGACACACACACACACACACACACACACCACACACACACACACACACACACACACACATGAACGCACATGAAAATACACGCATCATGAAAGAAGCTGGTGGTGTTTCGTTTTAGGTTCCTTCATCTAGCCTAGAAAACAGTCTTTGTAACATCCCTAAACTAAAATAATAGATAAACCTCTGCCCACAGTGACCCCTCTACACACACACACACACACACACACACACACACAACACACACACACACACACACACACACACACACACGCACGCACGCACACACATACACAGAAGGGAAGGAAAGAAAGGACATTGACACTGGCTGAAGAGGGAATGGAAAGCAAGCTGCCTGTGACAGGAGATAGCAATCACACAGCCAGTGGACAGTAATAGCTTTAGCTGGTGGCTTTAATCAAACACTGGGAAAAGTAGTTAGGAAGTACACTCTCGCGCGCACGCGTGGGTACAAGCACGCACATGCATGCATACACACATGAGCATGCACGCACACGTACACATACATACGCGCACACACGTATGCACGCGCATGCACACATGCACAAACACACAAATTGTACATGGTTTGACGGGAAAAAAAGCAAGTGTTTAGCTTATTCAATGTATCATATGTATATAACAGTTTGACTTTGACACAAACACAGATGTGCGTGCACACACGCGCACACACACACAACACGTACGCACACACACACATGCACGCATGCACGCACACCAAAACACACGCATGATGAGAGACGCTGGTGGTGTTTCGTTTCATGTTCCTTCCATCTAGCCTAGAAAATACGCTTTGTAAAGTCCCTAAACTAAAATAAAGATAAACCTCTGCCCACAGTGACCCCCCCATCCACACACACACACACACACAGAAGAAAAGGAAAGAAAAGACATCGACACTGGCTGAAGAGGGAATGGAAAGCAAGCCGCCTGTGACAGGAGATAGCAATCACACAGCCAGTGGACAGTAATGGCTTTAGCTGGTGGCTTTAAGCAAACACTGGGAAAAAAGTTAGGAAGTACACTCTCGCGCGCACGCGTGGGTACAAGCACGTACATGCATGCATACACACATGAGCATGCACGCACACGTACACATACATACGCACACACACGTATGCACGCGCATGCACACATGCACACACACACACACACACAAATTGTACATGGTTTGACGGGGAAAAAAGCAAGTGTTTTGCTTATTCAATGTATCATATGTATATAAAAGTTTGACTTTGACACAAACACAGATGTGCGTGCACACACGCGCACACACACACGTACACACACAACACGTACGCACACACACACACATGCACGCATGCACGCACACCAAAACACACGCATGATGAGAGACGCTGGTGGTGTTTCGTTTCATGTTCCTTCCATCTAGCCCTAGAAAGTAGTCTTTGTAAAGTCCCTAAACTAAAATAAAGATAAACCTCTGCCCACAGTGACCACCCCCCCCCCCCCCCCACACACACACACACAGAAGGGAAGGAAAGAAAGACATCGACACTGGCTGAAGAGGGAATGGAAAGCAAGCTGCCTGTGACAGGAGATAGCAATCACACAGCCAGTGGACAGTAATGGCTTTAGCTGGTGGCTTTAAGCAACACTGAAAAAAAAGTTAGGAAGTACACACGCGCGCGCACGCACAGGTGCAAGCACGCACACGCATGCATGCACACGTGCACACGGCACACACATACACACACGTGTACGCATATATGCACACATGCACGCACACAAATACAAACACAGATGTGCGTGCACACACGCTAACATACACACACGCACATGCACCTACCGACTATAAACCGAGGCCCCTGTGCAAACGCACGCAGAACATTTTGCACACACGTTAAATCCTGTTCTGCTTTTCATAAGAGTAGGCCATTGTGTGCCGGTGGGAACAGATGACAGAATTTACAAAACCACATGCACATGGGGAGTGGATGTAAAAAAGCACACAAATGCTTATTCCATTCTCCTGTATATAAAAGAATAAAACACATAAATTAAATAAAAATAAATAAATTGAACAGATGTTCGCACACACACACATACACGTACGCACATACACACACACACACACATGCACGCCTGCACGCACACGAAAACACACACATGATGAAAGAAGCTGGTGGTGTTTCGTTTCATGTTCCTTCCATCTAGCCCTAGAAAATAGTCTTTGTAAAATCCCTAAACTAAAATAATAGATACACCTCTGCCCACATTGACCCCCCTACACACACACACACACACACACACACACACACACACACACACACACACAGAAGAAAAGGAAAGAAAGGACATCAACACTGGCTGAAGAGGGAATGGAAAGCAAGCCGCCTGTGACAGGAGATAGCAATCACACAGCCAGTGGACAGTAATGGCTTTAGCTGGTGGCTTTAAGCTAACACTGAAAAAAAGTTAGGGAGTACACACATGCGCGCACTCGCGGTGCAAGCACGCACACGCATGCATGTACACGTAAATTCGCACTCACATTCACACATACACACACTTGCACATAAGCTAACACACACAAGCACGCACATACACACAAGCACGTGTGCACATACAAGCACGCGCACAAACACACACTCATACACATACACACCCATGCACACACACACGCACTTACGCACACACTTACACACACACTCACACACACACAAACACACACACACACACACACACACACACACACTCACACAAGGACATGATGAGAGAATCTAGTGGTCTTTTTATTTTTTTATGCTTTTTTACTTTTTGCTTCGGTCTTGCGTTGAAAAATAGTCTTTATGAGATTATTTTCTTGGTTTTGTAGCACATGACCTGTTTTGAAATCTTGTCAGGTATTTATGTCAGAAGATTTCTTGTTGTTTCAATTTTGTGTAGTGTGCTTCCATTTCTCTTTTTTCTGTCCAACAGACTCTGAACAACCTCTACAACAAAACACATCTCAGCTGCTTTGTGTTTCCTTGTTATTATTATTTTTTTTGTTTTTTTTGTTTTTGGGGGGGGGTTCACCGTATTTTCTTTGTGTCCATGATTCACAGGCATTTAGCATAATTTCATGTTTAAATCTTTTTTTAGGTTGTATAGAGTGTTGCTATCTTTCCAGATGTTTGTTTAAATGGAGCATTATGCGTTCAGCCATGACCATCCTTGTATTCTTTGGTCTTGGTAAAGGATTCTTCACTTGTGTTCACTGACCGAGATATCTAAGGCCTTTGACATGTTCTAAAGGCAGTTTGACAAGGAAATTCTGAAGGTCAGTTTCTGTTATTTATCTCTTGGCTGCTTACTCGACTGCCGGTTCATGGATGTACACCTCAAGGTCTATTATAACTATTTATTGGTGGAAAGATGTACCAGTTAAAATGTGTATGTTAATCGCTATCTATGAAGAAATAGATATATAGACCTTGAGATGTACGTACATGCATAAACCATCAGGCAAATAAGCAAACAAGAGAAAAACATAGTAGAAAAGGACCTTCATTAGAGTTCACTAAAAACAACGCTTTTAGAACATGTCAGAGGCCCTACATGGCTCTTGCCGTATGAACTGCTCTGGTATATCTCTTAATCCAGGCGGGGAAGCACAGCGTGGACTTCATCTCCTACTGAATGATTGCAAACTGCGCATTGGGAAATATTGTTGTGGTAACTGTGTGTCTTTGAAAATAGTAATACGAGAGAGAGAGAGAGAGAGAGAGAGAGAGAGAGAGAGAGAGAGAGAGAGAGAGAGAGAGAGAGAGAGAGAGAGAGAGAGAGAGAGAGAGAGAGAGAGAGAGAGAGATTTTATTTTGTATTTCTTTGTTTTATGTTTTTAAATATATTTATTCTTTATTTCGAGGAAACTGGAAGAAACACTTACGTGCTTTATTTTACATCCAGTCCCCGTGTGTATGCGGTTTTGTAAATTCTATCATTTGTTCCCACCGGCAAACAATGGCCTACTCTTATGAAAAGCGGAACAGGATTTAATGTGTGCGCAAAATGTTCTGCGTGCGTTCGTATACGGGACCTCGGTTTATAGTCTCATCCGATGGACTTTTGGGGAGAGTGAAGTCTGCACTGATGTTAACTCCAGGGGAAAATATACCCCTTGAAGGGGAATCGAACCCGGGTCGTCAGATTGCGAGCACAATGTTCTGACCACTAGGTTATCCCGTGCCCCCTAAAGAGAGAGGAGAGAGATTGAGAGAGAGAGAGGAGAGAGAGAGAGAGAGATGGAGAGAGAGAGAGAAGAGAGAGAGAGAGAGAGAGAGAGAGGAGAGAGAGAGAGAGAGAGGAGAGAGAGAGAGAGAGACAAACAGACACACACACTCACAGATACTGACCGACCGACCGACAATGCAGATATACCCTACGAAGAGTCAGAAAGACAGTTCATTTTTATTTATTAAAAATAAACTGCAGGGGAGGAAGAACTTCGAATATTTACACTCGCATGATGATTGTTTTGACACTTCAATTTATATTGCTCTGCATTGAACTGGGAGGGGGGGGGAGGGGACCTAACGTCCGTGCATGCATTCAACCACACTTCAAAAATATCAACCCCCCAAAAAAGTTATATATATCGTCTCTCGAATGCAAGATTTACATTTTGCAGAACAATCTGTATATTTGATTAATAACGTAGCTTTTTCCGACATTAATGTGTGTGTGTGTGTGTGTGTGTGTGTGTGTGTGTGTGTGTGTGTGTGTGTGTGTGTGTGTGTGTGTGTGTGTGTGTGTGTTGTGTGTTGTACTTGTTTGTGGGTATGTGTGTGTGGTGTGTGTGTGTGTGTGTGTTGTGTGTGTGTGTGTGTGTGTGTGTGTGTGTGTGTGTGTGTGTGTGTGTGAGGAAAAGAGAGAGAGAGAGAGAGAGAGAGAGAGAGAGAGAGAGAGAGAGAGAGAGAGAGAGAGTGGAGAGAGAGAGAGAGAGAGAGAGAGAGAGAGAGAGAGAGAGAGAGAGAGAGAGAAGTACATTATGTGTTCTTTGAACCAGCCCGTTCTGTACCATGTTCTATGCAAATGTTTGACCTCTGTTTTGCTAGTTTTTGCCGTGTTAGAACAACACCAACAACGACGACTACGACAATAAAAACAACAACAACAAAAGCAACAAAAACAACAAAGAAAGGTATATGTACAACTTTTAAAGACGAAAAATAGGGTGAAAAGTGAACAGCAATGAGGAGTGTAGGGATTTAAAGGGAAGGAAAGGAAGGTAGATAAATGGGTTTCTTGTCTTTTACTGTGTTAGTTCGTTCTGTTTTCTTTATTTTCTTCCTTGTTTCATTTTTCTTAACTTTCCTATTCCTTTCTTTTTCCCTTCATTCTTTAGTTAGTCTTTTCTTTCTGTGTGTGTTTAAAGTGTTGTTGGTTGTTTTTTTCTCGTTCCTTCTCGATTTTTTTTCCATTCCGTTGTTGTGTTTTCTGTATACTTTATGTTGTTCTTTTTTCTAATCTTTACTTTCAATCATTCGTTTTGTCTAGTTTTTGTTCTTTTCTTTTTTTCTTTTGTTAGGCCTTCTTTCTAAAAAGCCGCGTTTCTCCAGAGGAACTGAGGATGGTCTGGATAACAGTGTAATTTCACTTGGAATATTGCAAACGGATGACCAGGTTACATGTGCATGCTCTAGTAATTACATTGACAGCCATTTCGCTTCCATATCAAACCGTCATATTGGCTCATGCCCGGACCGACATTTCATGCATCTAAATGGGCTGAGATGACGGAGGAATCCACACTCCTTTGCATATATTAACACCATCTTGCTTCAGCGTGCTTGCTTGCATCTGCATGTTAAGTTAGCTGGCGTCTTTCTTTTCTGTTGTAGCCCATTTCAGCTCAAGAATGTATGTTAACAGTAAAAACACGAATGCAATAACACATCTTAATAATTACAACGCTGGCCTTTAAGAAAAAAGTGTGAAAAACAATCATTCAACGTCAACACACACACAAACACACTTTATATATATAAATATATATATATATATATATATATATATATGTCATATCTATCTATCTCTCTCTCTCTCTCTCTCTCTCTCTCTCTATATATATATATATATATATATATATATCTATATATATATATATATATATATATATATCTATAATATTTATTTATTTATTTATTGTCAGCTCGGGATTTTTTGGCACATAAAATAGAATACCAAACAACGTATTATGAGAAATAATAAACTGTTATTGGTCAATGTAAACCTGTCACAGACAACAAAAAATCTGCACTAGATGATGTGGCCTGATACGTAGAAGCAATTCGTGTTATTTAATCCTCTGAAAGCCATAGAACTCAATCACAGGGATCTTGCCCGGGAGACAAGAGTAGGCGTAACTCATCTAGGCAAAATTAAGAGAAGCTGCACCCCCCCACCCCATCCCACCCTTCCTTCTGCTTGTAAGTTATGCTGCGTCAGCTGCTTCACTTTAGTTCACATTTTATTTTCTTTAAAAAAATCACTGACAATTTAACTTGTTTATGTGAAAGCATTATACTGGAGCAAAAGCAAGGTTTTTGGTTTTACTCTGTAAGAAATATGAGTCTAGCAATTTTCCGTCAGAGTAAAACGTGTTGTTGTGAATATTTATCAGAGTTACTTCCTTGACCGTTGCATTTCAAAAAGCAAAACAAATCTGCGTCGCACGCAGATTGCATTTCGGCCTTTGTGTTCCTCTATTGTGGCTTTATAGGAATCACTTATTAAAGCACAAAACAAAAAAGCATGAATGGACTTTCGTCTCTTATACGTTTTTACGTGCTTACTCAAAACAAGCAAATTAGATCAAACCACACATAGCTCTAACAACGAGCTGCCTTATAGAGAAAACATGGTAAACGAGTTTCTTATTTACGAAGAAAACATGTCTTATTATCATACATATACTATCAAACATTGAAAGACACACGCACACAGGTACATACTTACATACATACATACATACATACATAACATTCTACATAATCATACATACATACTACATACATACATACATACATACATACATACATACATACATACATACATACATACATGCATGCATGCATGGATGCATACATACATACATACATACATACATGATACATACATGCATGCATGCATACATACATACATACATACACAAACATACATACATACATACATACTACATACATACATACATACATACATACATACATACATACATACATACATACATACATACATCCATCCATCCATCCATCCATACATACATACATGCATTCATGGATGAATGCAAACATACAAATATACATACATACATACATACATGCATACATGCATGCATACATTACATACATACATCATACACACATAATACATACATACAACATACATACATTACATACATACATTACACAGTCACACACACTACATACATACATTCATACATACATACATACATACATACATTCATACATACATGCATACATTCATACATACATACATACATACATACATACATACATACATACATACATACATACATACATACATACATACACACACATACATACATAGATGCATAGATATGCAACCAAAGGGTGAGGACATTCTAGTCAACAGTCTTCACGTCATGATCCTGGGTACCTAGTTTGTAAAGGGAAAGGATCTTATGAAATTCCCACCATAAAGCCGAGCTAAACACTCTGGCACATGGAGAAGGTGAGGTACCTTCATGCCACTAGCAGAAAATGTTACTAGTCAAACCTTCTCCAAAAGGCCAAAAGTAAGACTCTGTTGCTTTCTTTTTTTTAAAGAATCAGAGCACTTTTACAAATTTGCTTCCTACCATGTTCCGTGTAAGTGTCTGCCTTCTGTTCTGGAACCTTGTAGCTGTATTAGCAGAAGTAACTTGCAAAAAGTTCGGAGTGTGTAGAGTAGCATTAAGAGTGATAAGTAATGAAGGGGAGAGATTTGGAGACAAGAAAGAAAAGTAGATAGAGAATGGGTTGGTATTTTTCATGCTTTGTTTTCGAATCTCGTTTCTCTCTTGTGTCTTTTTCACAGTTTCTTTTCTTCTGTCTTTTAAAAAAAATACATTCTGTTCTTTGTTCTTTTGTTATTGTTTTCTGTCTTTCTTTCTGTCTCTTTTGTTTCTTTAAAAAAAAACATAGTTTCCCAAGAGAAATTACGGAGAGACGGGGGGAGGGGGGGGGGAAGGCTGGGTAGAGGTGTTATTACACTGAATATTGTTGAGATGATGGACAAATGTGCACATCTTACTAATATATATTATATATATATATATATATTTTATATATATATATATATATATATATTATATATATATATATTATATAATATATATATATTTATATTATATATATATATATATATGTGTGTTGTGTGTATAAACAGCTTGCTTGCATCTGGGTGTTGGTCACCTTGTGTTTTTTTTCCTAGGAATTTACTTTTAGGAAGATTTATGTGTGCAAACATGATGACTAAAAACTACTCTTGTGCATAACTTTCTTGCTGCTGTCGTTTCGTAAACGAATTGTAGAGAAAAATCCTTACATATTGAACATGTCCAACACCATTCTCATAGCATTCGAACACAAATTTGAAAACAAAGCGTGAAGAATTCTTTGGCGTGGAACTATTCTGCTCAGTTCATTTTGTTGTTGTTAATTGTTATGTTTTGTGTGTATGTGTGTATGTATGTGTGCGTGCGCGTACATGGCTCCCCAAAAGACCTCCGGATGAGACTAGAAACCGAAGCCCCGTGTGCGAACGCACACATAACTTCTTGCGCACACGTTAAATCATGTTCCGCTTTTCGTAAGTGTAGGCCATTGTGTGTCGGTGGGAATAGATGACAGAGGTTTTAAAAAACACACACAGGAATTGGATGTAAAAAGCATATAAGTGCTTATTCCATTATCCTCGATATAAAAGAATAAAAAATAAGATAAATGTGTGCATGTGTGCGTGCTGCGTGCGTATTTTGTGAGTGCGCGCGCGTGGGTATGTGTATTTGTACGTGCATGTGTGTGTGTGTGTGTGTGTTGTGTGTGTGTGTGTGTGTGTGTGTGTGTGTGTGTGTGTGTGTGTGTGTGTGTGTGTGTGTTGTAAGTACATTTATGCGTGTGTTTAAACAAAAGGGTGAATACAAACTGTGAGAGCTTACTCTTTTAGCCTTAACAAAGATCACTTTAACTTGACTTTACAAACATTCAGTACACAAGACACCATTCATATGGTGACTTCTTACTGTTTGAGGATAACAAGTCCTGGTTCATACTCTATGTAAGCCTTTTACAACCAAAAAAATCATATTGCACTGAATCGTGTACCATAATAATTAGGAGAAATATAGATTATATTGGTTGTTCTGAACTAAATGGCTTTGCACGGAAAAGAGTACGAGTCAACTGCAATCTATAGGACGTGTCAGTATAAATAGCATATCCACTTCAGGAAATGTGTTGCTACGAATTCCCTCTTTTCTGTCCCTCTCTTTGTTTCTGTCTTGTGTGTTTTCTTTTTGTCACTTCATTCTTGTCTTGGTTTCTGGCTTCTTGGTCCATTCTCTTGCGGGGTTTTTTTTCCAGAAAGACTTATGAAATAACATGTTTATCCCATGCCAAAGTCGGACGCATTGGGCCTGATTTGACAGACGCTTAACCATGCAAAATACATGTTCGCTCATGTGACAAACGGTAGTTACTGTCTGAGCGTTCGACGATGACTTAGATGAAGAATTTATTGTAAGTCGTAATATAAGGATTTTGCTATCCAGATTCAAAATTCAAGCTCTCTCTCTCTCTCTCTCTCTCTCTCTCTCTCTCTCTCTCTCTCTCTCTCCTCTCTCTCTCTCTCTCTCTCTCTCTCTCTCTCTCTCTCTCTCTCTCTTGTTTCAAGGAATCGTGTGACCAGCTGCTTAATGGCTTGTAAGGCTTTTGATCAACAGTAATACATTAGTCCTTCGGATGAGACTATCAACCGAGGCCCCGTGTGCAAACGCATGCAGAACATCTTGCACACACGTTAAATTCTGTTCCGCTTTCGGAAGAGTAGGCCATTGTGTGCCGGTGGGAACAGATGACAAAATTTACAAAACCGCATACACACGGGGACTAGATGTAAAAAATCACAGAAGTGCTTATTCCATTATCCTAGAAAAAATTTTTTTTAATATCATCTGAGCGCTTTGTTTTGTTGCTTTACAAGATTCAGCGCTATATCAATTCCATACATTATTATTATTATTATTATTATTATTATTATTATTATTATTATTATTATTGTTATGATTATTATCATTATTATTATTACATGTTGCTTATTGTTCTTGCTCTGCTAAACCGCCTGTCTTGTTTGAAGAAATGATGATTATGTGGGCTGGTGTGTATTGGTCTTTCTTCTTACTCAGATATGTGTTTGTTCCCAGTCCCTTTACGATTGTCCCCTTGTGAATGGCCTTGACAGCTGACTTGTTCATGCCCGTCTCTCTGCCTTTGTCTCTGTCACTGTTTATGTTGTGTGTGTGCATATGTGTGCGTGCGCGCGAGTGCGTGTGTGTGTGTGTGTGTGTGTGTGTGTGTGTGTGTGTGTGTGTGTGTGGTGAGTGTGTAGTGTGTGTGTGTGGTGTGTGTGTGTGTGGTGAGTGTGTGAGTGTGTGTGTGTGAGTGTGAGTCTGTTTATTTATTCATTTTTTATTTATGTATTTTATTCTTTTATATCGAGGATAATGGAATGAGCACTTCTGTGCTTTTTTACATCCAGTCCCCGTGCGTATGCGGTTTTTTTGTAAATTATGCCATCTGTTCCCACCGGCACACAATGGCATACTCTTACGAAAAGCGGAACGGGATGCAAACGTGTGCTCAAGATATTCTGCGTGCGTTCGCACACAGGGCCTCGATTTATAGTCTCATCCGAAAGGTGTGTGTGTGTGTGTGTGTGTGTGTGTGTGTGTGTGTGTGGTGTGCGTGTGAGTGTGTGTGTGTGTGTGCATGTGTGTGTACATGTGCACATCTGTACTGGGGATAAGGATAAAGGGAAGTGGAAATGAACACAGTCACGTTGACAGACAAAAGCCTTGTGGTGGGGTTTTCCAAACACATCAGCACTGTAAGCCTCTTGTGAACAAAAAGAAAACCCAAAGAAAGGAAAAGAAAAGCTCTCCTGATAATGGATCTAAAAAAGTAACAACAGTTCTGAATGAAATCTTTTGTGTTGAACGTAGGCACTTGCTCATGAAGAATGCATGCCTAAGCGTATAGTGGGGGAAAAAACCAAGTAGACTTTTTGTTACCCCCCAAAAGTCATTTTCGTAGCACTGTGAAAGGTAGGTAGTTTGTTTATTGATCCATTGGTTTGTGTGTGTGTGTGTGTGTGTGTGGGGTTGTGTGTGTGTGTGTGTGTGTGTGTGTGTGTGTGTGTGTGTGTGTGTGTGTGTGTGAAAGTTTGGTGGATATTCACTGCTTTGTTAATAGCCCTTCAGGCTAAGTGCATATAGAAAGGTAGTGGCTTATCAGCATGTGTATGTCCTTGGCCTCTCTCTCTCTCTCTCTCCTCTCTCTCTCTCTCTCTCTCTCTCTCTCTCCTCTCTCTCTCTCTCTCTCTCTCTCTCTCTCTCTCTCTCTCTCTCTCTCTCTCTCTCTTCTCTCTCTCTCTAGTTCTTCTCTCTCTCTATGAGTTTGTCTTGTTAATTCCTATGTCTGTTCGTCTGTCTTTTGTGCTCTCACTCTCTCTCCATCTCTAAATGCGAGTGTGTGTGTGTGTGTGTGTGTGTGTGTGTGTGTGTGTGTGTGTGTGTGTGTGTGTGTGCTGTTCGTGTTTGTGTGTGTCTGTATGTATGTCTGTCTGTTGTCTGTCTATGTCTCTCTATCTCTCTCAAACGAAACAAAACAAAAGAAACAAAGCAGCCGCCATGGCGCAGTGGTTAGTGCCTTAGGTTACGGACTGGAAGGTCCCGGGTTCGATCCCCGTAAGAGTCTTAGGGATTTTTCGGACTCCGGCCGGATCCTACCCAGAATGAGTGTGCTGTGGGCTCAGTGGGAAGACTAGGACCACACAGTCGAGCTTTATTCACTTAACAGATGCGAGTTTGAGAGTGTTGCTCAAATTACCTGACCAACACTGCAGGTGTCTATCTCTTGGGTCCGGTTGGCGCCGGGATATATTATGATATTAAGCGTACAGTACAACCCTGTCAAGTAGTCTCAAAGCATATGCACTTCCACAGCAGCATTATTAGTCATCATCATTATCATTGATCATCATGCAATGCAAACAAAATGCCTGTGATTCGGTGGTCCCAGTTACTCTGGTATCATGGTGACCTCAGATTTGGTTTCTCTATACACTTCTGTGCCTGCGGTGAGTTTGTGTCAAAGCCTTTGGGGTTGAAGGTTCGCGGGGGACGGTCATTGGAGGGACGTTGTGATGGTTGCCATCTCGGGTGGGCAACTCACTCACACTAGCTCCGCGACTGAGCTAATACTGTCGTTAGTATGGGGCTTAGTAGGTGGTGTCCTGCATATGTTAGCTCAGAACAGGCACCACTGAACAAAGTGACCTAGCAGCAGTGCAGGGCCCCTCTGGCTGGTGGCCCCACTTTGGCCTGATAGTGATCAGTTCTCTGTGGACTTCCGACCCGGAGGATAAGACATAACAAATATGGGTCTGGCTGTGGCGGGGAGATTGGAATTAGCGGCGTGTGAGCAGCAGGACGAGGTACGTCACGGAAGATGAGGCAGCCAAAAGCAAACTCCAAAACAAAACAAAAACCAACGTAAAATACGAACACAAAACACAACCACAGGCACAAACATATAAATGCGTTGCTTACTCCTGATCCCATAATAAACTCAACATAATATACAACGTTACACATGAGATGAAACAATTTGAAATCAACAGCAACAACCAAGACTGAGAAAACAAGAAAAAATACCACGACAGAAAACAGATATAAAAAAAACAACAGAGAAGAGGTCAGTCAGAAATCTAAAACGCAAGAAACATAGCAGATGTAGATACAGACATTACAGAGACAAACGCTTAGCATTCAATAGAAACAACATTAACAAAAGTTAAAAACAAGTGTTGTCCAAATGTCAACCGGATAAGATCATCTTTCCTTTCTGTCGAGTCATTAAACTCTAATGTGGGTGCGATCTGAAGACGTATAACACACGTACGTGTATACAGCACGGTTACAAAGAATATCAGATTTTCACTGAACTTTTATTCCTCTGGGTCATTAATTTGGGGGGAACAAAATACACTGTATAAGATTAAACTGGTAGAAAATTGAATGGACACCTGTCGAAACTCGATACCATGCTTTTTCTTTTGTGTTTTTTTCCCTATCAAGAGAGACATCAGATATGAATGCAATCTCCACTTTGCAAGTTCTCCGTACCGTGGTGCTACATTGGAGAGACTTGATAAGCATCAGTAGCAGTACATATTTGACAGTGATGAATATCGAGTATATTTCTGGACAATAACAAATAACACGTATGACTTCACATTAAAAGAGCAAACGAACAAATAAACCTAAACAAACCATCAAACAAAAACTGCTAGCAAATTCTATGCTGATGAATCACGTTGAAATGCGTCGTCTTGATATAAAAGCTTTCCAATTGTACTTTTTGCCCATATTGGTCATATACACAGGGCATCGTGACTGCATTGTATATCTTGAAGTTCGTGCCTGCAATAGACAAGACAAATGTGATACATATTCCTATACCCGAAAAAAGGTTCGAGCATCCAATAGAAGTGTCCTGATGATAGTAAAATATAGGCGTTGACATTGAGTGTGTGCATTTTTCATCCTGCATATTTTAGGACTGCGTGATAAGACAAACAATTAGTGTTCACGTTTTTATTTAATCTTATCATTGCCCATCTATGTAGATGTTTCAAGAATGTAGCTGTGCTGCTCTGTGCGGTGCTCTCTTCTCTTATTCTTTCTGCTTCATCAGCCATGTTAACTGAAATCAGAAGAGAAAACTAAAAAGGAGCATGCCCGGTCAAACGAACACCTGGACTGGCCAAGACTGTCCTAGAGGGAACAGTGTAAGGGTGGAGGCGAAGAGTCAGACAGAGAAAACGATGGAAAGACAACATCAGAAAGTGGACTGGCCTTGAGTCTAATGATATGCTACGGAAAGCAGAGGACCGTGGGGGAGTGGAAGAAGCTGGTTGCAAATTCTTCATCGGTATCCCCACGGTCCACGGAACTTTGAATACATGAAGGTAAAATAATGTGCCTGGATTGGTTGAAATGAAGTTTTGCATTCGAAAGAGAAAAACGCAAATTGTACAGTTGCTTTATTATGCCAAAGGTATACTACAATGAAAACGCGTGTACTTTTCAAATGACTAAAACTAAGATAGCATTCAGATCTAGTCATTTCTGAAATATAGGTCCACCAGGGAATAACCGATAATAGTTGCAGTTTTTGTTTGATCCAGGCTAAAAAGTGTTACAACTTTCTGAACTGTAAGCGATAAGAGCGATTACATTCATCAGTGACGTCCCTATGGTTTTCAACACAATACTGATACTGTCGTAAGATATGAAATATTCTTGGCATAGGCACACACGCCCGTCATTAAAGAAGACATAACGTGATCTGGAGATGAAACAAGTGCAACACGCAATCTTCTCATCCAGTGTGCCTACCCAGCGCAGCAATGATCCCTATGCGTGATCGGGAAAGCAGGGCACATTTTGAGTTACCCTGTTAGTGATAGGCTGGGGAATGTGTAACTCCAGGTGTATATCAAAGGACCGTGAAACGTTTATGATTTTGTACATATCTATCTATCTATCTATCTATCTATCTATCTATCTATCTACCTACCTATCTATCTATCTACGCATCTCTCTCTGTCTCTATCTGTCTGCCTGTCTGTCTGCTATCTGTCTGTCTCTTTGTCTCTCTGTCTCTGTCTCTGTCTCTCTACCTAATGGTTGAAACTTAAACTTTCTATATGTGTTTTTGGTTCTGTGTGTTTTGGTGTGTGTTTTTTTCCCGGGAGCTTTCCTGCGTCTTAGCCTGGACATAATTGAGGCAAAAGATATGTGTCTTGACATCTCGTTCAACTTTTAAAGAGGACATCACCGAACATGCTTACAGCCAAACCCAGCGAGAAAGTCAGCCACGAAGCAGTAGCATTGCAGTCATATAATGTACCTTATTTAGAAGGGGAACAAAAAGAAGACGAGACTACTTTAAAACAGAGCATCGTAGGGCAGAGGTGGAAAACTGTACTGCAGGTACAATGATTGGTTCCATGCTGTTATCGCCGCATAATGCCAGTCTCTACATCTCCTGACAAAAGGTCAGAAGTGGCATCAAGTGCTTCGGGATAGCTTTTTTTCTTAGAAATTGTCTTGGTACCGCGTTCCGTGTAAGTCGTTACTCTGCCTGTCTTGTCATTTTCTGATGTACTAAAGGAAACCATTTGTAAAATGTTCGAAGCTTAGAGAGTGTGGCATATAGGCTTTGTAAGAGTGAGGGGGGGAGAAAGAGAGTCAAAGTTTTGGAAGAAAAGTTTTACTTTTTTTTTTTTTTTTTTTTTTTTTGGGGGGAGGGGGGGGGGTTAAGTCAGGCTTTTTTCTGTCTTTTCTATCATTTCCCGCTTTTTCAGGTTTTTTAAAATTTATTTCATTCTTTCTATTTTGGTGGTATTTTTTCGATTCCTGTCTTCCTTTCTTTTCCTTTCGCTCTCTCTTTTGTTTTTTATTTCTTTCTTTCTTTTTTAATTTTCTTTATTTCCTTATTTATTTCCTTTCTACCTGTCTTTCCGTAAAGAAACAAACGTCAATCTCATCTAAAAGAATAAGGAGGAACTGGATCTAGTATAACAATATCTTATCTCATCTCATCTGCTCCTATAACCCCCTCCAGGGTCGTAGGGGCACTGCAGTGACGAACGTTGCACCAGTTGGCTCCATTTGCCGCGGTATGGGCAAGTCCTTGGGTTGTGGAAAAGCTCTTCCAGGTCCACTTAGTGATGCTATTTTCCCATTTCTTCTTCGGCCTGCCTCGCCTTCTCTCCCCCTGCACTGTTCCCTGCAGTATGGTCTTGGAGAGCCCAACTGATCTTGTCTCATGGTCACACCATCTGAGCTTGCTTTTCTTGACTGAGGCCAGCATGTCTTCGTACTGTTTTAATTGTTGGGTGATGGCTTGTCGGACTTCTTCGTTAGTAATGTGGTCCGTGTATGAAATGCCCAGGAGCCTTCCGAGGCATCTCATCTCCAAAGCCTGGATCCTTCTTTGTAGATCTGCATTTAATGTCCAGGATTCGCATGCATACAGGTATGTGGAGATGACCAATGCATGCGCTGGTCATCATCATAACAATGTAACAACACATATTTGGAAAAGAAAGACCGCAGTTATAATGCGCATACTCAAGTATGTCCATGTTACAACGCTGTAGTTTGCCCAAACGACAGTTCGTGCATCTAAATGGGCCGAGATGATGGAGGGATCTGCACACTTTTCGTTAATGACATCTGCATTCTGCATGATGGAAGCGGTGTCTCAACTGGATGTGTGTCTTTCGTTCGATAGTGCCACACTGTGACTTTGAAGATGTGGTCAAAGAGTGATGAGTTCATAAATGTCTAGCATGAATATTAACGTTACATCGTTGTCCAACTCAAATAAACAGCTTACCGCTTGCGGTAAAAGCATATCAAGCATAGGAATAACAATTGTTTTACATGTTTAGCATCGCGTGGATTTTTTTTGTTTGTTTGGTTAGCTTTTTATACTGATTGTTTCCCGTACTATCAGAAGCTCACAGTTAGCCATACACCAAGGCGGATGTTTGTGTGTGTGTTAACAGAACCATTGTTTTCCTCATAACTGTAAAATTGTGGATGACACATCTAGAATTCAATGACCTGATTTTGTGTCATCTCTCTTTTGCAGATTGAAGTTAAGATAGTAAACACATTTTCTTTAAGGTAAATGTGTCCCATAACCTATGTGGACGTAGGGGAGTGAGGCATCAAAAACCTCAGCTTCTCCAGGGGCAAACATATTAAGGGCGACGCCCATCTCCTCTCCCTCGCTGCTTTACCTTCCCTGACCCTAAAGAGGCAGGGTACATATTTACAGCTGGGTGAACTAGGGAACTGTACTGAAGCCAAAGCACGCAAACGGTCACCCATCCAAGTGGTAACCAGACTCGATGCTGCTTAACCTTAGCTGGGGGAAAGCGATTGAAAACACACTTTTGCAGGATATAAACAAGTGGGGAAAAATGCAAAACCGTGCCTACATTTCTTAAATATGAGCGCGTAATCTAGTTTCAGCGCATTGTGCAATCCATCCTGCTTATCTACAGTCACCACGCGCTTTTCGTTGCTTTCATTGCTGCTACTTTTGTTATCGTTGCTGCTGTTGCTGCTGCTGCTTTTGTAATAAGCATTAGAAGATCATAATTATGTACAAACAGACGGCTGCTTATCACTTTTTAGCCGCAATTTTCAGCCACAAATTGTGCATACTGTTCAGATAGCTCTGCCGATATGTTTGTAACTGAAATGTTGGTTTAACCATTATTCTATACACAACCAAGACAACTGTTTTGAATGAAAGAAAACAAATAAACATATAGCAACATATTTCAAGACAGAAGCCATTTTGGCAACAACAAAAATGAACGCCTTCTCTACCTCAAGTAACTGAGGCACAGTTGAATGTATACATACGAAAAACAAAATAGTGAACTAAAGGAAACAGACAGAGAGAGAGAGAGAGCAGGAGGAGAGAGAGAGAGAGAGAGAGGAGACAGAGACATAGACAGACAAACAGACAGACAGACAGACAGGCAAATAGACAGAGAGTAAGATAGCCAGACAGGCAGACAGACAGACAGAGATCTCGACAGACAGACAGGCACCCAGGAAGAGAATGAGACAGGCAGAGATAGATTGGGAAAGATTATTTAACAAAGCTCAAAATTAATTTATTAGGAAGGATTTTAGGAAATTTGAAAGGTTAGTCCTGAATGTGACAGAACAGATGACAACCTTTCTTCATCAATCGTTCTGCTCTTTCCCTGAAGTCGGAATGCGGCAACCTTTACGACAAGCACAAAACAGTGGCATACGCAAAAAATCTCACCGTTCGTGAATATCGAGAGTTCTTAGCCAAAGAACAACAAAACAATGCTCCGCTCTGATATCGGTATATTCAGAAGCCTTTCACCTAAGAAAACGTAGGTGTTACAGTATTACAACGAATATCTCATTTTTGTTGTTGAAATTTGATGCTCTTGGTTAATTTTAGGTGTGTGTGTGTGTGTGTTTTTTCTCTCGAAAATCTACCTGTGTTATATTACTGATGTAGAAAATTAAACCAACACCTGTGGAAATAGAATACAAGCATATGATGCGATTTTCCATGACAAATGGGTCAGAGTGAAGTGTGTATTGAGCTCAACGTTTGTGTAAATCGGGTCTTCAAAATCTGATGAAAAAATATTTCCCTTTCCTTTCTTCCACCCAAATTCATATCTAAAGCATGGAGTGTCAATCTTTAGCAACTAAAAGTACAAAAAAATGTATGCCTGCTCCTCCATCTTACAATGCTTACTGTAGTACAACACACGCACGCGCGCATGCACGCATGCAGACACACACATACACACACGTACGGGTACGCACATACACACACATATACACATACACTCACTCACTCACTCACACACACACACCCCATACAACACATACACACACACATACACAACACACACACACACACACACACACACACGTAATTGCCCTTCATTGGATGATTACCGTGTTTTTTACTTGACTTGATTTGACTTGACACGCATACACAAACACAAACACGCACGTATGCGCGCTCATACAGACATACAATCAGATCATACACCCACGTTCGCGCGCACGCTCGCGTATGCGTATGTGTGTGCGGGCGCGTCAGTTTGTGTCATAGTGTGTCTCTGACTGCCTGTGCATAAACAGACATGCTCGTGTTCTGTAGCTACATTCAGACGTTGTTAATGCCGTCTTGTATCATCAACTACAAATGCAGTCCAGCACATTCAATGCATGCCAAATCGACGGGTTTTCTTCTGCAGCCTCTTCATGTTTCTGCTATCCGTCTCTTCATCCCTCTTTCAATGTTGAGCCGTGGTAGCACCCCTATGTCAAGGACCAGGTATGCTCGCATTTTGAATATATAAATATTAAAAACAAAATATTGACTAAAAGGAAACACAGAGTGAGAGAGAGAGGAGACCGAGTCAGAGACAGACAAACAGACAGACAGGCAAAGAGACAGAGAGAAGGATAGACAGACAGGCAGACAGACAGCCACACAGATACCGAAGGACAGACAGACAGGCATCTATCTATCTATCTATCTGTCCCGTAGTCTGACGACCGTGGGGGCACCCTCAAAGACTCAACAACCAGTTCCCTCCATTCCTCTCTCTGTTCTGCCTTTCTCAGGGTTTTGTTGATTTCTAGGCCTGTCCATTCGCTGATGTTATCCTCCCAGCTCTTCCTTGGCCTGCCTCTTCTTCTTCCTCCTTGGACAGTGCCTTGTAAAACTGTCTTTGCAAGTCCTTTGGATCTTGTGACATGCCCATACCATTTAAGTTTACGTTTTTTCATGATCGTTAGAAGGTTCTCACAGGGTCCAATGGTTTGCTGGATTCTGTTATGCACGCTTTCGTTGTTTATGTGGTCTTTGTAGGAGATGCCAAGGAGTCTCCGAAAGCATCTCATCTCCACCGCCTGTACTCTTCTCTCCAAATCTGCAGTCAGGGTCCATGATTCACAGGCATACAGAAATATGTATGACAAGGGAGCGCATTAGTCTGATCTTGGAGATAAGTAAGATATTTTTATCTCTCCAGATGGTGTTTAGTTTTGACAAAGCTGTTATTGTCTGTGCAGTCCTGCATACCACTTCTGGCTTGGATCCCTGGTCTGATACAATCGCTCCCAGGTACTTGAAGCTTTGAACTGTTTCCAGCTTCTGGTCATTAACCCTGATATATTTTTGTTATTAGTCATCAGTTTGGTCTTCTCTGTACTGATTTCCATGCCGTATGTTTTGGAGGCCTTATTCAAGTGTTCTGTTAGGCTGGCAAGCTCTTTTTCTGATCCTGCTATTCCATCAATGTCATCTGTGAAGCGGAGGTTTGTAATCGTTCTGCCACCAATGCTGACTGATCCTTCATAATGTTCCAGTGCATCAGCCATGACAGGCATACATACTATTAAAAGTATTGACTCCAATGGCTATAACCTTGCAGTAAGAGGACGACCACCATGCAGTAGCCACACCAGGGGTAGTTCACACAAGCTGAGTGTGTCATGAAATGTACAGCATTAAGCAGAAGTGGAAAAAGCACTAGTGCAATTCAGAGAGGTGAGCTAAGACACTTCACGTTTTTGGGTGAGAGAGGCTGAAAAATAACGATTTGGGGCTTTGAGACTGGTTTTTATTACGAGGCCCCTTGGTAAAACAGTTGGAAATGACTCTACTGCTCAGCCTGAGAAACATTTTAAGAATACATCAAAACACATGGACTGAGTAAAAATGAGAAAGTAGAGATATCCAATGAATATATGTTTGTGGTAGCTTGTTGGGTTTTGTTGTTTGTTTGGCGTTTTTGTTGAGGCTGCTTTTTTTCCTTCTGTCTGTCTTTGTTTCCCTCTTTTTATTTCATTTGTCTTTCTTTATTCCTTGTTGTTTTCTCTCTCTCACTCACTCACTCATTCTCTTCTCTCTTCTCTTTCTCTCTCTCTCTCTCTCTCTCTCTCTCTCTCTCTCTCTCTCTCTCTCTCTCTCTCTCTCTCCTCTCTCTCTCTCTCTTTCTCACTCAGTCACTCTGTCTCTTTGTCTCTCAGTCTCTCCCTTTGTCTCTGTCTCTGTATCTGTCTCTGTCTGTCTCTCTCTCTCCTCCGTCTCTCTCTCTGTATCTCTCTCTCTCTCTCTCTCTCTCTCTCTCTCTCTATATATATATATATATATATATATATGTATAAACATATATGTGTGTATGTGTGTGTGTGTGTTTCCTGCGTTCCTGTACTCTTTTTAACAGAACATGCAGCATGCTTTGAATGGTCACTGGGAGTAAAAGGACATCGGTATAATCACGACCAAGAAAATCGCAAAAAATGACGGAGTCACATGTGTGTGCGTGCTTTTTGTAATCACATAGACAGCACAGTCATTTCCATGCTGCCACATCACGCTGCTCCTGGTACAAAACGACAGTTCACTGTATGTAAATGGACTGGGATGATGGAGGAAATGCCAATCCTTTTTTTGCCTACATTACAAAACACATTGCCTCTGAATGCTTGCATTTGCGTGTCAGGTTTGTTTAGTCCTACGTCTGTAAAGGTCTGGATTTGGTCAGCATCAAATGTGACACTCAAATTGATCTGAAGAAGTTTGTGTTCGTGTACATCTAAACTTAAGCTTTTGCGTGAAGCGTATGTCCCTACTCTGTTGCTATCTTTTTATGTTTTAGAATATCAACGTTAATTACCTTCCTACACTATATCCAGGTAATGTTTCTCTTGTCGAATATATAGATGAATTTTGCTTGTAAATTGAAGGCAACACAAGACAGACATCTGTCAAATCATCATTCCTGACCAAATGACAAAATGTACTTAGGGAAGATTTGTACAGTCTGCTAGATATAAAAAATATGGAAAGAACAGTCTGATTAATACACATTTCATTTTAAGTATTTGTGTGCTTACCAATACTGCTAACTGCACTAAGCTAAAATGTAAACGTAAACATGTTGAAATGTCATCTTTTTACACAAGCAATAAAAATAACCCTACCGTCATGTATTTCGAATTTGTAACCTGATTTACCATCTCTCTCTCTCTCTCTCTCTCTCTCTCTCTCTCTCTCTCTCTCTCTCTCTCTCTCTCTCTCTCTCTATATATATATATATATATATATATATATATATATATATATAAAATATATATATATATATATATTTTTTTTTTTTTTTTTTTTTTAATTTATTTATTTTTTATTTATTTATTATTTTTTTTGATCGTGTATAGACGTGGCCTTGAGTGGAACAGTTTGCTACGGAAAGCGAAAGACCGTGGAGATTGGAGGAAGCTGGTTCCAAAATCTTCAGAGTGGCCCCCACGGTCAATGGGACTACGGGATAGGTGAAGGGGTGGAGGTGAAGAGGGGCGTGGCATCACACAAGTTTGAGCTTTTTTAACGCAATGTAAGCATTGAAAATACAATCTCCTCTGACTATTCGACGATCACTACTTCCTTTATGCATTGTCTAAACAGGTTTTAATGGTCATTAAAGAGAGCACACACACACACACACGCACACACACACACTTGCCAAGTTTCTTTATATGATTTTTTTGTGTAAGCATGTTTTTTTGGTGTTTTTTATTTTATTTTATTAAAATAAGACATCCACCCCTCCATTTGTACCCCCTCGTCTAATATCACTAGAAGTGGACAGACGTAAAATTGAAGTCAACAACAACAACACACAGACAACAGACACGACACAGACACACACACACACACACACACACAACACACACACACACACACACACACACAACACACACACACACACACACACCACACACACCACACAATCCTCCTCATCTCTCATCTCTCTCCACTCATCCTCACCTCCTCACTCTCTCTCTCTCTCCTCCTCTCTCTCTCCTCTCTCCTCCTCCTCTCTTCTCCTCTCTCTCTCTCTCTCTCTCTCTCTCTCTCTCTCTCTCTCCTCTCTCTCTCCTCCCTCTCCTCCTCCTCTCCTCCTTCCTCCACCCTCCTCTCTTCTTTCTTCTCTCTCTCTCTCTCTCTCTCTCTCTCTCTCTCTCTCTCTCTCTCTCTCTCTCTCTCTCTCTCTCTCCTCTCTCTCTCTCTCTTCCTCCTCCTCTCCTCCTCCCTCTCTTTCTCTCTCTCTCTCTCTCTCTCTCTCTCTCTCTCTCTCTCTCTCTCTCTCTCTCTCTCTCTCTCTCTCTCTCTCTCTCTCTCTCTCTCTCTCTCTCTCCAACATCCTGACGCCACTGCATAACTCTTGCGCACTCTTCCCTCACTGACTGCAGGCAGGGCTCTGCTCTGCTCTGCTCTGCTCTGCCTTGATAGCTTTGCCACCCTTTCTGCAAATGATGATGGCAGCGAGGTGGTGAAAGAGGCAAACTGACTGCCCACTCTTCTTCCTTTCCTCGCCCCTAAAGAGAAAGTAATGTGACAATTACCTCAAGGTATGCCACGGCATTCTTTCTTTAACTTCCTCCGCGCAGCATTTTATTGTATTCGTA
>CM054144.1:36493901-36501401 GCA_028751875.1 Rapana venosa
TCAGTCCTTTAGATGTTTGAATATGTATCTCCCATCCAATCTGTGCCTTTCTCATTTTTTTTATGCCAAATTGTAAAATTACTATTTTTAACATGTCAACACATTTTTGTAAGGATGGACGATATTGTTTTTAAATTTGGAAGTTACACTCACACATCACAAAATGCTTCGGCTATTGTGTTGAAATAAGCTATACATTTATAGTTCATTTTGATAAACTCGTTCAATAGTTGTGTGTGTGCTTGTGTGTGTGTGTGTGTGTGTGTGCGTGTGTGTGCGTGTGTGTGCGCGTGCGTGCGTGTGTGTGTGTATGTGTGCGTGCGTGTGAGTGTGAGACAGAGAGACAGAGACAGCGAGATACGGGTTAGAGAGAGAGAAGAAGAAGAAGGAGAAGAAGAAAGAAGAAGAGAAGAAGAAGAAGAAGAAGAAAAGAAGAAGAAGAAGAAGAAAAAAAAAGAAGAAGTAGAAGAAGAACAAGAAGAAGAACAAGAACAAGACGAGGACCAGGAAGAACAAGAACAAGAAGAACAAAAATAAATAATCAACTTAAAGGGATCAATAAAGAAGAAAAGAACCATATGAAAACAAGTAATGAATGTAGGTAAACAAAGTTGCAGAACGAAAAAAACCAAGAGCAAAGATATATCAGCTATCACTGCGTAATAGAGTCAGAATAAGTTAACCACAAAAAGACCAAGAAGCATTTACAGACTGACATTCTTTAGGAAAAAGAAGGAATAAAAACCATAGTAACATCATTATCAACTGCAGCAGCAACAACAGCAGCAACAACAACAAAAATAATAACAACAGCAATGCAAATGATAGAAGTAAAAATAGAAATACCTAAAGAAAAGGTGAAAGGCATAAAAATATAGCCTTTGTAAAAGAAAATCAAAGAACGAAAAAAAAAACCACGGCATGGGGTATTAGGAACACCAAATTTATTCATTAGAAATAAAGCTTGCTTTCTACAAAGCAATGATCATTTAGTTGTTTTGCATCTTGGCAACTTGGCGTTGTGGCAATATCATTGGTGTTTCTGTGAGGCGGGAATGCAATGACGAACAAGGTTCTTTTCAAATCTATTATTCAACTCCCCTTCTACCTCGCAAATTCTTTGGGCTACTCTTTTTTTTTACAGTTTGTGGTAATTACCACTAAAGAACATTATTCTGGTGGTAGAATCTTGTGCAGAAACTAACTACTGTTGGACATGGAAAACAGAGATTCCCAACATAATATCAAAAGAAAAAACAAAATGAAGGCTCACACGAAATATATGACTATAACCAAAGCCAAAAGAAAAACCCAAAACAAAACAAAAGCAATACCTCATCTGTTTTTCTCCTGTCGACTAGTAATACAAATGTATTCATCCCTAAATCTGGGGAAAGCCCCAAACAATCGAATAAAATGTGTCTTTGATTATTTGTTCTTTCTTATATATGTTCTTTTTCTTTCTGATGTTGTAATTGATTGGTCTTTTTTTCTTTTTGTTTGTTTTAAAGATGTGCGAGTGCACGTGGATATGTGTGTATGTGTGTTCGTGTGTGTGTGTGCGTTTGTACGTGCGTAGGCGTGTGCGTGCATATGTGTGTTCGTGCGTGTGTATGTAATAAGTGCTAAGAATACCATTGCACGCTTTAACATAGAACACAGTGGAAACTACTGTAATCTATGAACATCAGAAAAAAGAAGGTTCCCCCCAAAATTCAAGGGTGCCTAGCTGCAATGTGAATCATTAGTGCACGTTAATTAAGAAACTAGAAACTGGTCTCTACGGCTTCATCTGAGACATCCTGCTATTAAAATCAGCCAAGTTGAAGAGAACATCAGTCATGGCAACCAACCAAAAAGAAGTGCTAATAGTGTCAAAAACGGCTAACTGGGGGATGACAGAAACAAAACAGTAAGGGGCTGAAGCTAATTAAGACATCTAAGAGATTTAGAATTTTGTAGTTCCTCTTTTCACCATTTTCAATTTTGGACCATTTTTTAAATTTTGGAACCCAGCCCTGACGGGGTAATCGTCCATTTCAATCTGTCAACTCCTGATTAAAGTTTGACACAGGGGAAATCATAGCACAATGACAAATCATGGGGTCGGCTTTTTTAAGAGATCGGTTTAAGCAAAGAGGGAACAGACAAGTCATCCTAGCCATGTGCACAAGAGCACACACACACATATTCTGACATGTAGGCTAGCACACACAGGCACAAATGCATGCAGACAGACACACGACACGAGCGCGCACAGCACACACACACACACACACACAACACACACCACAACACACCACCATACACACCCACACACACATAAATACCCCAGCAATTAATGAAATACTACAAGAAGATTTAATAAATGAGAATGCGCAGCAGAACTAAATGAAGAGAGATAACAGAGAAGAGAGAAGACAGAAGACAAAACAAGACAGGACAGAACAAAGACACAGACAGACAGACAAACACACAGACACACAGACAGAGACAAAGAGAGAGAAGTCAATTAATATTAACCCAGTGTTACAATTCTAAACCATTTTTCCTGAAGTCAGAATGCAGCTTCCTTAAAGGTAGGCAACAGCAGCATACACTCAGCTCTCCAGATATGAACATGTACCTTAACCCAGGAACGAAAAAAATAGTTTTATTCTTACTAACAAGGCACAGATCTATGTGTGTGAAAACAGCTGTCATTTGAAAATAGTAATTTAATCAGAAAAATGCATCCATACATGCTAAAATATTGGAGCTCTAAACATGATTGAATGCAAAAGTTGATATTTTATACCGCATCCTTGTCTAATCTATATCAATAAGAATTCTGACTTTGAAGATGATGTCTAAACACAATACCATTATCAATGCATGATTTTTTTTTCTTTCTATTTTTTCTTGTTAAATGTATGTTAAACTTTGTTGTCCATTTCTCTTCTTCCAAAAAAAGCTGAACGAGTTTAAACATGCTTGCAAGAGGTTATATGTGTGCTTTCACACCAGGGAAATGGATTTATAGTCTCCTCTGTATGACTTTCAGGTGAATAGATGCAGTAAGAGTTGGCAGTTAACTCCAAAGAGAAACAATAACTTCCTCAAACAGGAGTCTCTGTGGTAGCTGGAACCTACTGTGTCTAATTGCAAGTTCAACGCTCTAACTATCAGAACCACCCCCACCCCCTTATTCTCTCTATATGTATAAAAGTAAGTATCAACACGACAAAAGCTGATACTCTTACAATACAGTGCACAATGGATAACCAAAATGTCTACCACTCAGTCCCCCACAGCAGCGTGGACTGGACACAGGCTGAGACACTGTTGGCTGGTTGGGACTGGAGAGAGAGAGAGAGAGAGAGAAGCATGGTTGAACCAGCATCGTGGCAGTGAACCGGTGTCATCGTGCTGAATGACTCGATTTTGGGCCTGTCAATATGAGCTCTCCAGCGTGGTCCCTGGGTGCGGGTTGATTCATGAACGTATTCTATGTGAAAGAGACATGACTTTATCACAACTCCCCACCCCCTTTTCCCGTGCATAATTATACAGATGCAGAGATCAAATATGCACATAAGAGATCTGTAATTCATTCTAGCGTTTGGTCGGTTACGGAAACAGGATCAGGCCCAGCATTCACCTTAGAAGTCGGAGTGCGGCTACCTTGCAAAAAAATCAACAGTGGCATATGCAAAATTTAACCATTGGTGAACCTGAGAGAGAGAGAGAGAGAGAGAGAGAGAGAGAGAGAGAGAGAGAGAGAGAGAGAGAGAGAGAGAGAGGAGAGAGGAGAGAGAGAGACAGAGAGACAGAGAGACAGACAGACAGAGACAGACAGAGACAGACAGACAGACAGACACAGACAGTCAGATGGACAGACAGACATATACAAAACAAAAGCAGACAGGCAGCATGGTAGACAGTGAAAGAGACAGCGTTTTCTTTATCTCTGTGTAAGGATCTATGTCTGCCTGAAAAAGAAAGCAGACGTTTGCATACCCCTCTTCCTTGGAGACACTGAATAATGGATAGCCGTGACTGACCCCACTCTGTCCACGCCAGTGTGAGATGGACACAGACTGAGACACAGGGGCAGTGGACTCAGGAAAAACAACAGCAACAAAAACAGCTTCACTGTGACTGGTGTAGTGTTGATTTACCTTGAGCATAGTACAACATAACAGCCATAATTGATATTGCTAGGCCTGCCTACATATACCTTATTCGGAAACTGAAAGAATAAAGTTAGTGTGTGTGTATGTGTATATGTGTGTGTGTTTGTGTGTGGCGCGCGCGCGTGTGTGTGTGTATGTGTGTGTGTGTGTGCGGTGCTAGTTATGTGTTGAAATGTTGTCGTTATTGTAAGACATGCTGGGTTTTTTGGATGGGATAATTTAGCTGTGAATGAATTGTTTTATTATCTCAGGAATATGATAAGATTATCTGCACATTCATACGTCGGGCTTTGCTTACCAATTAGTTGAAAAGTTTGGCACTTCTCTTTTGTCATTAATGTCAAGATCTCTGTGTCTACTTATCCACCAATAATATTCTCTCTCTTCGCTCTCTCTCTCCTCTCTCTCTCTCTCTCTCTCTCCTCTCTCTCTCTCTCTCTCTCTCTCTCTCTCTCTCATCTCTCTCTCTCTCTCTCTCTGTATGTGTGTCTGTGTCTGTCTGTCTGTCTCTCTCTCTCTCTCTCTCTCTCTCTCTCTCTCTCTCTCTCTCCTCTCCCCTCTCCCTCTCTCTCTCCTCTCTCTCTGTCTCTCTCTCTCTCTCTCTCGATCCAAATGAACTGAGAAGATAGGAAACTGGGCTCATGCAGTCAACAATTTGATTGAAGTGTATAACAAACAAGCAAAAAGCACACGGAAGCTATAAGATAAAAAGAAAAGAAAAGGAAACGTGTAAAAAAGACTAAGAAAGACTATCAACAGTAAGGAAAGAAAACAACAAAGATATAAAAAGGGAAACCGTGAAAGAAAGAAGACTAAATCAAGATAAAAGTAGTGCAATTAATCGATAAAGCCAATATTACCTAGGCATACATAAATGGAAAAATAAAGTTAAGACCAAAACATTAGATGCACCGGGTTAGTTTTTTTGTAAAGCCACTTTTTAAAATAAACAAGAAAACACACTGAAACCGAATAGACACAGGAATTAACGCAGCCACTTAAATATTAAACAAAAATGGAAGGACAAAGACGATAGCCGCCATCCCTTCCCTGAGAAAGGAAAAGTCTGAAATTTAATGAACATGTGACCTCACTGATACAATCCATGTCAAAGTAATAAATAAAACAAGATGAACATTGAGAAATGTACTGGAGAGCAAAAAAGAAAAAAGGTTAACAAACTGTGATGCAGTCTTGGTATCCTGTTGAATTTAATTTGAATGCAAATTTAAAAACAAGTAAAATGTAAGCAATAGCAAGATCGCGAGAGCACTTAAATATATAAAATAATGAAAAAATATATACATAATATATTTTAAGATATATATATTATAATGCAGACTATCTAGGCTATCATTCAATTCAGAACGACGATATGTTTAGTGGAGTGAGAGCAAGAATAGACGGTTCATATTGCCTGACCTTGCACATATAGAGATAGACAGATAGACAGATCGATAGATATAGATAGATAGATATAGATGATAGATAGTAGATAGATATAGATAAATAGATAGATAGATAAATAGAGAGAGAGATGGAGAGAGAGAGCGAGAGAGAGAGAGAGAGAGAGAGAGAGAGAGCGAGAGAGAGAGAGAGAGAGAAGAGAGAGAAGAGAGAGAGAGAGAGAGAGAGAGAGAGAGAGAGAGAGAGAGAGAGAGAGAGAGAGAGAGAGAGAGACAGCACAGCAATGTGTGTAGCTGAAATGAAACACACAAGTGAATTGTGCCAGAATGTGTTTTCTTGTATGACAGGACCAAATTCTTCAAACATAAACATTTCCTTTACGGCGATTTCGAAGAATGTGCATAGAGTCCTTATCCGATTTGCTAATAGTCTTGTTGAACTAAGCATATGTTTTCAGACATGTGAGCTAACCCGCATAGACACTCTGCCGTTAAAGACATTAAGAAAACGAAAGAAACAAAATGCAAACATTATGAAAGCTAATTAAGATGAATCAGCAGCAAGGAATAGATAAACACACCGCACGTACACAGAACTGGTTTTGAATAGAAAGACAGAAACCAGAAGCAGAGACATGGGTTTTTTATGAAAGCAGTTTCTAAGAAGACAAGAAGCCAGACACTTTCCTACCCATCACTTTGGCAGACAATGAATAATTGATAACTGTGACCTCCAAGCAGCACTTGATCCGTGCCAAAGTGAGATGGACACAGGCTGAGACATACGAGACTTCACACTCCAAAGACGCCGTTCATGTTCAATGTTGGTATTGGGGCACAAGCTAGTCATTGTTTGGCTGAGTGCGACTCTACATGCAAAACAACAATAATAACGACTGCGTATTGTAAGCTTTAGACATTATGGCTGTTTTCTTTTGTTGGATGACTGCTTTAAAAAAAATAGTATGTACTTTCATTTTCAGAGAGAACACCATGTGTATGTTTGACACGTGTGTGTGTGTGTGTGTGTGTGTGTGTGTGTGTGTGTGTGTGTTTGTGTGTATGTGTGTGTGTGTGTTTGTGTGTGTGTGTGTGTGTGTGTGTGTGTCGTTCACGGGAATGTTTTTTTTCTTACATCTTCATCAGTGACATGCGAAGGTAAGGAAATGCAGTATTATTATATTTATTCTCTTTCAATGTATATTCCTCTGTCTGTTTCCTTCAGTATCTTCTTCTCCCTGTCTCTGTTTTTTGTCCTTCTATACCGTGCTACTGTCTATTGAATGGTATCTTTGCCTGCCTGCTTGTTTCTCTTTCTCTCTCCATCTCTCTCAATCTTTCTGCCTGTTTTGCCTGAAAGTTCCAGTAGTCCAAATAACCTTCCTCGTGGGGATGCCAGGGGCCTGTCAGTATAAATAGCATCCCCACCTTCTGGAAATTCTGAGCTAGAAATTTCCTGTTTTCTATCTCTGTCTTGTTTGTGCCTCGTTCCTGTTCTTCCTGTCCTTGTCTATTTTCTGCCTTCTTGGTCCATTCTCCTGCCTTTTTTCCCAAAAAGACTAGCGCTGGGCCTGACATGTCAGGCGCTTAACGGCAGCACAACGCATTTTAGTTCATATAACGGGCAGCAATAGCTGCTGTCTCAGTGCTCGACGAAGAATACAACGAAACAGGTTCAAATAACCAAGAAAGGCGAGAAAACCAGGGATTATGTTAACTAAGGTGTAGCAATGTTTTGCTCTCTAAAACAAACACACACAAAAAACCAACACAAAAACCCTTCAAACAAAACAATCAAAAAGATAGCAGAAATATTTACCAAAGCCAAGAATTTTGAATCAGAGATACCGTCGCTTTAGCTTCTAGAGAGTGTTTTCTCTTCCCAGTTTGTCATTGTCTCTTGGGTCCCAGTGGTCCTT
>CM054144.1:36511401-36513901 GCA_028751875.1 Rapana venosa
AGAAAACTAATCAAGGAGGATATTTTTGTCCTAGGACTGATATCTGACTAACCGCCTTAGCGCATTTGGTTAGCGCCTAGGGTTAATTGCTGGAAGGTCGCGGGTTCGAATCCCAGACGCGTCGTAGAGATTTCGTTCTTCGAAATTCGGAGGGCTCTTACCCAGAGTGAGTGTGCTGTAGGGCTCATTTGGAAAGGCTGGGACTTACACGGTCGAGATTCATCCATTTCACGAACGTTTTTGTTTGTTTTGTTTTTGTTTAATGTCCATTCACTACTTGGTGATAAGGACAAACCCGCATTCAAACCAACATCTCTCTCTCTCTCTCTCTCTCTCTCTCTCTCTCTCTCTCTCTCTCTCTCTCTCTCTCTCCTCTCTCTCTCTCTCTCTCTCTCTCTCTCTTTAATGTACGTATATTTATATTATCACAACTATCTACAGTAGTGGTCTTACTGGGGAAGAATATATAATCTCAGCAACTGATGTTATGAACTGCTGAGAGTCATATAAAACTTCTTGAACAGTGGCATATTTTTTTATGAATATCTATTCCTTTCCTTTTAAATCAGGTAAGTTAGGATTGGGCAATCAAACAATAAATGGTGGATTGAAAGAGATTGAGAACAGCAACATATCATATTTTTAGAGTATTTGGTGTTCCATGCATTTAGCCTCATTTTATATATTAAAATGTCTACTTTCCGTGAGCAAGAAATGTTTTCAAAGTGTGTTCTCTTCATTTTGGAATGCATGCAATTCATCAATTTAGCATTAATTTCATGGAAGGACAATGCGAGATTGGAATAAAACGTTTCAATGTTGCAATCAGAGGCACCTTGTTTTGCTAAGGAATCAACCAACTCATTCCAATAGATTCCACAGTGAGAAGGGACCCAGCAAAAAGTTATTTGTATGCCTCTGCTTGCAATACAATATATCAAGAATTTTATCTCAAATACAATATCTTTCCTTATGTTCCCCTGCCAGTGCTTTAGTGTCATCAATACTGCTTTTGAGTCAACGCAAAAAAGAATCTGGTGAATATCAAGCACAGTATTTGACACTAAATTCAAGGCCATAAGGATCGCAATGTTGCTCAAATGTCCTGTCCAGTACTGCAGGTAGTTTCTGGGGCCTGGCTGACGACAGGATGTGTTATAGTAGAGTACAGCCGTGTCAACAAGTCCCAAAGCAGATACACTTTGACAGCAACATAATGGCACCATCTTCATCGTCATTGATGATGATGACGTATTGTCTCTGATTCGGTGGGCCCCGATTGCTGTGATCTCATTGTGCCTTCGGCTCGGTATCCTCATGCACTTCTGTGTCTGATAAGTTTGAGACAAGATAGAGAGAGAGAGAGAGAGAGAGAGAGAGAGAGAGAGAGAGAGAGAGAGAGGAGAGAGAGAGAGAGAGAGAGAGAGAGAGAGAGCAAGCAATATTCAAACAGATGGAGGTCCAGATCAAAGCTCATCTTTTATATCTTTTCCAAAGGATTTCTTCAATACGTTTATCATAGAATGAAAACACTGAAATGTCTTTTATTCAAAACCATTTTAAAAGGGCATCCAGGGTACAAAATGTCACATTCAACCGGGGGAAGAAAAAGAAGAAAACTAAACAAACACATCAAATAGCTTCTTCAAAGAAGCCTGAGAAACAATTTACATACCATCTACGCACATGATTTCATCTGCCCTAGGCTATTCAAATGCATATCATCTCCTTACAAAGCAGAACAATGATGGCTTTAATCGTCTTTGATATTGTCAAAGATCAGACGCAAAAGCCTCACCGCTGTCAGGAATCAATAAAAGAAGGCAATGCGCCAACGGGGATGGGTGGATGCAGAGATCTGAATGGACATTGACCTGCTTGGGAAAATCGTCGATAGAGTCAATTAAGATATGAATCGTGGACAACAATGTACGAAAGTGTGGGGAAGGGGGGGGGGGGGGGGGGGGTTAGCGCGCGCGCGTGTGTGTATGTGGTGTGTGTGTGTCTGTGTGTATGTGTGTGTATGTGTGTGTATGTGTGTGTGTGTGTTTGTGTGTCAAATTGTTTGCTTTGCTTCGTCTATGTGAAAACTCCGTTCAAATCCTACACAGTTTTATATCCAAGGTGTATCAGACATGTTTTGTTTTTTCAATGTGTGTGTGTGTGAATTTTTTTTCAGCGAGTACAGATCCATTTTATGCTCGGTATATCATTGTGCTGTGTGGTTTTGTTTTGATATTATCATGGCACTCTCATTAAAATATGTCCTTATTGGATATAGCCCGTACTCATAGAAGTTACCCAATTATAATTTAAACTGAAAAGAAGGATATCAATAAAACAACAACAACAATGACTGCAACAACAACACACACAAAACACAATATTTCTAGAAAGCCATCCTATGCAAACAGACAAAACAAAAACGAAGCAAATTTAACACAGAACGAAAAATGCTAGGAAAGCAAACATACTTAGTGGCAAATGAACGAGTAAATAA
>CM054144.1:36521401-36548901 GCA_028751875.1 Rapana venosa
CCCTAAAACAAAGTCCATACAAACATACAACAAATAAAATACGACCGGAGAAATATAAGCAGCAGCAGCAGCAGAAGCAGCAGCAGCAGCAGCAGCACAGCAGCAGCAGCAGAAGAAGAAGAAGAAGAAGAAGAAAAGAGAAGATGATGGTGGTGGTGGTGGTGGTGGTGGTGGTGGTGGTGATGATGATGATGACGACAATGACGATGATGACGACGACGACGACGATGATGATGATGATGATGATGATGATGATGATGATGATGATGATGATGATAACGACGACAATGATGATAATGATGATGCATTAACACCAAAAAAAACGAGAACAAGAACAACACAGACGCTTTAACAAAAAACCCAGCTACGATCACAATAGCAGAACATAATCAACAACAACAACAACAAAATGAAAGTTAAAAAACGAATAAAGGGACTGCCATACCACTTAATCACACGTCCATTATTAGGAGCGCTGGGGGAAACCTGAGCGTATTGGCGCGGGGATGTTCATTCAAAACTAATCACCACATCGTTCTCAAGCCCCTTTCGTTCCAAGAAGATAATAATGAAGCAGACATCAGATGATGCTGTAAAAATCAGAAAGAAAGACACCAAAAATTACAGCATGACGTCAAAAGTAGTTGTTGTTTTTTTAGAATGACATCAACCGACATTGTCAAGAAAAGAAAATGTGTGACATTTTAATCTGTCGGACTTGTTAAGAAAATGATAATTATTTTCTTCTCAGGAGATTTTCAAGACAATGTACGCTGAAATAGAAGCCGGTTTATGTTGTGTAACTTTATTCCACGAAAATATTAACATGGCATAAAATGAGAAAACGTTCAATGTGTATGTTAATTTGGGGAACTTAAAACGTTTTAATCCTTGTTTCTAAAATTATGTCTCGTGCTCTGCTGATACCCTTGTTGCTGTTATTGATGTCGTTATTGATGGCATCTTTCTTAGTGTTGTTGTTGGATTGTCTGATTGCTAAGTTTTTTGTTTGGTTCTTGTTTTGTTTTTTGCTTTCTTTTTGTTTGTCTCTCACAGGCAGAGAGGCTTACAGAAAACTATAACAATCAAACACAGACTAGTTTAACAAACAAACAAACACACGCACCGAAAAACCAATACAGACACAAAGCATACTTTTTCAGAATATATTTTTGTCTAAATCAAATTTAAGCTTTTTTTGATTCATGCCTTTATTCAATCACGTTATTAAAGGGGAGCAGTGCTGATGAAAAAGGTACAATTATAACAGATTTAGTAGTTTGTATAATCTGGTCTACCTTTATTTTTGCTTATTTTTAACGTGGTGGGGGAGGGGGGATAGCCTCGCAAAATTACCTTGCGAATTTTCAAACGGCACTAATTGAAAGATTTATTTCTGAAATAATGTCAAACATATTCATTATATTAAAAAAAAAAACTATTTTGGTTTTTCTTCTGGGGGTGTTACTAATCTGCAAATCATTCATGCCCATAATTGCACATTTTAAAGACATTTTCACTAAAGCCGCACTGTTATTATAAGATTATATTGAAGTATTAAAGAACCTGTACAAGATCATTTCATTTGCAGACTATTCAAACTAGCATCACAAAAATTTGAAAATGTAGACCTCTTTAGCCTGAATTAACTGTAAAAATTAGCAATTTTCTTTGCTGAAATCATGGTAGACAAATTGGACTAAAACAGAAAACAATTTTTAGTGAACGAATAAGCACAAAACCTGTAACAAGCCGTGGATTTCCAGCACAAAATAGTATTATAACTTTTTTTAAAAGCGTAAAATGACTACGCGCTCTTGCCCGCGTGCGTGCGTGCGTGCGTGCGTGTGTGTGTGTGTGTGTGTGTTGCTTATGTGCGCGCGTGTATGTGTGTGTGTGTGTGTGTGTGTGTGTGTGTGTGTGTGTGACACTTTGGTAGCACTGCTTTTCAGAAAGTTTACAGCTTTGCTTGTGTGTGTGTGTGTGTGTGTGTGTGTGCGTGTGTGTGTGTTTGTGTGTGTGTGCGTGCGTGCGTTTGTGTGTGTGTGTGTGTGTGTGTGTGTGCGTGCGTGCGAATGTGTGTGTGTGTGTTTCACTATTTTCGTCACTTCTTATTCTTCCATTTTAACCATGCCTAGGATTGCATCTGTGTATCATAAGCTAAAACAAAATCTTGCAAGGAGTGCACTAAGGTTAGACTGCTATGAGGACAGTGACGGAAAAGCCACTATGTCATTGTGGGTCAATTCAACGGTGTTCAACACAACCTGCTCTGAATCAGCATACGTCAGAAACCAGTTACTAAGCCTCCTGCTGTGGCTAAGACCAGTTTGATTGCAGACCCAGACTGAGCGAAACGCCTGGCTAGGGTGACTGACTACCATTACACTAAACTTCTTTTTTTTCTGTGAACGCTTAGACAACAGCTTATGTGCTGCCATTAAGCGTCTTTCAAGTCAGGTCCAGCTCAGTTATCTATTATATATGTTTTTTAAAGGCTGGAGAATGGAGCATGAAAGAAAATAGACAAGAAGGAGGGGACAAGAAGTAAAAGGGGCGACGCAGAGAGAGAGAGAGAGAGAGAGAGAGAGAGAGAGAGAGAGAGGAGAGAGAGAGAGAGAGAAGAGAGAGAGAGAGAGAGAGAGAGAGAGAGAGAGAGAGAGAGAGAGAGAGAGAGAGAGAGAGAGAGAGAGAGAGAGAGAGAGAGAGAGAGAGAGAGAGAGAGAGAGAGAGAGAAAAAGAAGAAGAAGAAGAAGGAATTCCTTGCAAAAAAGTTCCAGAATGTGACGATGTTTTGTTGTTGTTGTTTTTGTACGGACAGGGACCTTACTTGCTCATGGAGGGCAACATACATCTGTCGTGACTCTCCAGAACCCAAAAGCTTTTGACACCAACACACTGCAGTCACGAAGGGGCAGCGGAAACTACACATGACGTGACCATGGATCTCCAGTATCAAGAGTCGCTGAATCAGAAAAAAAAACTACTGCTTTAGCTAGATGATGATTCGTAATGGGCTCGATATAACGATCACGTTATACAAAAATGCTCAATCTGTGGAATTACTTTACGCTTCCTGTAACAATGATTATATCCTGGCGTCAACTAGGTTTAACAGTCAAGGTAGCTTGCATAAACGTTTTTTCTTCCTACCATTATTAAGGAAACTGTGTAAACAGGAACATTTCCAATGACAACTAGTCTTCTTTCCACCACCACTGTAAAAAAAGAGGAAAAAAACCTAGCCAGACAAGCTTTCAAAATCAAATATATACCAACCTTTCATTTCTTTTTTTTTTCGGCCTGCATTCTTTGCCTTGTCTCTGATTAAAAAGGTAAGAAAATAACGTAGAACATATCAGACAGAGAGAAAACAAGGACTGGAAGGGTGTTAGGAAAAAGACAAGGTATGCAGAAAACCCATGCATTATTATTTTGCCATTTCCTGCTAACGACTGAGTCGAAAGAAAAGAAATCGAGACAGAGTGTAATGTGCAAGGCTGGCTGGTGTATTCGAAACACCAGAGTTTTTTGTGGTGGTTTTCTTTTTTGTATGTGGAGACGGCCAAGACAGTAGGAGCAGGAAGAGAAAGTAAACGCTATCCTTGTAAGCAGAATGCGTTTTTGATCCCAACATGTACGGCGAGGAAAAGTTGCACACGCATGCATATTCGTAAATGTTGCTTTCTTTTGTATTATGTTACATTCTTTTTGTTGGGCATTTTTACTTAATCTTTATGCTATTATTATTCAAATTTGTAAAGCCTAAGGAGCATGTCATTGTTGTTGTTGCCGCTGATGTTGTTCTTTTATTTGTGCTTGTAGCCTTTGTTATTGCAGGTTGCTGTGATTTGCTGTTGTTGTCGTTGCGATAATGGCGGTGCCATTTTAGGCGTTTTTATTCACGCTTAGTTGTAATTCTTCAAGAAAAAAGCATCGTATTGTTGTTACATGGCAAGTTTGAATATAAGGTTTTACCGTTTGTTGCTTTCGCCCTCAAAACTATAACATGCACTTTTTTTCAGACTTGCATAATTCTTTCCCCCATGATTTGTAAAACTCGTCTTATTTCAAATCAGTAGTCTTTATATAATTTTCTTTGTTTAATTGTTTAGTACATCATGACATTGCAAATGAAACAGTATAGTGATGACATCATAAGATTGTTTTTTCGTTACAGTGGCTGGAATTACCAGTGCCCACTTTAAGCCGCCACTGAGATGTTTGTTCAAGGGGTTGTTTCTTTAAACTTAGCAGTGGTTTTGGGTTTTTCTCCCCTTAGAGATCCTTTTTAGTTAAGCTTTAAACCCTGGCTACATATCCAGATACAGTCGTCACGACTTAAGAACAGGTAATAACAATTATGACAATAATAATAAATATAATAACAATAACACTAATGATGATGATGATGATGATGATGATGATGATGTTGATGTTGATGATGATGATGATGATGATAATAATAATAATTAAATAATACAACAACAACAATAATAATAATAATAATAAAAAATAAAAATAAAAAATAATAATAATAATAATAATAACAACAACAACAACAATATCACTCCTTCTCCTCCTCCTCCTCCTCCTCCTACTACTACTACTACTACTACTACTACTACTACTACTACTCCTACTCCTACTCCTACTACTACTACTACTAGTAGTACGAAGATTGATTGATTGAATCTTTAATGGGTAAAGAATTAGGCACAAAAAAGGTCTTTTTACAATTCTGCCCAAAAAGAAAAACAAACTTGAAGTATTTAAAAACAAAAGAAAGCAAAAATCAAAAGAAAACGTAAACAACCGACCAAAATGTTGGAAACTCTACCTTGAAGAAATTAACAAATTCAGAAAGACTTGGGGGGAAAGCCCATTAAACTGAATGCAACATTATCATAACATCCGCGAAGTTATACATACACAAACACATGCACGCACGCACGCACGCACACACACACACACTCATGCGCAGGCATGCGCATACACACGTACTCAGACACTCACCCCATCTCACTCTTCACCGCCCCCCCCCCCCCCCCCCCCAACGCATTTATTTATTCTTTCATCCAAGCACGCACACACACACACACACACACACACACACACACACACACACACACACACACACACACACACACACACCACACACACACACAAAGAAGAAGAAGAAGAAGAAGAAGAAGAAGAAGAAGAAGAAGAAGAAGAAGAAGAAGAAGAAGAAGAAGAGAGAAGGAGGAGGATGCTGATGCTGATGCTGATGTTGATGATGATTAGGGTGATGATAATAATAATAATAATGACAATAATAATAATAATGATAATAATACTAATAACAATAATGATAATGATAATAATAATAATAATACATAATAAAACATGGATCAATATAGTGCTATATCTTGTAAAAAAAACACCACTAACACATTGTAGAAAGACAACCAGGTATGGCTAGTGATGGAGATGACCTAAACACATCTTAAACAGGCTCTACAAGACCAGAAAACAACGGGTTTATCACATTCAGAGTGACCACAACAGTTTGTCTGAAATGTCGGGACGGGATAGAGTGATGTGCTCAAGAAGAGCGCAGAGCACATCACTCTATCCCGTCCCGTGTGCGTGCGTGCGTGTGTGCGTTCGTCAAGTCAAGTCAATTTTTTTTACATTTCCAGGTGGCACATTGAATAAGCAAGTGCGTGCGTGCATGTGTGTGGTGTGTAGTTGTGTGTGTGTGTGTGTGTGTGTGTGTGTGTGTGGTGTGTGTGCTGTCATACATTTTTCTTTTTTTTCATTTTCATTTATACCGCTTTAAGTCACGAGATTTCTCTGCGTGAAATTCGGGCTGCTCTCCCCGGGGAGAGCACGTCGCCACAAGAGCAGCGCCACCCTTCTTTTTTTTTGTCTGCAACTGTATTTCTTTCCCTATCAGAGTGGCTTTTTTCTTAGAATTTTGCCAAGGACAACTCTCTTGTTGCCGTGGGTTCTTTTACGTGCGCTGCATAATTTTCTGTAACACACGGGACCTCGGTTTATCGTCTCATCCGAAAGACTAGCGCCCAGACCACCACTCATGGTCTAATGGATGGGGGAAAAGTTTCGGGCCCAGACGGGATACGAACCACCGCACACTTCCGACCCGGACTTTTCGCTTTCTAGACAGGCGCGTTATCTCTAGACCACCGATCCACATGCGTGCTTGCGTGCGTGCGTGTGTGTGTGTGCGTGTGTGGGTGTGGGTGTGTAGGTGCGTGCATGCGCGCGTGCGTATGTGTTTCTTTGTTGAAGGCCTGAGGGTGTATATATAATATGTGCGTGTCTGCACGCGCTTACAAGCAAGTTAGTGAGCGAGCGTGCAGCTTTCGTTATTCTCTAATAGTAGGCTTTGCTGAAAGGCTGCGTTTAAGGACTTCAACTGTGGTTTTCGTCAGCAATTAAAGACAGTTATTGGGACAATGATGTCTATTTTCACAATAAGAAGGCTTTCTACAGCAGCTATAGAAATAGGATTACAGATTTCTATTCATGAATAATCCCCTTTTTTTAATGGGGATGGATTATTAGGTGCTCTCGAAACGAGGACGTTCGGTGCATGCTTGTGGAGGGTCGTGGATATTCAGAGGATAGCAAAACACTCGCTGCCATACACTTATTTTCCTTAATTCTTTCTTAAAATACGACAACAAGCTTTATAGTTATATGTCTGCCTGCTTTTATGTACGTCCATCTGTCTCTCTGTGTTCGTCTGTGTTTGTTTGTCTATCTGTCTTTCTATCTGTCTGTGTGTCTGTATGTCTCGCTCTCTCTATGTATGTATGTATGTATGTATGTATGTATGCATGTATGTATGTATGTATGTAGTATGTATGCATGTATGCGTGTGTGTGTATGTGTGTATGCGTGTGTGTGTATGCATGCATGTATGTATGTATGTATATATGTATGTATGTGTGTATGTGTGTATGTATGTATGTGTGTATGTATGTATGTATCTGTCTATCTATCTATCTGTCTATCTATCTCTCTCTCTCTCTCACTCTCTCTCTATAGATACATACATACATACATACATATATATATATATATAATATATATATATATATATATCTTCCCCCAAGAGTATATGCGTATCAGACTCATTGTGTTTATTATCTAGCTATTGTTCTCTGAACCTGCTTTTCTTTCTACAAACATCCGTGCCTCGCTTTCTATGTTTGTTAGCGTCCATTTCTTTTTTTTTTCTTTCGTTTGCCATGTATTTCTTTTCAAATCCTCATTCATACACCCACGCACACACACACGCGCACGCGCGCACGCACACACACGCACACACACATACATATAGACACACAGACGTGCATACGCGAATATTCAGACAGCTAGAGATAATTATGCAAACAGACACAGACAAACACACAGACACACAGACACACAGACACACACACACAACACACACACAGGGCATGCTACGCATGCAAACACATACAAACATATACACACATAGACACATGCATTTTCTCTCTCTCTCTCTCTCTCTATCATCTCTGTCTCTTTACCCCCCCCCCTTCTCTCTCTCTCTCTCTCGTCCCTCTCATCGCTCGCTCACTCGCTCGCTCTCTCTCTTGCTTCTTGCTGTCTCCCCTCTTGTTTATTTTGATGTTGATTTAAACTGAAAATGCTCTCTCTCTCTCTCTCTCTCTCTCTCTCTCTCCTCTCTCTCTCTCTCTCTTCTTCTCTCTCTCTCCCTCTCTCTCTCTCTGTCTCTTCTCTCTCTCTCTCCTCTCTCTCCTCTCTCTCCTCTCTCTCTCTCTCTCTCTCTCCTCTCTCTCTCTCTCTCTCATCTCTCTCTCTTCTCTCTTTCCCTCTCTCTCTTGCTTCTTGATTTCTCCCCTCTATTTTACTTTATCCATATTACTTAATTGTAATAAGTGTATCAGTTTTCATGTTAATGTTCAATTCCTTTGAGAATTACGTGTTTGTTAATGCATATCTCTTTTCCCCCAAAACGTATATAATCTATGTATCTCTTGACATTAATATTCAGGTCAGTTAGGGATTATGCATTCTTAAATAAACACTTACATTTTTTTTAAATCGTGCTGTCGTTGTTGTAGTATGCTTGATTTCCCTTGTTTGGTTGATGTTCCTTAATCAGGGCAAGGGCCGGATGGAAAACAGTATGCCTATGCTTATTCTGTTACCCTTGAAAAAAAAATTCATTGATTCATTCATTCATTCGTTCATTCTCTCTCTCTCTCTCTCTCTCTCTCTCTCTCTCTCTCTCTCTCTCTCTCTCTCTCTCTCTCTCTCTCTCTCTCTCTCTCTCTCTCTCTCTCTCTCTCTTCTCCACATACATACACACACACACAAGCCATACAGACACATAGAAACACACATTCTCTCTCTCTCTCTCTCTCTCTCTCTCTCTCTCTCTCTCTCTCTCTCTCTCTCTCTCTCTTCTCTCTTCTCTATCTATCTATCTATCTATCTATCTATCTATCTATCTATCTATCTATCTATATCTTTGTCTGTATTTCCCTCTATCTCTGTCTGTCTATCTCTCTGTGCCTCTGCCTCTGCCTCTACCTCTGTCTCTGTATCTGTCTCTGTCTCTCTGACTCTCTCTCTCTCTCTCTCCTTCTCCTTCTTCTTCTTCTTCTTGTTTGCAAGTCTTCTCTGTGTTAAAGTGGTTAATATGCAAATAACAATGGATCAAACAGTGATGAAAATGCATATCTCAGAATGTTAATTTCATGGATGATGTGTCACCGTTTCTTCAGCCACATCCTCACTCCCGCTACAGGAATTGTTTGGCACATGAAATGAAGAAATTGAATTTGCCATGTTATGCCGATTTTATTTTTGCTCAAGGGGTGGGGTGGGGGAGGGGATTCTATCAGCATCAGATTTGATTGCAAGTTGGGTCTCAAAGAATGTTCCGACATTACGTCTCCATGCGTTTGAATGGGCATCAATGATTTCCAGAATTGAAAAAAAAACAAAAACAACGTCCGTCTGAAGTGTGTCTATAGAAGGTCTGGAAAGATGATTCTTCTGGGTTTTTAAAAAAATCTTTGTTTGTGCTTAGCTTTTTATCAAAACTAGAAACGAGACTGAGGGAAGTTAATTGAAGGTATGGAGCTACTGCTGTCCTGAAACTTGCAATCTCTTACTCTGTTGAAGCATATTGTTGACAGGGAACTTGTCTTTGAAATTGAATGATGATATGAATATGAATCTTTATTTTTGTTTACGTTTGTTACGTTTCGTAGCTTAATTATTGTGATTGTCACACAAAAATATTAAAAAATAACATTAATAATAATAATAACAATATAAAAATGGAATCTATATAGCGCTGAATAAAAATAATAACATTGCGCATATCTAGTATAACAAAAAGAACAATGTCCACATGATAATGTCTGACAATCTGGAACTACGTATAACTAAATATGCTGTGTACAATATTACCTTTTTTAAAGGGATGTGGAATAATACCATTGATTGAGTATTTTACTACCTAGCTTTAAAATGTAGCGTTACAGAGTAAGCCGTCTTTGTAAGCCTGCCCGAAATCTCATTTTGGAAACTGTGTTTGCATCTTCGGAAATTACGAAGTATAGACAATGAAAATGGGGGGCAGCAGCAAGAAAAGTTCTGCTCACATAATAAAGAAAAGGGTTTTGCGTTTTAGAAAAAAAAAGAAGCCAAAAAATAAAAACTATCCTCGTGCTCGTTCAACTTAATCAAAAATGTAAAAAGACGTTGAAAGACAATGAAGAGTTCCTGATACAAGTATTGATAAAAGTTAGTGTTCCTACTTAAGTGTATAGCATTTTATAAATGTCTTGCGTATTTAGCCAACGAGGCCAATCAGAAGCAAAGTTATAGAGCATGCATACCAGAAAAAACCCAGCAGGAGCAGCAGCTGATAATGTCTGTGAATAGACCTGCTTGTATATCAGTTTCCTGTTAGAACAGTCTGCATGTGTGTATGTGTGTTTGTGTGTGTGTGTGTGCGTGTGTTTGTTTGTTTGTGTGTGTGTGTGTGTGCGTGTGTGTGTGCGTGTGTGTGTGCGTGTGTGTGTGTCTGTGTGTGTGTTTGTGAAGCCTTATTTTACCTTCCTCTCTTGCTATTCTCCGATCACATAATTATGAAATATCTATCTATCTACCTATCTACCTATCTATCTATCTATCTCTCTCTCTCTCTCTCTCTCTCTCTCTCTATATATATATATATATATATATATATATATATATATATATATATTATATATATATATATATAATATATATAGTTATAGTTATAGTTATAGTTATATAAGTATGTCTATGCGTATATCTCAGCAATATTTTGGCTGTCTTCAATTCTTTTATTTGCCAATCCTCCCCCCCCCCCCCCAACCCAGCCAACAACTCTTTCTTCTGTTCTATCACACTCGATCTTTTTTCTTTCTTTTCTTATTCTCTCTTTCTTCCTGTGTGCACGCCAGTATCTGTTCTTGTTTCCCAGATAGCTTCCCAGGATGTAGGAGGCTCTGGTGGAAGCAGTATCTTCAGTGTCTGGCTAGCTGCTGCACTGTGCCTGGTAAGGTGGACGGTCATCACTGGTCTTCATCCCTCGACATATCTCACGTCGGCTTCAAGCACCACCCCCCAAAACTCTGCAAACATTGCACAAAACGGCCAAGCGACGACGGGAGGGAAGTTTCCCCCACAGTTTGTTTTTTTTGACAACCAGAACACCAAAGCAGGTACCTTGATCAACAGTTCCATCACTGCTGTGACCGAATCTTCGCAACAACTTCCTTGGCACACTCTTCTTCTTCTTTCATCTGCCGCTGGTGCCTTTCGGCGTCGCGGGGAGACACAGACGTCTATCTGCAGCAAGGCGGGAGGCTTGATGTAGTGACAGGTCATGGGCTCGCAGGGTGTCAGCCACAGAGTCGCTCCATCGTCTCCTTGGTCTACCTCTGGCTTTCCAGCCATTGTATTTGGTGGTGTATGCCGTAGGGCTGGTTGTTTGGGCGGCATTCTAGTGAGGTGACCAAACCACCTGATCCTTTGTTGTTCGATATGGTGGAGAATTGGTGTTAGCCCGACCATGTCTCTGATCACTTCATTCTTGATCTTGTCGCGTCTGGTCTTGTTGACAGCTTTTCTCATGCAGCGCATTTCACGTGACCAATTTTCTCTCTAAGGCTTTTGTTAGGGCCCATGTCTGACACTTGGCAAACACCGACGAAATAAAAAAACCCTGGGTCATGGAAGACATACTACACATGTGTGACAAAGGGAGAGAACTGAAGCAAAATTTGAAATGAGACTGAAGCCGCAAAACTACACATAAAAGAAAATCGGCACGGTACAAAAGGCAGGAAGAAAGTAGAGTAGCCATGGGGGGATGAGAAACACCAATGCATCGAAGAAAACCCACATAATAACAACAGCAAGAAGGCCTGTCATTGTGTACAAGAGGTGTAAAAGCTCGATAGAAACACCACCATCCAGGACAATTAAGAGAAATGTTTCAAAGAAGAACACAGTGTTCTAAATAGGTGGACAAAGTACTGCACTAAATTGCACACATACACAGCGACATAAGATGTCAAGGTGCCAGATGTCCTTCCACAAGCCAACAACAGCAGCTATCTTATCCTGTGGCAAAAAGTTGAAGCTGCTCTAAAATCACTGGAGAAAGGGAATATAGCAGAGTTAGACAGCATTCCATCAGAGCTGGTCCAGGCACGAGGTATATACATGACAAATGTGTTACTCATCATCTGCAATAAGATCTGGCGGACAGATGAGTGGCCAATACCTAGGTCCGAGGTCCTGATTATCACTCTCCCGAAGAATGGGAAACTGCAACTATGCCCAAACTACGACACCATCATCCTAATCAGCCATCCAAGCAAAGTCATGCTAAGAATACTCCCCAATAGACTGAAGTCACAAGCTAAATAGATCATCAACGAAGAGCAGGCAGGTTTCAGAGCAGGGCGGAGCACAACAGAGCAAATCATCTACCTCAGAATACTCTGGGAGAAGTACTTGCAACACCAGCAAGATCTTGTTCAAACAGTTGTGAACTTTGAGACGGCTTTCGACACAGTTTGGCACAGTTTTGTGGGCAACTGTCAGGCTGTATAAAACCAACACCAACCTGATAAGAACCATATAATGCCTCTATGTCAAGGTAGCAACATAGGAGAATGGTTCCGAACCACAATAGGAATACACCAAAGACTTCCGCTATGCCCCACCCTCTTTCAAACATCTTTTTAGAGAGAATACTAGCTAACACAATTGCAGACCATGAAGGAATAGTCAGCATTATAGGCATGGCAACTACAAACTTACGTTTAAAAGGCGACATCGACGGCCTAGCATGACAAGACCAAGAGCCAGTCATCCTGGAAAATCACTTTGAAGATGTCTCTCTGCATATGGCATGCAGATTAGCGCAAAGAAGAGCTCAGCAGATAATAACTAGTGCCAGCAGCGTCAAAGAGTCTTGTACAGAGATAGCATAACTAACGTGAAACTAAACGAGAGATTGACAATGCCCTCTGGTCATGTAAAGAGCTCCTGACTTTAATGATTGGACACAACCTGACGTGTTACGGGCACGTCACACGAACATCTCGACTGGCCAAGACTGTCATACAGAGAACAGTACAAGAAGGGAGACCCCAAAAAATCAGAGGAAAAGATAAGAGGACAACATCAGAGATTGGACAGGCATTGAGCAGAAAACTGAGAACCACAGGGAGTGGAGGAAGCTGGTTGCAAAGTAGTCAGTCGTAACTCAACAGTTGATCAGACTACATTATAGGTGAAGTAAGCCGAACGATAAAACAAATATACAGTTTTGTTTTGTTTTGTTTTTATCTGGTGCATTTGGAGAGAGAGATATATAGAGAGAGAGGGCGGGGGAGAGAGAGAGATAGAGATAGAGAGAGGTAACATTGTCCGTATCTTTTTACAGGAAGGATTTATCAAATCACGTGGCATTCACTACAAAGATTTAAACGCGACAAGAAGATGCACCGTCGTCTTCAAAAAAAGACATGTCTCTTTAAAAAAAAAATCAATATTCAGGGGAGGGGGTAGTTAACTACAAAAAAGATGTCTGCTTCGAACAGTAACATCAAAAGATGTGTTACCCAATATTTTCTGTGAATTATGCAGACGATTCCAAATGTCAGGAAAAACAATGTTTTATTCAGATGCATATCATCTTGTCACAGGGAGACAATACCTTTGATGTTCATTTCTGTTGCGCGGGAGCTGAAACAAAAGTTCAACAATTGCTACAATTTAATAAAATCAGAAAACATGGCATACGAGTCAGATGATGAAGATATCAGAAAAACAACAACAATAACACAACAACAACAACACCGCAGTATTTAAGTTCATAGGATTTTATTCCGCGCTTTTTCGTTTTCTTTCAAAGTTTTCTTTTATTTGCTTTTATTCTAATTAGTGCATAGTTTTAGTGTTACTAAACTTGATAATCAAAATGTACATGCCATTGTTGAATAAAAAAAAAATATATATATATACTTCCATACCAGCTTGAATCAAGAACAGAATTAAGAATTATCTATTTGCTTTACTGACACTGGCGGCTCTGTTCTCATTTTAATTCCAGTTTCGATTTCCCACAAACTTCTCTTTCTTCGTGCCAAAGCCTGTGGGGCTACAGGGTGACTGGCGAGGTCATTGTCACGGCTTCAGGTCGGCATCTCGTTTTGGTCTGGCTCCGCAACAAAGATATAATTGTCGTCAGTATTGGGTCTAGTGGGTAGAGTCCTTTGGATGTCCACTCAGAAAATGCCCTAATAGACACTGCTGAGAAAACCCAGCATTAGCGCAGGGCCTTTTATTGCAAGTAGCCATACGACGGTATGATATGTTCCCTGTGGATTTATGGCAGTGAGAAAGCGACATTATCAGCATGTGCAACTAGATCGAAAGAAGCAAAAGACAAATAGCAGAACAGGTAAAAAAAGATAATGAGGTGTACAAAACAAGCAGCCAAGCAAACAAACAAACACGCCAAAAAACAAAAAAACGACAACAATAAAAAAAACCGAACAAATAAACAAAACACCACGAAGTCATCAAATTCTCTCCAGACTCTTCCTACCTCCAGTTCACCTCTTTGTTTATCCACACTCCTCCCAATCCCATTGCTCTTCTTTTTTCCCCCTTTCCCTGCCCTTCTCTTTTTCAAAAGAAAAAGAGTTGAACCAAAAAAAGCAGCAGACCAAACAAGGAAGAAGAAAAAAGAAAATAACAAGCTGTGCATTATTACCATGCCTGGCTTTTTTATGATCATCATTTTCCCTTACAAGCTAAAGGCAGGGGGGGGGGGGGGGGGTCGGTTAAAAATGATGTTTCGTTATTTGTCTATCTTACCGTTTTCTTCTCTCTTCGATTTGTTGATGCTGTTGCTGTTTTGTCCTGCTGCTGTTATGCTTAGTGGTGGAGGTGTTGTTGTTGTTGTTGTTGCTGTTGCTGTCACTGTGTTTGTTGTTGTTGCTGGTGGTGGTGTTTATGTTGTTATTGCTGTTGTTGGTTATCTCATATGAAACCATTTCTTTTAGGATTGTCGTGAACTTTGAGGACCAAGGAAAGAAAAGAGCATTCTTTACACTACATGACCTGGTATACTTACATAAGCAAAAGGGAAGAAAGGAATAAAGTGTCTGTGTGCGTGTGTATGTGTCTGTCTGTACGTGCTTGCGGACGTGCAAGCGTATGTGTTTGTGCGCATGTGTGTGTGCATTTGTTTTGTTGTGCGTGCGGACATGCGTGCGTGCATGCTTGCCTGTATGCGTGTGGGTGTTAGAAAGGTTCAGCCCAAAACAAACCTGTCATCACTTCATTCTGAAGCCACTTTTACTGGACAGAAAAATAATAATAATAATAATAATAATAATAATAATAATGATGATGATAATAAACATTATAATAATAATAATGCATGGCATTTATATAGCGCTATATCTTGCAAAAAACAAACCAACACGCTTTCATTCATCCTACTCATTTACATGCAGCCAATTGTGTTACAATTTAAGTTACAGACAGCAGACAGCAGAAGATGGTTAAAAATAAGAACGACAGAAAAGTGAAAGGGGGAGAGAGAGGGGGAGAAAGAGAGAGAGAAACGCATAAAGGAAAACAAAAAGAAAGAAGAAAAACAGAGAGACAGAAAGAAATAAAGAAAGAAGGACAGAAATAAAGGACATAGAGAAAAGAAGGAAGTAAGAAAGAAAGAAAGAAAATAAGAAAGAAAGGAAGAAAGAAAGACAGACAGACAGACAGAGAGACAGAAAGAAAGGAAAAAGAAAGAAGGAAAAAAGAAAGAGAGAACAAAGAAAAAGAAAGTAAGAACAAAATGATAGACGGACAGACATCAGACAGAAACAAAAAAAACTAATAAGAATGAAAGAAATAAAGAAACAAAGAAGGAAGGGAGGAGGGAAGGGGAAAAAAGAAAGAAACAAAGAAAGTAAGAAAGAAGAAAGAAGAAAGGAAGGAGGAAGAAAGAAAGGAAGAAAGGAAGAAAGACAGAGAGAAATAAAGAAAAATGAAATAAGGAAAGAAATAAAGATATAAATAAACGAACTAACTAACTAACAAAGAAATACAGAAAGAAATATATAAAGGGAAAGACACACAACGAAAGAAAGAAATTTTAACAACAAAAAACAGAAAATAAGAAAAATGAAAAAGTTAAAGAAGGTATCAAACAACAAAGAGAAACAAAAAATAGGAAGCCCCCATCCCTCCCTTCACCCCCCTCCCCACAACCCCAAATAATCAAAAGAAAAGAAAAAAAGCATCGAAAGAGATACAAAAAAACAACCCAAAACAACTATATTCAGAAACTTCACGAAGCTAATTTTATTCTCTTTCAAGGATAAGAAAGATAGAGAAAAACCCCCCACAAAAACAGGGTGGGAAGGGGTTGGGGTTGGGGGGGGAGTGGGGGGTGAAGACGAACGTGCATAGGGTTTCAATCTTTTGGGAGTAATACAGAACATGATGAGATCTTAATATATGAAGCGTATCTCCACAGTGAAGGTGATAACACAGAACACAGATTTAGTTATGTAACTTGACCAAGAGAGAGAGAGAGGGAGAGAGAGAGAGTGAGAGAGAGAGAGAGAGAGAGAGAGAGACAGAGACAGAGAGAGAGAGAGGAGAGAGAGAAGACAGAGAGAGAAAGAGAGAGAGGGACGGGCCCATCCGTTCAAAATTGCCCAAGAGACTTTGGCTGAAAATAGAGATCAGTCCAGTGCTTTAACAGCTCCATACGGAGTGGTGGAAAGGGAAAGGAGAGAGAGAGAGGGGGGGGGGGGAGTAGAGAGAGAGGAAGGGGACAGAGAGAGAGAGAGAGAGAGAGAGAGAGAGAAGAGAGAGAGAGAGATTGCATTGGAAATCGAAAAGAGTAGGGAAGACGAGCGTGAATATGTGTGTGTGCACGCGCATGCGCGCGTTCTTACGTCTCTGTATGTATGCGTACATGCGCGCGCGCGCGCGTGTGTGTGTAGTGTGTGTGTGTGTGTGTGTGTTTATAATTATCTGTTACTCTAGGAAATCATAAGAAGTAAACTCGCTTTTTCTCGTTTTCTCTCTCTCTCTATCTTTTCTCTCTCTTCTCTCTCTCTCTCTCTCTTCTCTTCTCTCCCCCCCTCTCTCTCTCTTCTCTCTTCTCCCCTATCTCTCCCCTCTTCTCTCTCTCTCTCTCTCTTCTCTCTCTTCTCTCTCTCTCTCTCTCTCTCCCCTCTCTCCTCCCTCTTCTCTCTCTCTCCCCCATTAAGATTTTGTTAAATGGATTAGAGTGCGGGCGAAAGCTAAAATGGAGGAATGGCCCGGTCAATGTTACTTCTTGTCATCTGGAAAACCGAAAACGGTCGTTAAAAAAAAATTAAATGTGAGGGTTTTTTTGAAGAGCAACCGCAGGGAACCTGTATAAACGCTAAGAAAAACATATCTGAAAAAGCTCGTATCGCTACACCATGACCATGTTTGGGCAGAAGCAAATTTAAAACCACCACACGACACATGTGTGCGGCAGCATGTGGCATCACTCATACGCAAGCTCTCCACACACAAATATACACGCACGCATTCACGCGCGCGCGCAACACACCACAACACACCAACATACAACACACACCACGCTCTCGCACCGCAGACCGTGTAGAGTGTGGACAAGAACGGACATAGTTGATATTCGCCGCATAGGCGTGTTTAAAAAACACCTACGTGTTTTTTTTTGTACAATGTTTCGCTGCTTTTTTAATTTGTTTCGCATTGGTTTTGATTTTTCATTATTGTTTTTTCACTATTTCTTTTTTTTTTTCTTCTTTTCTTCTTTCTTCTTCTTCTTCTTCTTCTTCTTCTTCTTTTCTTCTTCCCTTTTTCTTCTTCTTTTTTCTTCTTCTTTTCTTCTTCTTTGCCATTCTTTTTCTGTGCCATTCTTTTTGCCTTCTTTTCTTTGCCATTCTTCTTTGCCATTCTTCTTCTTCTTCGCCATTCTTCTTCTTCGCCATTCTTCTTCTTTGTCATTCTTCTTTGCCATCTCCTTTGCCATTCTTCTTTGTCATTCTTCTTTGCCATTCTTCGTCTTCCTTGCCATTCTTCTTCTTCTTTGCCATTCTTCTTCTTCTTTGTCATTCTTCTTCTTCGTAGCCATTCTTCTTCTTTACCATTCTTCTTCTATGCCATTCTTCTTCTTTGCCATTATTCTTCTTTGCCATTCTTCTTCTTCGTCTTATTTTTTTTCTCCTTCTCCTCCTCCTCATCTTCTTCCTTCTCCTCCTCCTCCTCCTCCTCTTCTTCTTTTCTTCTTCGTCTTCTTCTTTCTTTTCTTCTTCTTCTTCTTCTTCTTCTTCTTCTTCTTCTTCTTCTTCTTCTTCTTCTTCTTCTTCTTCTTCTTCTTCTTCTTCTTCTCTTCCTCTTCCTCTTCTTCTTCTTCTTCTTCTTCTTCTTCTTCTTCTTCGTCTTCTTCTTCTTCTACTTCTTCTTCTTCTTCTTCTTCTTCTTCTTCTTCTTCTTCGTCTTCTTCTTCTTCTTCTTCTTCTTCTTCTTCTTCTTCTTCTTCTTCTTCTTCTTCTTCTTCTTCTTCTTCTTCTTTGTGTCAATCCCAACATTTCATAAATAGCACTGGAACAAACAACGCAACAACTATATACAGTAAAATATCCATTCCATGGCTGATGCATCACCGTATCTTCGGCCATATTATTTCCCTTGGCTTCGTATTTATCTGGCCGAAACAACCATTAAATAAAGTTGGCCATTGTATGTGTGTGTGTGTGTATGTGTGTGTGTGTGTGTGTGTGTGTGTGTGTGTGTGTGTGTGTGTGTGTGTGTGTGTGTGTGTGTGTGTGTGTGTGTGTGTGTGTGTGTGTGTGTGATCAGATATCTTCTTATTTGTGGAACGTTCAGACAGCAGCTATTGTCTGTAATGTGAGCAAACATACTTCACGCTGCCGTTAAGCGCCTGTCAAGTCAGTCCCAGCACCTGCGACTTCGGATTAAAAGAGAATTGTTATATTTTAGGGTTTTTTGGGTAAAACAGGCAGAGCAATGTAACAAGAAGGCAACAGATGGACAGGACTGAGGCGACAGGAATAAAAGGAACAGGGCAGAAACAAAGAGAGTGATAGAAAAGAGGGAATTTCTAGCACTGAATGCTGTTTATACTGACAGGCACGCGGCATTCCCAAGAGGGAGTTATCAGATATGGTTGTAACTTGGATCTTTGAAAATGCTCCATCTGTATGCATCGGTAGGTTTGAATACTTAACAATCTAATCCAAGAATCAGAGATACTACAATGGTCATTGTAAGTCACGGCAGATTTACCTGCGTAAAATTCGCGCAGCTCTCCCCAGGGAGATCACTTCACCCAAAAAGCAGTATCACCTATTACCATTTTGTTTCTTTCGTGTCTTTATGACTGTGTATTAGTTCCCTCTAGTATGCCCAATCTTGCTGTTCAGTCAGTTTTATTTTGTAAACCTATTTACGTTTGGAAATTGGAAAGAAGATTAAAAAGTTATGGTATTGAATTAGTATGCCTTGGCTTCAGTACAGTCCTTTAGGTAACTCAGCTGTAAATGGATATCTGCCCTCTTTAGGGTCAGGGAAGGCAAAGCAGCGAGGGAGAGGAGATGGGCGCCGCCCTGAATATGCTTGCTCCTAGAGAAGCTGAGGTCTCTGACACCTACCTTCCCAACGACCGCATGGTTTATGTGAACATCTCTACTCGTTACCATTATTCGTTCAGTTGGGCTAATAAAAGGGACAGTTATAAATCGAAAAAAAGCCGGGAAAAAAACAGCAGCACCGGCGTATCTCTTGTACTAGCATGTTTACGTATCGTGTTGCCATTAGCAATGTCTATGTATCATTTTCCCATCAGCAATGGCTATGTAGATGTCTTGTGTTCTCCTAGACTTATCTTCATGAGTACGTACGTGCCTGTCAGCCTAGCTTGATGTTGTTTGTAAACAAGGTATGCTAAACAGATCACCGGCTGCTGTAGTGCAGTGGTTAGCGTGTTAGGTTTCTGGCTGGAAGCTCGCCAGTTTAACTCCCGTAGGGAGTTTTTGCTTTTGATTTATCATATTTACTTTGGCTTGTTTCGACTTGGCTATTTTGTACTCCCGTTAGCCCCTGTTCAAAGTGAGTTTGCTTTCGACGACTTGGGAAAATTAGAACTACACAGCTAATGTTCGTCCGTTCTGCAAAGTAATGTAATATTGAGAGTGCAGCTCAAAATACTTGACTAACACTGCATGTGTCTATGTACTCACGTCCAGTTGATGCCGATATTATTGTGATAGGAAGCGTAGAATACAGCTCTGCCACGCAGTTTCAAATTTATATACCCCTACAGCATTATCATACCACCATCCTTGTCACCTTTGGTAATCTACCAAAGAAAACATACCCAAATATTTATGATTCGTTAGGTCTTACCGTTCTTGTCTAAATGTGATCTCAGTTTCGGTTTCCAATGATAGGAGACCAAATAAATATGCATACAGAACACGGAGGGAAAAAACAACATCGGTGGCACTCTTAATGTGGCGACGAGTTCTCCACGCGGAAAGCAGCCCGCTTTTCACGCAGATAACTCTGTCGTGACTTAAAGTGATATACAATACATTACACTTGGAGACGAGAGAATCCTGTGAGGTCTTTGGATGGATATTATGGTGTCCACTACCTTGGCTGAGTGTCTTAGTCTGTCTGGCACCACTGCTTTGCTAATGTTATCCCCAGAAGAGGGGTTAGTAGGTGGTGCACTGCGTCTTTTAGTCCAAGACATATACTACTGAACAGATCTAGCAGCAGTGCGTGGCCCTTCTATATTTTGGCTCCATTACAGCATGGATATTGAAAAGCTTTCCTAGTGCTTAATCCCTAGTTTCGACATGATGATCTCATATCATGGTTTGGGTAAAGTGCTGGGTGAGTCAAGTCAATTTATTTTATTTCCAGATGTTAAATTGAAAAAAAACAATGCAATGCCTTTGCTTTTTTCTTCAAGCTATCTATCTTGTGGCGTGTGTGTGAGCAGCAGAAGAAGTATCAACAGATTATACGGAAAGGTTTATATCTATTATATGTTCTTCGTCATCTTTCTCTTCACGTTAATGATAAACATATTATGTTAAAGATTTATTTTAGGATTTCACTGATTTGTTTCATCTTTTTCTTCTAAGTATTTATGTACTTAGTTTTCTTCCTTTCTCGTTTTTTTCTCTTTTTTGCCTTGTATTTATTGTTTTGTTTCTTTCATCTTCGTCAAACGCTCAGACAGCAACTCCAGAGGCCCTGACAAATGCCGTGGACAAAAGTAGTGGAAGCCAAAAGTCTTGTTCTTTCAGCTACAGCGTCTTTGTGTGTTGCGTGGTACATCAGACACTGAAACCCACAGGCAACGAAACGTATATTGCAAAGAGACCACATAAAAACAAGCAGCACACCTGTTCGTCAGTTGAAAAGGATACTAATTTCTTCGTGGAACAACTTACGGATAGCACGATCATTAAACTGATCGCTTGCCTTTTCCTCTCGCTTGAAACTCACGATTTCGAGATATCGCCAAAGGTCAACAGAGGTGTTACAGTTTAACACCTGAAGTGAAAGAATTGCAATCTAGAACTTCAGGATAGAGTTACAAGTCTAAGTGATCGCTGATGTAGCTTGCAGTATGTCTGTTCGGTTGTCTGTCGAAATGTTTGTCTTAGTTTTCGTTTGCTTTCTGCTCGATCGGCTTTCTGTTTGGTGGTATGGCATTACTGTTGCGTTTAGTGGCCTGTTTCTGTGAGTTGGGTTTGATGTGGAATGGTTCTGGGATGTTGCTTTTTGTTTGGGGTTTAGGGTTCTCTCTATTAGATGAACGACTTCCCCGTGGGGATGTCGGGGGGGGGGGGGGGGGGGGGTGTCAGTATCAACAGCACCCCCACTTTCTAAGAATGGTTTGCTTCGACTTCCCTCGATTTTATCCTTTTCCTCGTTTCTGCCTTGTTTCTTTCCGTCCTGGCATGACCTTCTTGTGTAATTTCTGCCTTCTTGGTCTATACCTTTGCCTCTATTTTTTCTTCTTCCAGTGAGACTTAACATGTAACACATCTCTCCCACGTCGAAGTCAGATGCGCTGGGCCTTACTTGCCAGGTGATTATCGGCAGCGCAACTCAAGTCAGCAATAATTGTTTTCTGAGCGTTCCCCAAATAAGCAGAAAAATACAGGTTTGCTTCCAATCTTGTTCTGCTCATATTAACTGCAGAACATTGTCTTCTTTAGAAATACAAAGAAGAAGATGAAAAAAAAACGACAGCTGAAGAAAAAAAGCCGATTCTTTCTAAAGCAATCTAGCCCATATAATTATCTGAAATGATAAGCTAAATCACCCTTGAGTATGTTACTAATTAGCTTGTATGAGCCGTTTTAACTTATGACCTAGTTTCTTGTTCATCAGTGCTGCTTCATGGTCAATAGTCAGTCCAGTCTTAAGCAGTTTCAGATCGTCTGTCTGTCCGTCTGTCTGTCTGTCTGTCCGCCTTCCCCTATGATTGCCTCTGTTAACTCACACCACTGTCTTCAGTACATTTTTAAAATGGCCGTATTTCACGTTAAACGTTTAATAATTATCAACTCAAATTGAATTGACCTTTTCTTTGCTTGCACGGAATCGATCGTTTCTAAAAAGAGTTAAAATGTTAGACGTTTTCGCTGTTTGAAATGGACACACCAACAAAGTACAACATATATTCAGCGTGGTAGTTATTATCTGCCACGCCAAGAGTAAAAACCAACATAGCAAACACGAGTTTTAACTGAAGTATTAACGATACTATACCATAAAGGTTTCTTCTTCTTCTACTACTATTACTACTACTACTACTACTACTACTACTACTACTACTACTACTACCTGCTACTGCTACTGCTACTGCTACTACTACTACTACTACTACTACTACTACTACTACTACTACTGCTGCTGCTGCTGCTGCTGCTGCTGCTGCTACTACTACTACTACTACTGCTGCTGCTGTTGCTGCTGCTGCTGCTTCTGTCACTACTACTACAACTACTACTACGAATGCTACTACATACTGCTGCTGCTGCTACTACTACTATCACTACTACTGCTGCTGCTGCTGCTGCTGCTGCTGCTGCTGCTGCTGCTGCTGCTACTACTACTACTACTACTACTACTGCTACTACTACTACTACTACTGCTTCTGCTGCTGCTCCTGCTGCTGATGCTCTTGCAGCTACAGCAACAACAACGACTACTACTACTACCACTGATACTGCTACTACTACTACTACTACAACTACTACTGCTGCTACTGCTGCTGCTGCTGCTGGTGCTGCTGCAGCTACAACAACAACAGTAACAACAGCAACAACGACTACTACTACTACTACTCCTACTACTATTGATTATGACAATGAGGGGGCTATACATGGCCCTGCTTTGCCTAAGCACACTTGACTTTAATGAAATCATTTGCTTAAACACTCCCATATTTCTATTACAAAAAACCCACGGCTTACGTTTGTAATAAAGAAAAAAAACATATGATGAAAGAAACTCCTGCAATCAAAGCTACTATACCGAATATTCCATTCCATTTTGCAAAATAAAACCCAAAACCCCCCACAAACTTTGTCTAAATTTACCGAGAGAAAAAATGGAACAAGATAATAATGTAAAAGAAGACAGTCACGAAAAGGATGACCTTGTGCAACACAATACTATCGAACCCTCCTTCAAGGACATGGAAGTACGTCAGGTTGAACGAACCTTACACAAAGAGACGCAATAGCAAATCCTTTATGTTTTGCCTGATTTTGATTTGCTCCTTATTTTTCATTGCTGAGTTTCTGCATTGTAATTTCTAATTCAGTCTTTTTTATATAATTGCATGGCTTTTTTTTTATTGGTTGGTGATTTTGAAATGTAGGCAACATTTAAATTTTACATTCTTCTTGCTCCTTAACTTATAACAACGGGAAAGGCTAATGTAAGGTTTATCGTGGTAATACTTTATTCCCAAACCAGAAACCCTATAAATGTGCCATAATGTTGTAAGAGAGAAAATGCTGACTTTGTGTCTGTTGTCTTCATTGTTTATTTGTTTCTTCTCGTTCGTTTCAAGCGCGTGGTGTGTGTGTGTGTGCGCGCGCGCGTGCGCGTGTGTGTGCGCGCGCGTGTGTGTGTTGTGTGTGGGTGGGTGTGCGCGTGTGTGTGTGTGTGTAGTGTGTGTGTGTATGTGTGTGTGCGTGCGTGCACGTGTGCTTGTGTGTGTGTGTGCGCGCGCGTGGGTGTGCGTGTGTGTGCGACGTGTTTATCCCGAATTGTTTTTTTATGGAAAACCTCTCTCTCTGTTTCCCCCCCCCCCCTCTCTCTCTCTTCTCTCTCCTCTCTCTCTCTCTCTCTCCTCTCTCTCTCTCTCTCTCTCTCCTTCATGTATGTCAATAGGCCACATTGGGCAATGACAATAAATTGGTCAAAGCGTCAAAGCGTCCCTTCATGTATGGGCCAATGGCCTTTTTGTGAATAAATCTTTGAGTTCGAGTTCGAGTTCGAGTTCTCTCTCCTCTCTCTCTCCCTCTCTCTCTCTCTCTCTCTCTCTTCTCTCTCTCTCTCTCTCTCTCTCTCTCTCTCTCTCTCTCTCTCTCTCTCTCTCCTCTCTCTCTCTCTCTCTCTTTCTCTCTCTCTGGCTGCCATTTAGAATTCGTTCAATAGAAAACAATGTTGGCTGAAGCTGAACATTTGATGGTGGGAATGATCCCTTTCGTGTTTATATTCCTGAAGCGTAGAAATAATAGATGGTCGTCAACACAAGAACGACCGTGTCTCTTTCAAACGACGTGTTTATTATGGATCATTCCTTTAATATGTCTAGTTTTCACGAAAAATGATACCGTTGCTTTTTGTTGTTGGTTTTGTTTTTTTGTTGTTTTTTTTGGGGGGGCTTGTTTCGGTTTTGTTTTCTCGCTTATGTCTTTAGAGCAAGTATAGCTCTCGTTTCCAAATTAGGGTTGCTGGAAAATTTGGAAATGTAATATTGTTTTGCTACAACCGGAATTGCCACCGGGAAAGGGCTCTGTTTTAGGTGGTCTTTGTCCTGAAGTTAACATACGTACCTACTCCACTGTATGGGAAATCTTTCGGTTGAGAATGTAAACTTATGTTCCGGGTGCAAGCACAAGCAGAACATCTTCATTTATTTATTTTAAATTTTTATTCATACCATTTAAAGTCACGATATTTATTTGCGTGAAATTCGGGCTGCTCTCCCTTGGCAGAGCGCGTCGCCACAAGAGCAGCGCCTCCATTTCTTTTTTGTTGCTGTCTGCAACTGTATTTGTTTACCTATCAGAGTGGCTTTTTTCTAAGAATTTTTCCAGGGACAACTCTCTTGTTGCCGTGGGTTCTTTTACGTGCGCTGAATGATTTTGTGTAGCACACGGGACCTCGGTTTATCGTCTCATCCGAAAGACTAGCGCCCAAACCACCACTCATGGTCACATAGACGGGGGAGGGGGGGGGGGGTAGTTTCGGGCCCAAACGGGATTCGAACCACCGCACACTTCTGATCCGGACTTTTCACTTTCTAGACAAGCGCGTTACCTCTAGACCACCAATCCACGAACATTCAAATGAAAACCCATTCCGCTTTTCAAAAGAGGAGGCCATTTTCTGCTGATAGGAAGGGGTGATACAATCTAACTATGCACGTGCACTGGTGTTGTGTTTGAACATAATCATCGAAGTCGGAATGCAGCTACCTTAATAATAATAATGTGTGGAATTTATATAGCGCTGAATCTTGTAAAGCAACAAATCAAAGTGCTCAGATAACATTAAGAAAAATTATATCGAGGATAATGGAATAAGCACTCATGTGCCCCTTTTTAACATCCAGTCCCCGTGTGTATGCAGTTTTGTAAATTTTGTCATCTGTTCCCACCGGCACACAATGGCCTACTCTTTTGAAAAGCGGAATAGGATTTAACGTGCGCGCAAATTGTTCTGCGTGTGTTCGCACGGGCAAACAGTCGAACACTCAAAATCTCACGATATATGATCCTCGGAGCTCTAGCCAATGAACGGACCAAAATAATACTGAAAGCGTTGTGCATCAGTCAGTTGTGCATGTATTATATATAGCTGTGCAGTCTATTAACTGTCTGTCTTTCTTTGTCTTCTGTTCGTCTTTCTTCGGCCTTTGTTTCGTTGTTGTATGTGCTGCTTTATTTTTGCTTTAATACGTAAACACGTTAAAAAAACAACAACCCAAAGACAAAATAGAAACACATATTTGTGTTGTTGTTGCGTAGAATCAAGAAACTGCATGATTATGCTAGATTTTAACCCTCTGCATCCATCTACCCTCAATAATGATCTACCACTACACTCTTGTATTCTCCCTGCTGCCTTTCTGGCTTCATCTTAACCAGATCTGATTCCTGCTCCAGCCTCAAAGATTGCTTTAACTTTGCCTGCCCACAGCCCTTTGAATAAACATCCTTCATTCATGACATTGCATAGAAACTGACCAGTTAGCTCTGCAAGAGATGCAGTTGTATGTAACCTTGCTCCGAAAGCCGTTTCTGTCTTAGAGGCATGAGCTGATACGGACGATGACTTGCCAAGGAATCAGGGAAGTGTACTACACAACCAAGGAGTGTTTTGGGGGTTGTATACTGTGAGTCGGTTGTGTTTTTAAATAATAAAACGGTTCAAGTTGTTGTTGTTGTTGTTGTTGATGTTGTCGTTGTTGTCGTCGTTCTTCTTCTTCTTCTTCGCAATTCTTCTTCGCAATTCTTCTTTGCAATTCTTTTTCTTCTTCTTCTTCGCAATTATTCTTCTTCGCAATTCTTCTTCTTTGCAATTCTTCGCAATTCTTCGTCTTATTCCTAATTACTATTTTCAATTCTTTGTCGTATTTCTTCTTCTTCACAATTTATCTTCTTCTCCTCCTTCTCCTTCTTCTTCTTCTTCTTCTCTTCTTCTTCTTCTTCTTCTTCTTCTTCTTCTTCTTCTTCTTCTTCTTCGCAATTCTTCTTCTTCTTCTTTGCAATTCTTCTTCTTCTTCTTCGCAATTCTTCTTCTTCGCAATTCTTCTTCTTCTTCGCAATTCTTCTTCTTCTTCGCAATTCTTCTTCTTCTTCGCAATTCTTCTTCTTCTTCGCAATTCTTCTTCTTCTTCGCAATTCTTCTTCTTCTTCTTCTTCTTCTTCTTCGCAATTCTTCTTCGCAATTCTTCTTCTTCGCAATTCTTCTTCTTCTTCGCAATTCTTCTTCTTCTTCGCAATTCTTCTTCTTCGCAATTCTTCTTCTTTCTTCTTCTTCTTCTTCTTCTTCTTCTTCTTCTTCTCTTCTTCTTCTTCTTCTTCTTCGTAATTCTTCTTCTTTTTCTTCGCGATTCTCCTTCGTACTTCTTCTTCGCGATTCTCCTTCGCATTCTTCTTCTCAATTCTTCTTCTTCTTCGCTATTCTTCTTCGCTTTTCTTCTTCTTTTTCGCAATTCTTCTTCTTTGCAATTCTTTGCATTTTTTCTTCTTCTCCGCATCTATTCTCCTTAATTCTTCTTCACAATTCTGCTTGTTCTTTTCCGCAAATCTTCTTCGCAATTTTTGAAAGTCTTTGCAATTCTTCTTCTTCGCAATTCTTCTTCTTCGTCGCAATCGTTGTTGCTTCTTCTTCTTCTTCTTCTTCTTTTTCTCCTTCTTCTTCTTCTTCTTCTTCTTCTTCGCAATTCTTCTTCTTCTTCTTCTTCTCTTTTGATGTAATGGGAAGGCCATCCTTGGCAATGATTATGCAGATTGCAAAACAATGTTTATGGTGACTGCCTGATCGGTTCCTTCTCTGGAAGAAGATTGCGTTTGCACAAGTTAAAGATGGCGTGTGTGTGT
>CM054144.1:36553901-36576401 GCA_028751875.1 Rapana venosa
AGCTGGTAATATATTTTAAATCAATCAAATGGTGATACGATTCTTTGAAAAAATGGGCCAATTTAGCCCTCAGTACCAGACTCATCAACTTATCTGATCTCTTCAACTTTCGACCTAGATTTCTGTTCATCAGTATTATTTCGTAGTATTAGGCAATAGTAAGCTTCATTTTGTACATTGATTTTCTTATCTATTTGTAAATTGTTCTGCCTGTCTGTCTGCATGATTGCCTGTATTGTTCGTCTTTCTGTCTTTCGCCTTCTCTCTGTCTTTGTCCCTCTGTTTCACTGTCTGTCTATCTCTCTATTGTGTTCTCTCTCTCTCTCTCCTCTCTCTCTCATCTCTCTCTCTCTCTCTCTCTCCTCTCATCTCTCTCTCTCTCTCTCTCTCTCTCTCTCTCTTTCTCTCTTTCTCTCCTCTTCTCTCTTTCTCTTCTTACCTCTGTCTCTGTTTCTTTGTCTCTGTTTCTCTGTATATGTCTATCTCTCACGCACACACACACCATAAACACACACACATGCACTCGCAGGCGCACAGACATGTAATAATAATAAGAAGAAAAATAACAATAATAATAATAATAATAATAATAATGTATGGAATTTATATAGCGCTGAGTCTTGTAAAGCAACAAATCAAAGCGCTCAGATTACTTCTTTTTTGATCGAGCATAATGGAATAAGCACTCATGTGCCTTTTTTTCTTTTTGTTTCTTGTTTTTTACATCCAGTCCCCGTGTGTATGCGGTTTTGTAAATTTTGTCATCTGTTCCCAACGGCACACAATGGCGACTAGAGCACTCACACGTGTACTGTGCAGGATGCCAGTAGAAAGGCTACTTCATAAGTCAGTCTGGGTACATCTTCACATTGATACCTCTGCCAATTTACACAGCACAGTCCTCATGTCCTATGTGGGGGCTGTACAAACCATAGGTAGTCTCTCATTAAAAACTCCTCCCTGAAATCTGCACACAAGGGAGTGCTGGCTTATTGGTACAGATTGTTTTGGTTCTTGGATGCTAGAAATAGCAGAGCAATGAACATGTAGGGTCCTCCATGCTAGGCCTCTAAGAGAGAGGTATTGTAAATAATCTAACACACAAACACACACACACACACACCCACACACACACGCACACACACGCGCGCGCACACACACACACACAAACGCATGAACAAACAAATATAAATACACGAATACTAAACTAACAGACATTTTAACATACATTCTGACAAAACCTGATGGCCAGACATAATCATTGTCACTCTCTTAAAAATTGCAACCTAATCTTCAACACAACCTTTCCTTTTGTTCTTTTTTTTTCAATTAAGCGTTCCTTCTACGTGAGATGTTTAATTAGCAGTGACATTTGTGCTGACCTATTCTGTTCACATCGTCTCGGTTGTTTCAGAAAGAAGCGAAAATGTTAAGTGTCGGCGAGGCCAGTAATGTTTTCTTGGCAAATCGCAGAAGTAGAGAAACGACTGTCAGCAACACTGCAGTATAAGAAAACGCTGAACGCACCTTGTAAACAAGGAGTATTGCTACAAGAATAGAATGGGTGACGGTTTTGTTTATGAAGTTCGTCGCAATCGTCATCATCATGGTCGTCGCCGTCGTCATCACCATAATCAGCAGCAGTAGCAGCAGCAGAAGAAGAAAAAGTCGAAAGAATGAATGAATGAAAGAAAGAAAGAAAGAAAGAAAAGAAGAAAAAACGAAAGAAAGAAAGAATGAAAGAACAGAAAGAAAGAACGAACAGAAAGAAGAAAGAAAAAAGGAAAGAAAAGAAAGAAAGAAAGAAAGAAAGAAAGGAAAGAAAAAAAAAAAAGAAAGAAAGAAAGAAAGCAAGAAAGCAAGAAAGAAAGAAAGGAAGGAAGGAAGGAAGGAAAAAAGGAAAGAAAGAAGGAAGAAAGCAAGCAAGCAAGCAAGCAACAAAGAAAGAAAGAAGAAAGGAAGAAAGAAAGAAAAAAAGAACAACAACAACAACAGCAACAGCAGCATCAACAACAACAACAACAACAACAGCAGCAGCATCAACAACAAAACAACAACAACAACAGCAACAACAACAAGAGGAACAAGAAGAACAAGGACAGGAAGAACAAGAAGAACAGCAACAACTGCATCAACAGCAACAACTTAAAGAGCCACACATTACTGCCTGAACTACTTCCCTTCTTACTGCTTACTTCTAGTGATAATGATGGCAATGATAATGCAATGTAAAGCCTGGCTAACCATGCTGATATAAATTTGCTTAATATATGAATGTTTCAGGTAAAACGTGTTTCGCTTTAGAAGTATAGGGTTAACTACTGGTGCCCTCATTGCATTATAGATGTTTTGTAGTGTTTGGAGTCTTCGGGATGGCCGAAGACAAGGTACACAAAGTCGTTATATTTATATATGCCTCTGGACTATAAATGGTATTTACAGTAACATATTTTACCGTCGTAGTATTGTTGACAGTAATATTTCTCTGACTAGGCTAGCTCGGTTTTTTTTGTATTGATTTGTTTTTCCTTACTTATTACACTATTTGTAGTTCATTAATGATGTCATATCACCTCTTTCACCTGACGGAATCGCCGAGTTCAGCGTTGCTATGAATAGATGAAGTATGAAACTATGGATAGTTGTAGTAAGGGAAAAAAGGTTATTTCGTATAGTGTTTACTGCTCTGATTGACAGTGTATGACTAAACAATGCACTCAAAACCGTCACGCAACAAAACAAACAAACAAAGATATTGAACAATTGTTTTCAACCAACATAAACTAACTAAAACACAACATCACAGCGAAGTACGTGTAACAAGTTAAGGTCCTAGAAAATTCCTAGGATAAAATAATACCAAAAGGCCAACATTACATGAGTTTAGCTATGCATACTGATTCCATAAAACTCCAACTTGCACGAACTAGTTTGCCTAGGAGAGAGATAAATATGGAGTCATCATATTCTTCACTGTCTACATAACTGTTCTTCGGGACGAATATTTCACGGGGTTCATTTTTTTCTGGATTAAAGTACTAAATCAGAGATTTTAATTTCCTTGATCTCAACATCCACCGGTCAGAGTAGACTATTGAACAAAAGTCGACGGAGCTAATGAAGGTGATAAAAACTGCGCAGTTTTGATATCCTTTCGTAGAGCCATACATTGCACTTCCAGTCATGTTATAATGAGGCATCGGCCAATACCGAGAGTCAAATGTCCGCAGTGCTGGTCAAAAACATAGAAGCAGTGGTGACATAAAAATAGCTTTAAGAAGAACACGAAGAACAGTTAAAATAGTAGGGTATCAATAATCACAGAATTGCACAAGCACCCCCAATCCCTTACACACGCCTACTCACACAGAAACACAGACACATACACACGCACGCACACACATGCACACACGCACACACACATATGTTTATATAGATATATATATATAATATATATATATATAAATATATATAATATATATAATATATATAACATAAATACAGGAAGAAATGACAGGGAAGCCGACCGCGTCATTCGCACGAAAGGAAGGTGAGTTTGAATACTGCAGATTCTGGAATGCTTAGATGACAACGACAAAGACAAATTCTTTTACTTCGAGGATAATGAATAACCACCCATGTGCATTTTTACATCCAGTCCCCGCCCTTTCGGATATATATATATCTCTCTCATTATATATATATAATATATATATATATATATATATATATATATATATATATATATATATATATATATATATATATATATATATATATATATCATCATCATCATCATCACAGACCCGTGACCTTGGCGGTCGTGGGGGAGACATGAAAGACGATGCCGTGGTAAGCCTCCTCCATCCATCTCGGTCCTCGGCTCTGCGCAGTAGTGCCGAGTCATTCATCCTGGTCCATTCTCTGATGTTGTCCATCCATGACTTGTTCTGTCTTCCCTCCTTCTGCCACCTTCGAGTGTTCCCTGCAGTACTGTTTTGGGCAGAGTGTTGTGGCGGGTGACGTGGCCGAACCATGTCAGCTTTTTCTTCTTGACGATGGTGAAAAGGGGGTTCCTGTGGACCTGCCAGCCGTGTTATTTGACTCTTGACAAATTCGTTGGTCTTTCGTTCTCTCCAGAATATGCCCAGTAGTTTTCTATGGCTTTTTGTTTCGAATGACTGGATTCGCTTTGCTGTTTCAGCAGTCAATGTCCAGGTTTCACTTCCGTACAGCAGGATCGACTGAATTGGGGCTTTGTAGAGATTTAGTTTGATTGGGAAACTGATCTCTTACTTTTCCATATGGTGGTGAGTTTTGTCATGGAAGATGTTGCCATGGCTATTCTGACTTTGATTTCTGTCGTCGATCGCCCGTCCTTTGTGAGTGTAGCGCCGAGGTATTTAAAAGCGTCTACCTCCTCCAGTTGTTGGCCGTTCATGTAAATTTTAGCGGTGGCATTGCTCATGCTGTTCACAAGTACTTTACTTTTCTCCGAGCTCACCTCCATCCCATATGCTCCAGCTCTGTTCTCAAGTCTGGTCGTAAGATCTTGCAGCTCTGTGTTATATATATATATATATGAGAATGAGAGATTGGGTGTTGGTGTGTGTTGGTGTGGAATTGAACCTAAGACTTTTCGTGCTTTTTTGTCCACCTGCTGGACTAGATAGGCCAAGTCACTCAGCATTGAGTCAGTCTATGCAACCTGCATGTTGACTGGTCTGGAGTTTGTCAGATCAGTAACAGTCACTTACATTTAATTTTTTTTTAAAAAAAACAACCCTGCACCATATTTAGCTGAACATAGCAAATAGGATTGTGTAAACCTTTATATTCTTTGTGATTCGGATAAAATGCGTGTGTATATGGTCACACACAACAGAGACGTAGATACACTCTTACATACCAGCATCATTGTTTTTAAAAGAAACATTCATCTAAGACAAGCTAGTAAATTGATGATGTAGTAGAAACGTTGCGTTTTTGATCCCTGCTTTCTCCCAAGTCGGAATACAGCTACCTACATGCTTGGCAAAAACAAAACAACTCCAGTCGCATCCACTAACATTTCAGTACTGGTGAACATCAGGGCTGTAGGCAAGAAACTAGAAAACTAAAGTTGAATTAAACCCTCATTTTTTTCTGCTTAATTTTCTAGACTTGTGTGAGGACATCGCATATCGATTTCTACTCTTACACTCATTTCTTACCCACCTCACTCCTATACAGGCTGGTGATACGTAGCATCTAGAGAGTGCTTTTGCACGCAGTGGCATTAAACAGTGATATTCCAGAAGCTTCCAAAAGGCAGCGGCAGCAAACAGAGAAGTATGATTTTTTTTCTAACTTTGCAACACTTTCTTCGTATCGTTTGCAGACTTTTTACTACCTATCGTTGTCTTCATGGTAGAAGGATTATTTTCAAAGAAATCATCTTTCTCTTTGGGTTTGAGCATATGAGGGTAAGAGACATATCGGAATAAATGAAGTGAAGCCAAATGTAGTCATTGCCATCGCGTGGCGGACTCTCTCATTTTAGCGAGCCCATGTGTGGTGTCTTGACTCAATTTAAATTCAAGACCGTAGGGAGTACTCCATAGATGTCAGTCGCATCCCCTCTGAGTTTCATGGCAGTTACAAGCCTGAGGAAAAGAGGAAAACTTCGTTGAAAAATGAGAAAAAATTAGTAAGATGATGAAAGCAAAGTTGATAATGCTGTTGGTGTTGATGTTATTATAGTTGCTTTTGCTGATGCCTGTGTTGCTCTTTTCGTTTCTTTGGCTGTTCCTGTTATTGAACGTTCCACAGCTTTAATGCCCTAGAAGTAATCTTGATCACTTTAACTAGGAATCACTGTTAAAATGCAAGCATAGCTTGGATGACAATATTGTTAGTATGGCTGCTTGCTAATACGTTACAGTGTTGGCTGCAAAAGTCCAAGTCCACAATTATGAATTTGTTTCTCCTTTAATGCAATAAAGAGGTTGTTGTCTTACCATAACTCTTCAAAGCAAATACTGTGATCATGACAGCCTTACTGCTTTACTTACACTGGCAGATAATAACATTTTTCAACTTAGTATGAAATGATGGTATATATATGCGCGCACACACACACACATGCACAACAACAACAACAACAACCACAACAACAACACATAATTAACAACAACAACAACACACACACATACGCTCTCTCTCTCTCTCTCTCTCTCTCCTCTCACTCTCTCTCTCTCTCTCTCTCTCCTCTCTCCTCCTCTCTCTCTCCTCCCCCTCTCTCTCTCCTCTCTCTCTCTCTCTCTCTCTCTCTTGCAAAAACACACACCAATACATTTGCAGATAAATGCTAATTTTACTACCATGTTATTTGACATCTATTAACATATGTAACAACTTGTCATGACAAGCTTAGTTTGCCTAAATTTAATCGTTTCGTGACCTAGCATAAATCAAGTTGATTTTAGCACCCGAACCCCCCCCCCCCCCCCCCCCCCCCCCCCCCCCACTGTTCTTATCAGAGAATAGGGGAACAAACAAGCAACAACATAAAAACAAACAAACATCTACACATTTAGTTTTTAATAAAACACACGCTTCTATCAATATCTTTAACCATTTTATTTCTCTTAAAATCCATGGCACCCCATCACGTTTTCATTATACACCGACTCTGTCCTGGCAGAAGTCAGCTGGTACATCAAGCAATCTGCACCCGGTCACATTGGATTCTGTGCAGAAACTTAAAAGTTAAAGCCAGAAGCAAAAAAAAGGCAATTTCATCTCCTAGCATACAACTCGATCTGCCGTATGGTGTGCAAGCGCGTCCTCCTGTCTGTCTTTAAGGTTGAACTATCCATCGTTTTCCAATGGGTGCTTTACCCTCTGTGGCTTTGCCAGAGCGACTCACAGTGAAACTGATATGAAGGCGATTTTTTTCTACTTTGCGTTATACCACAGTCAGTCAATCAGTCCCATGATAAGGGCACTTGAATTCACGATCCCAGTTAAATGAACTCATGGCCACCATCAGTTACCGGGTTGATGTCATTCGTATAGCCTCTGGAGCCAGCTCAGATGACAGGTAGTGGAAAAAAACATCTTGTCTGGAAGAAAAAGAAGAATAAAACAGAAAAAGAAGAAATATTTGAATTTGAAGAAATGTCGTATAATGCATGTGAAATTATTCATTCCGCTTATTTTCACACCCGTATGTATGCATGTATGTATGTATGTATGTATGTATGTATGTATGTATGTATGTATGTAGGTATGTATGCTATGTATGTATGTATGTGTGTATGTATGCATGTATTATGCATGTAGTCATGTTATGTATGTAGATGTATGTATGTATGTATGTATGTACGTATGTATTTGTGCATAGTTATATATATATATATTATATATATTATATATATATATATATATATATAATACACACATATACACACATATATACACTATATATATATATATATATATATATATATATATATATATATATATATATATATTGCTCTTCTCTCTTTCAAGCACATATGTACTGCACTCAAGTACATACACAAGTTTCATTCATGCAAGTGGCGACTCAGTTGGAATAACAACAATCATCCCCTTTGACCATATCAAGACAAGCACTGGTCATCTATCAGTTTCCCTATATTCTTACGAAATTATTATGCTTCATTAACCAAACAGCTCATATTTTGCATGGATTGATGTTTTTCTAGTTTCCTTCAAACGACCTGCATCTCATCTCATTCCATCTTATTCTACGATTAACTCTGGTGTAAAGAATGTTTGAAACGCACGGCAACAACCAGTAAACAAAACCAAAAAAACCCAAAACAAACAAAAACTGAAAAGTAACTTAATTTCCTGATAGCCTGAAAAAACTTCCTCACCTAGCCTTAAAACGTTTCTCTCCCTTCTCTCCATCACCGTGGTGGTAGGTTATGAAAACAATTTTCAAAAAAGCCACGCACGCCATCCTAGAAGCTGAGATGATTGGGCCGAGGGAAGTGCAGAGAGACGAGGAGGTTATGAAAGGAAACTTTGTCAATGCCATGACACCAAGGCCAATCTCATTACGGCGGTGCCTAGAATCTTGGATCCAAGGCGATTGAAACTCTAGAACACAAGCAGCGCTGGGTCATTGCCAAGCCCTAGGTTTTCTTCCAGTCAGGTCAGTTCACTTGCCTAGGGAATTGCACAACTTGGCTGTCGGGGGAAGGAAGTAAAAGAAAACGTTCTGAGAACTTAGTGATGAAATGATACACGATACGTGTATAAGGTTGTCTTTCGTGCGTACTCGCAAATATACTTATTCCTTTTTGTATCCCCCCCATCGACACTAATGCACATAAGTACATTTTATTTTGGATGACGAAATATTCTAATTCATACACTAGCATTATGCGTTACTTTGGAATATGTTTTGGTGGATTTAATTAGGCTATTTGTATTCACTCAAAATCCACTGAACCAAAGCCATCAAAAAGAAAACAAAACCAATTCTGCAAACAATACAAAACACAAATCCTAACGCCCAAAAATAATACATACATGTAGGCGCGTACATGTGTGCACAGGTACCCTGCATGGCCGCGCGCGTGCACACACACACACACACACACAAAACACCAACACACACACACAACACACACACAACACACCACACACACACTTACACCCCATACAAACAGCACACACACACACACACACACAACACACACACACGCACACGCATGCACACACAAATATTCATATTTGACATTACATCCCAGGCCCTCTTAACTTTTTCACTTCTATTCTTACATTCATACCACCTACCTATCTTCTAGCAGGGGACAGACACTCAGTTCAAACAGACTGCTTTGCACGCAATGGCATCTTCCAAGAAAACAAACTTTCAACACTACAGAAAAATAAAGAACTTTAATTTCCTGACAAACCCCCAAAACTGCCTCCGCCTGCCAACGTTTCTCTACAACCTTTTCTCTATAGAAGAAATGTCTTTTTTCGAAAGGAGCCACCTCATCTTCTGGAGCTGAGCCAGTGTGGCAGAAACCAGCAGCATGGGAGGAAGGGTGGGGGAGGGTATGAGAGCCAACTGTGTCATGGCTGTGACACCAAGAGCAATCTCGTTACTGCAGCGCCAGGAAGCCTGATCCCAGTCAACTGCAGCCCGAGGACCAGGCAGTGCTGGGTTCATTCTGACTGGTGGTCTTGTGGGGTCAGAAAGTTTGGTTAGCGGCAATGGAGTGGGAATTTTTGGTCAGAGAAGATGTGTACGAAGTATAGGTATTTGAATAGTGTAGCTATGATAGATTTTAGTTTCTACTCGTGTGTATACACTCAGGGTCTATATATATTGCAATGATAAGAACAGAATGCTGAATGACATAGTTACTTGAACTGTCACTATTATTTAAACTGAAAGAAAGGGGATTATGCACCTGAAAGGTCTTGCTAATAATTTTCAAGGAAATCTGTAGCATTTTGGTTTTTTCCATGTTAAGTATCCTGTAGCATCACACAACATGAAAATGTGTTATTGTTTATGCATACAAACATCATTTTCTATCACACACAAAAATGACATAAAATAAACTAAACTTTCTATTGCAAAAATTAGAGCAAGTTTGCTTAGAAGCACCAATAATGACCCATACAGACAGTAGCAGGTCCAGAAAAGACAATAAAACATTAACAAATCCATATCAATCTAACAGTTTCATTCCAGACAACAGAACGCAACACAGAAAGAACAAAATGCAGTTGTTCTTGCTGTTTGAAAATTAAATCAAATTTGAATTAATTATACTATTTGCCTTAAAATGATCAAGTACAATAAATCAATGCTAACTAACATAAAGAAAAACATTAAGCAGGCTTACCAGTACGGGAAAGACGTCAATTAGGTTTACAGAATAATATATTTTTGTAAAAATCAAAGTGGCAGTTCAGCATAAAAAGTAGAAACATCGTAAAATATTAACAAAAAAAGTAGTAATGCAAAATAGTTCAGAACAAACGACGAAAACTGCAAAATCATATTATTTATTCAAAATGAAAATATGTTGGCAAGAAACGTTTTCACGAACATAGTACACAAACAAAATGACCACTTTCCTGGTAAAAATCTTTTGAAAAGAAAACGACCAGAAAATACCAAAACATGCAAAAGAGTACAAAACGGCAGTCTTCTCTCTCTCTCTCTCTCTCTCTCTCTCTCTCTCTCTCTCTCTCTCTCTCTCTCTCTCTCTCTCTCTCTCTCACACACAAATAAACTCAGACACACAGACCTACACACGCGCGCGCGCACACACACACACACACACACACATACACATGCACACACACAGACACACAAGCACACTATATCATATTTTACGCTATACTCCATCCCTTCTTTTTCACTTCTATCCCTACAGTCATGCCTCTCAGACTCTCAGTTCAAACAGACTGCTTTGCACGCAATGGCATCTTGTGCGAAAACAAACTTTCAACACACCAGCAAAAGAAGAACTGTAATTTCCTGACAGCCCCCCAACACTGTCTCCGCCTGCGAATGTTTCTCTAATACCTTTTCTCTATAGTACAAATATTATTTTCGAAAGCAGCCATCTTATCTTCTGGAGCTGAGCCAGTGTGGCAGAAACCAGCAGCATTGGAGGAGGAAGGGGGATGGGGGGGGGGGGGGAGGGTATGAAAGCCAACTGTGTCATGGCTGTGACACCAAGGCCAATCTCGTTACTGCAGCACCAGGAAGCCTGATCCCAGTCAACTGCAGCCCGAGGACCAGGCAGCGCTGGATCCATTCTGACTGGTGGCCTTGTGGGGTCCGAAAGTTTGTTTAGCGGCATTGGAACTGGATTTTTTGGTCAGAGAAGATGTGTATGAAGTCGTTAGTTGAAGACAGTGGCTCTGATAGATTTAAACTTTCACTTGTGTGTATACACTCATGGTCTATATATTGCAATGATAATAACAAAATCCAGAATGATGTAGTTAAACAATTACTGTGATTTAAACTGACAGAAAGGAGATTATGCACCAGGAATGTCTTGCTGATCATTTTCAAGCAAATCTGTAGCACTTTAAAAAAATTATTAAGTATCCTGTAGCATCAGACAACATGAAAATGTGCTAATGTTTATGCATACAAACAACATTTTCTACTCCCCAAAAATATGACATAAAATAAAATAAATTTTCTTTTGCACACATTAAAGCAATATCGTTTATAACACCAAAAAATGCCCATACAGACAGTAGCAGGTCCAGAAAAGACTATAAATCATTAAATAATCATATAAGTCTGACAGTTTCATTCTGTATCTTGCAAATAATAAGTGTTCAAAAGCTCCAGACAACAGAACACAACACAGAAACAACAAAACACAGTTGTTTTTGCTATTTGAAAAATAATTCAAATTGGAAGTAAATCGATTGTTTTGCCTTAAAGTTTTCCAGTACAATAGATGAAAGATGAATAGCATAAAGAGAAACCTCAAGCAAGCTTACGAGCATGGAAAGACAGACGGTTTGCAGAATAATATGTTTTGGTAAAAATCAAAGTAGCAGTTCAGCAGAAAAAGAAGAAAATTCGTAAAATATGAACAAAAAAGTAGTAATACAAAATAGTTGAGAAAAAAGCATGAAAAGAATACAATTTGATTGTTTATTCAAACTGAAAATATATTGGCTAGAAACGTTTTCACGAACATAAGTCACACACAAAATGACCCACTTTCCTTATTAAAAATAGAGAACCGGATATACCAAAACCCTCAAAAGGGTACAAAATGTCAATCATTCACAAACACACGCACACAAACACACACACATACACACACACACACACACACACACACACACACACACACACACACACACACACCACACACACACACACACATGTGCACGCACACACAGACACACATCTAACACACACACTATATATATATATTCTATCTATATATATATATATATATATATATATATATATATATATATATATATATATATTTATATTATATATATATATTTATATTTATTATAATTGACATTATATCCCAACCCATCTTTTCTTTTTCACTTCTATTCCTACATTCATGCCACCTACCTATCTTCTAGCAGGGGACAGACACTCAGTTCAAACAGACTGCTTTGCACGCAATGGCATCTTCCAAGAAAACAAACTTTCAACACTACAGAAAAAAGAAGAACTTTAATTTCCTGACAAACCCCCAAAACTGCCTCCGTCTGCCAATGTTTCTCTAATACCTTTTCTCTATAGTACAAATATCATTTTCGAAAGGAGCCACCTTATCTTCTGGAGCTGAGCCAGTGTGGCAGAAACAAGCAGCATAGGAGGAGAAGGACGGGGGTGGGGGGGGGGGGGAGGGTATGAAAGCCAACTGTGTCATGGCTGTGACACCAAGGCCAATCTCGTTACTGCAGCGCCAGGAAGCCTGATCCCAGTCAACTGCAGCCCGAGGACCAGGCAGCGCTGGATCCATTCTGACTGGTGGTCTTGTGGGGTCAGAAAGGTTGGTTAGCGGCAATGGAGTTAGATTTCTTGGTCAGAGAAGATGTGCATGAAGTAATGAGTTAAAAAGTTAGCTATAATAGACTTGAACTACTGCTCGTGTGTATGTACTCATTTTCTATATTATATTGCCATAATAAAAACAAAATGTAGAATGCCTTGCTTGAACTGTTACTATTATTTAAACTGACCGGAAAGGAGATTATTCTCCAGGAAGGTATTGTTCACAATTTTCAAGCAATACTATAGCGTTTTTAAAATGTTTAGTATCCTGTAGTATCACACAACATGAATATGTGCTATTGTTTATGTATGCAAACTAACAACATTTTCTCAACAACAAACAATATGTAAAATAAACTAAACTTTCTATTGCACACCTGAAATCAAGTTTGTTTAGAAGCCTCAAAGATGTCCCATACAGAGTGTAGCAGGTCAAAAAAATACAATAAAACATAAACAAATCCATATAAATCTAACAGGTTCATTCCGTATCTTGCAAATGATAAGTGTTAAAAAGGTCCAGACAACAGAACACAACACATACATAACAAAACATAGTTGTTCTTTCTGTTTGAAAAGTTATTTAAACTCGTACGAACTGTATTATTTTGCTTTAAAATTCTCCAGTACAACAAATGAAAGATGAATAACACAAAGTTAAACATCAAGTAAGCTTACGAGTATCGACAGACTTTAGTAAAGTTTGCAGCATAATATGTTTTTGTAAAAATCAAAGTGGCAGTTCAGCAAAAAAAGAAGAAAAATCGAAGATATGAACAAAAAATGTGGTAATGCAAAATAGATGAGGAAAAAAAGATGAAAACAACACGATCTGATTGTTCATTCAAACTGAAAATATATTGGCTAGAAACGTTTTCGTGAACATAAGACACACAAAATGACCCACTTTCCTGATTAAAAGAAGAGAACCGGAAATGCCAAAACCCTAAAAAGGGTACAAAATGTCAATCATTCACACACACACGCACACACACACACAGACACACACAGAAGCACACACACAAGCACACACACACACACACACACACACACACACGTGCACGCACACAGAGACACAAATCTACACACACTATATATATAATATTTGACATTATATCCCAACCCATCTTTTCTTTTACACTTCTATTCCTACATTCATGCCACCTACCTATCTTCTAGCAAGGGACAGACACTCAGTTCAATTAGACTGCTTTGCACGCGATGGCATTTTCTCGGAAAACAAACTTTCAACACTACAGCAAAAGAAACATTTTAATTTCCTGACAGCCCCCCAAAACTGTTGCCGCCTGCCAATGTTTCTCTACTATCTTTTCTCTATAGAAGAAATATCATTTTCGAAAGGAGCCACCTGATCTTCTGGAGCTAAGCCAGTGTGGCAGAAACCAGCAGCATGGGAGGAGGACAGGGGGAGGGTATGAAAGCCAACTCTGTCATGGCTGTGACACCAAGGCCAATCTCGTTACTGCAGCGCCAGGAAGCCTGATCCCTGTCAACTGCAGCCCGAGGACCAGGCAGCGATGGGTCCATTCTGACTGGTGGTCTTGTGGGGTCAGAAAGTTTGGTTAGCTAGCGGCAATGCAGTGGGATTTCTTGGTCAGAGAAGATGTGTATGATGTAGTTAGTTGAAGAAAGTAGTATCGCACAATATGGAAATGCGCTATTGTTTATGCTTGCCAACAACATCATTTTCTACACACCCAAAATTTTAACATGAAATAAACTAAACTTTCTACAGCACACATTAAAACAAATTTGTTGAGAAACCCCTAAAAGTGCCCATACAGACAGTAGTAGGTCAAGAAAAGTCAATAAAACATTAACAAATCCATATAAATCTGACACCTTCATTCGTGTTTTGCAAATAATAAGTGTTAAAAAGCTCCAGACAACAGAACACAACACATAAAGAACAAATCACAGTTGTTCTTTCTGTTTGGAAAATGATTTAAACTGGTATGAACTGATTATTTTGCCTTAAAATTCTCCAGAACAATAGATGAAAGATGAATAACATACAGAAAAAACATCAAGTAAGCTTAGGAGTATGTAAAGACGTTGGTAAAGTATGCAGACAAATATTTTGTTCATAAAAATCCAAGTAGCATTTCAACATACAATAGAGAAAAATCATGAAAAATGAACAAAGTTGGTAGTTATACAAAACGGTAGAGAAAAAAGACAAAAACGAAATATTCTAGACTTTTTCTTTAAAAATTCGAACTGAGAATATGTTGGCTAAAGACGATTTCACAAGCATAAGACACAAACGAAATGACCCACTTTCCTAGTTAAAAAATAATGGAAAACGAAAATGAATGGAAAATATCAAAACACTCAAAATTTACAAAATGTCAATCACACACACACACACACACACACACACACACACACACACACACACACACACACACACGCACGCACGCACCACACACACACACACACACACACACACACACACACACACACACACACACACACACACACACACACACACACACACACACACACACACTATCACATTTGACACTACACTCCAACTCCTCTTTTTCACTTCTATTCCTACATCTATGCCTCTAACCTATCTTCCAGCAAGGAACGGACACTCAGTTTAAAAAGACAGACTTGCGCACAATGTCATCTTCTCGGAAAACAAACTTTCAACAACACTACAACAAAAGAAGAACTTTAATTTCCTGACAGCACCACAAAACTGTCTCCGCCTGCCAATGTTTCTCTACTATCTTTTCTCTATAGTAGAAATATCATTTTCGAAAGGAGCCACCTGATCTTCTGGAGCTGAGACAGTTTGGCAGAAACCAGCAGCATAGGAGGAGAAGGACGGGAGGGTATGAAAGCCAACTGTGTCATGGCTGTGACACCAAGGCCAATCTCGTTACTGCAGCGTCAGGAAGCCTGATCCCAGTCAACTGCAGCCCGAGGACCAGGCAGCGCTGGGTCCACTCTGACTGGTGGTCTTGTGGGGTCAGACAGTTTGGTTAGCTAGCGGCAATGGAGTTGGATTTCTTGGTCAGAGAAGTTGTGTGTGAAGTCCTTAGTTGAAGACAGTGGCTCTGGTAGATTTAAACTTTCACTTGTGTGTATACACCCACGGTCTATATATTGCAATATTAAGAACAAGATGCAGAATGACATACCAGAACTGTCACTGCTATTGAAACTGACAGAAAGGAGATTATGCTCCTGGAAGATCTTGCTAATAATTTTCGAAGAAATCTATAGCATTTTTTTAAAATGTTAATTATTCTATAGCATCACACATCATGGAATATGTGCTATTGTTTACGTATGCAAACGAAGGACATTTTCTAGACAAAAAAATTGACGGAAGATAAACTAAAATTTCTATTACACAAAATGCAAGCTTGTTTAGAAGCACTGAAAATGCATATACATACAGTAACAGGTCCAAAACAGACCATAAGTACCCACTAACAAGTCCATATAAATCTGACACCCTGAGTCTGTGTCTTGTAAATAACAGATGTTAAAAAAGTTCCAGACAACAGAACACTACATATACAGGACGAAAAACAGTTGTTCGTTCTCTTTGAAGAGTATTTTAAACGGGTTTGAACTCAATGGTTTTTCGCCTAAACTTTTTCCACAACAAAGCAATAAAGACGCATAACATAAAGGAAACAATAAAAAAACACACGAGTAAGGAAACATGAGCATAAACTTTACATAAAAATACGTTTTTGTAAATGTCAAAGTGGCAAATTAATATATAAAAGAAGACAAAAATCGTAAAATATGAAAACAAAATAATTGGTAATACAAAACAAGACGGAAACAAAATCCTATTGTTTATTCAAACTGAAAATGTGTTGCCTACAAACGTTTTCACAAGAAAATAGACACACACGAATTGACCCATTTTTTCTTGTAAAAAATACAACAAAAAGGAAATCGGACAGGAAATCCCAAAATACTCAAAAGAGTAGAAAATGTCAATCATACACACGCACGCACGCACGCACGACACGTGCACACACACACACACACGCACACACACACTCACTCACACGCACACACACAAGCAAACACACACATAAACACAAGCAAGCAAACAAACAATAAAAGAAACAAACACAAACAGCCACCACCATCCACACCCTCCCCACCTCCCCACCCCCACACACAAAGGGAAAAAAAACACCCCCTGCGCGCGCGCACGCACACACAGACAGACAGACAAACAGACAAACAGGCAGGCAGAGCGAGAGGGAGAGAGAGAGAGATAGAGAGAGAGAGAGAGAGAGAGAGAGAGAGAGAGAGAGAGAGAGAGAGAGAGAGAGAGAGAGACAGACAGACAGACAGACAGACAGACAGACAGACAGACAGACAGACAGACAGAGAAGGTTAAAAAAAAACCCACACCAAATCAAAACGAAGACGGTCAGAAAACAAAACGTCACACTCCCAAAGGTCAATAGCCATGAATAAAAGAAGGCAAAACCAAACATTCCGTACTGTCTTTGTTGACATCACAAACATGTCTTTTTTCCTTTAAAAAACCCACAACTAAACAACACAGACAAGCCCCAAAAAGATGAATAAAAAGGAAACGGAATGTAAATAAAATCCAAACTGCGCAAAACGGGTTTTTTTTTTTGGGGGGGTGAAGTTTTGCTGTGATAAAGAGCAAATAAAGAATATAAATGTTATAATGGGGTATATTTGTGCAGCACTAGCAGCGAAAGAGAGAGAGAGAAGAGAGAGAGAGAAGAGAGAGAGAGAGAGAGAGAGAGAGAGAGGGAGGGGAAGGGGTGGAGAGGGAGAGAGAGAGGGGAGAGAGAGAGAGCTAGAGAGAGAGACAGCCAGACATACACAGACATACACAGAGAGAGACAGAGAGAGACAGAGAGAGACACAGAGAGAGACACAGAGAGAGAGACAAATACACATATACACAGACAGACACACAGAGGGATAAAAAGATAGACACAAAGACACACACAACCAGAGATAGTGACAAAGACAGAGACAAAAAACCTACAGGCAAACAAGTATCGCCATCCAGTGATCTAACATACAAGAACATCGTGCGCACAAGTTAAAGCCCGTTCCGCTTTTCGGAAGTGTAGGCCATCATGCGCCCTGTGGGAGCGGAAAACAAAATTTACAAAACTGCCCACACACGGGGACGAAATGTAAAAAAGCAAATGAGTATTCAATCCATTATTCTTGAATTAGAATCGCGTGCCATTACTCTTTGCGGACAACAACAAAAAACCACCGTTCCTTGCAGTCAAAAAAATAAGCTCCTTTTCTCAAATGATAAACAGTGAGGCAAGTTCAGCTGCATCAACCAACACCTTCTCGCTCGCTGGTGGCATGCAACAATATCATGGTAGCACTGGCTGGCCGTCGCTAGACCATGATGTATTCCAACAAAGATTACCCGTTGCCCTTTGATAAAATAAAATAAAAACACAGAACTTTCTTTTTGGTTCCAATTTTAGACAAGCAGAACAACAGGGTTTGCTTCATAACTTTCGAGCGCCAGTGCAAGATATACATTTGAAGTAAAGCCACAAAGTTTTGCAGCATCGCAGAAATATTAAACGATATATTTAAAATGGTTTATTCTATCACCCACTATCCCCTCTCATTCCACCCCCCCACTCCCCCACTGCCTCTCTCTCTCTCTCTCTCTCTCTCTCTCTCTCTCTCTCCTCTCTCTCTCTCTCTCTCTCTCTCTCCCTTTCTTTTACCCCAGTTTTGTCCCAGCTACCAATTCTGTAAACAAACTGATGTTTTGCCAAAATTTCATTATACCACATTCGTAGATAAAGTCAATGTTAACAGAATGACTTGTTTCTGTTCTTCTTTCTACCGTTCTTGCCTCAGTCTAAATCACGATCGTGTTCCTCACAATTTTCAAGTGTTTATTAACAAGGAGAAATTGTTGAAATGATTCATACAAATTCATGAGCGACTTTTTTTAACATTTTTATGACATTATCTTATTCATAACCATTTCTCCGTCAACTTCATATTCATGACACTAGTTTGGATGTTGTTCTTTGTTTAATGAATGCATCATCGTCATCAGCATCACTACAGTATTCACCAAAACCGTTATCATTCCCACAACCCTAGCCAAGTCAGCAAAATGCAACAGTCTAAAACACTTTAACTAGAGCACAGACAAGCTTAAGTGCATCGAATCATAATAAACTCCAAAAAGGAAAGCGGTCTCGGAAATGGAACTCAGACATAGTTATACGCTCTCTCTCTCTCTCTTCTCTTCTCTCTCTCTCTCATCTCTCTCTCTCTCTCTCTCTCTCTCCTCTCTCTCTCTTTCTCTCTCTCATCTCTCTCCTCCTCTCTCCTCTCTCTCTCTCTCTGTGTCTCTGTCTCTGTCTCTCTCTGTCTCTCTCTCTCATATATTATGGTTTGATGCGGGTGCAATGTTTGCACTCTTCTATGAAGAATCACTTCTCAGCGCAATGCTCTTGATGAGTAAACTTTCAACCGCCTGCTCATCGTATTTATCTTAGTGCATTGTATATCTTTATGCTACCCGTGCGTCTTCGTTAATATTTTATATAAAATTGCAGACTCCAAGAATACACCAGGTTTGTTGTTTGCTTGTGGAATGAATTATACGATTTATCAGCATTGTAGCACGATTTACAATTCTTATGATCCAGGCAATTACTCAATAGGATCAGTGGTCTAGAGGTAACGCGCCTGTCTAGAATGTGAAAAGTCCGGGTCGGGTGTGTGCGTGGTTCGTATCCCGTTTGGGCCCGAAATTTTTCCCCATCCATTAGACCATGAGTGGTGGTCTGGGCGCTAGTCTTTCGGATGAGACGATAAACCGAGGTCCCGTGTTACACAAAATTTTCAGCGCACGTAAAAGAACCCACGGCAACAAGAGAGTTGTCCCTGGCAAAATTCTTAGAAAAAAGCCACTCTGATAGGGAAACAAATACAGTTGCAGACCAAAAGACAAAAAAGGGTGGTGCTGCTCTTGTGGCGACGCGCTCTTCCCGGGGAGAGCAGCCCGAATTTCAAGCAGAGAAATCTCGTGACTTAAAGTGGTATAAAAAAAAAAGTAAAAAAATTAAAAAAGGTGTATTTATGTTCACAGATGTTCCGTGGTTTTACCCATTATGATGTACCACTTGTGTCTGCTATGGTAGGAGTGTGATGAATGTCGTGCTTGCACCTTACCAGGCCTGTAAAACTATAATACAACTGGGTGTGAAATAATATGTTCTGTCATGTATAGATTTTGGGAGAATCGCTTCTCTTAAGCCCATCAACCTGTGTGTCAAATCAAATTGTTTTTCGGGCTTATTCTCACTAGTTTACAGGAAATATAAGGCTATATCAATATCATTACCAGAACGTACATTGCAACTTTACTTTAATTTCATTGAAAAAACAAAACAAAAACAGGACAGCTATAACTTGTGAGCTGGGTGGTAGGAACACATCTTGCATCTATCCTACATCCAGGACAGCCACACACTCTGCCAGATTCAGTTTGCCCAGGCCAGAACGCTGTTCCTCCAAAGGCTCTTCAATGCTACGCTCAAAACACAGACTAGGCTGTGCCCTAAATGACTCTTCGTTGAACTAGAGAAGAAGCCAAGTAAAACCAAAAACGGAAAACGCAAATCAGAAGCACAGGATATACAGATGCCATCAAACAGCAATGGACCATTGGTCTAGAGGTAACGCACCTGACTAGAAAGTGAGAAGTCCGAATTTCAAGAGTGTGGTGGCTTGATCCCGGTTTGCGCCAGAAACGCCCACTAGTATCGTGGTCTGGGTGCTAGTCTTTTGCATGAGAAGATAGTTCCCGTGTGCAGTATGCCTTTATTGTACGTAAAAGAAACCCATGCCAGCAAGAGAGTCGTCCCTTGAAAAATGATGCATAAAGAGGCCCCTCTGATTGAGAAACAAATACGCATGCAGACCAGGAAAAGAAAAAAAACCATGATGGGTGGCGCTGCTCTTGTGGCTACGCGCTTTTCTCGGCTAGAGCAGCCCGAATTTGGCCTAATGTTGCCGTGAAATACAGTTGCATACACTTCTTTATAATTCAATACAATATGATACAATACGATACGACACAATGCAATACAATACGATTCGATACGATACGGTACAATGCGACGCAATGCAATACATTGCATTCAAAGGCGAAAACAATGCATTACAATACAATACGATACAGTACAGTATAATTCAATACGGTACATTACAATACCAGAAAGAAGAAACCAAACAAAAGCTTAACCGAAAAGTCAATCCCGAACGACAGGCTATATCATGGCTACCAACACAATAATAGCTTTAGATGATGTGGATCCTGAGCCAGTAGCAAAGCTAGGAGACCTTACTTAAGTAGGGTGGCATTAACATTCACAGAGAGAGACACACAGAGACAGAGGCAGAGACAGAGGCAGAGAGACAGACAGAGAGACAGAAAGAGACTAAGAGAGAGAAAGAGAGAGAGAGAGACAGAGAGAGAGAGACAGAGAGACAGAAAGAGACAGAGAGAGACAGAGAAAGAGGCATAGAGACAAACAGAGAGACAGAAAGGCACAAAAGAGAGAGACAGAGACAGAGACAGCGAGGTAGAAAGTGACAGAGTGAGACAGAGAGAGACATAGATAGAGAGAGAAGAGGTGTGTGTGGTGTGTGTGTGTGTGTGTGTGTGTGTGTGTGTGTGTGTGTGTGTGTGTGTGGCGCGCGCGCGCGCGTGTGTGTGTGTGTGTGTGTGTGTGTGGTGTGTTTTGTGTGCGTACGTGCGTGTGTGTGTGTTTGCGTGTGTGTGTGCGCGTACATGCGTGTGTGCGTGCATGTGCGTGCGTGCGTATGTGTGTGTGTGACATTTTTTGTCCTCAAATCGAATACTCTCAGGTGTTTGGGAAACGTATAGGATTATACCTAAACCAGACGAGATAGTAGCTATCATTCTAGACACGGCCTTTTGAAAGAGCATCAAGAAACTGAAATGGCAAAGACATTCTTGTGACTTAAATCTAAAACCTCTTAGAAAGCAAACCAGTCAAGGACTACAAAACCACCTGTTTTTGGCCACCTGAAACAACGTCCTCTGTTTGAAACAAAAAGAAAAGTTGTTTTTTTTGCTACAATATAAGCCGGTGTTACCAGACCACAATGATATATTACCAAGTTAAGGTCAACATTCTTAATGACAGATCAGATCGAATGTTTGGTATATTCCCTATGCTAAAAAAAGTTATAAAAGCAAACGGAAAAAAACAACAACAGGCAAGCAGATAGGAAATTACAAGTTATCTAAAAAATATCAAAGAAAACATAGTTAAAGATCGTTTTACCGGTATGTATAATGATAGCTCAGTCAACAATAGAGACCTTATAAAAACCATCATTGAGCAAACCGTCTTTTAGAGCGACTGTTGTTCAGTAGATTGACCTTTTTGTGTAACGTATTGTTTTACATATTGTTTATTCAATAGACCTACATCATAAGCAGACAGCGATACAGCGTTGCTAATATTCTTCAACTGAAGTCTTGCAAAGTTATTGTTCTTAAGTCTTAATAAGTTCGGAAAGAAAATAGTGGCTAAAAGGCTAAAGAATTCAACCCTGTTTACTCGTTATTCGTCCATCTCTTTTCTCTCACTCTCTCCTCTCTCTCTCTCTCTCTCTCTCTCTCTCTCTCTCTCTCTCTCTCTCTCTCTCTCTCTCTCTCTCTTCTCTCTCTCTCTCTCTCTCTCTATCTATCTATCTATCTACTATCTATCTATCTATCTACATAATTATATATATATATTTTATATATATATATATACATATATAATTATATATATATATATTTATATTATATATATAGAATGAAGTTGTAGCTGGTTACCTGCACTTGTTTCTCCTCACTCTTTTTT
>CM054144.1:36588901-36598901 GCA_028751875.1 Rapana venosa
GAGAGAGAGAGAGAGAGAGAGAGAGAGAGAGAGAGAGAGAAGAGAGAGAGAGAGAGAGAGAGAGAGAGAGAGAGAGAGAGAGAGAGAGAGGCAGGGTCATCATCACGTGCTTCGATGAGAAGAACAAAAAAAACTGAAAATGACTTCATGAAAATGCAATTATTGTTGTAATGCAAGGATCATTCTTTCTTTTGTGTTCTTGTTTTTTTTATCTTTGTTTTTCTTTCTTGTAATAGCTTGTGGTGCTCTGTGTGTCTGCTTTCTTTGTCAATATGTATGTCTGTTACTTTGTCTGGCTGTCTGGCTGTCAGGTTGTCAGGCTGCCTGTCTGTTTTCCTATCTCTCTCTTTCTCTGTGTCTCACTGTCACTCTCTCTCTCTCTCTCTCTCTCTCTCTCTCTCTCTCTCTCTCTCTCTCTCTCTCTCTCTCTCTCTCTCTCTCTCTCTGGTCCTTCTCTCTCTCTCTCTGGCTCCTTCTCTCTCTCTCTCTGGCTACTTCTTTCTCTCTCTGGCTCCTTCTTTCTCTCTCTGGCTCCCCCTCTCTCTCTCCCTGTCTCCTTCTCTCCCTCTCCTCAAAAATCTCTGACTCTGGCCCTGCTTCTGTCTCTCTATTTGTCTCTCCCTCTCTGTATCTCAAACTCCACACTCCAGAAAGTTCTTTGAATGAAACCACAAACTGAAACCTCGTCTGCAAATGCCCACAGAACATCTTGCGCACGCATTAAAAGCAATTCCGCCTTTTGGAAAAGTAGGTTATTGGGTGTCGGTAGGAATGGATTTCAATTATCAAACAAAAAGAAGACAAGATCAACAGGAAGACCACATGCACACTGGTGCTGTGTTCAGACATCAATCCAGACGTGGAGAGGAGCTACCTTAATGGTGGGCCCCCCAAAAAATCTCCAACCCAACAAACACAAAAGACCGGTTACGCACAGTAAATCTCATCATTGATGAACATTGGAGCCCTAGCAAGGAAGGGGGAAAAAACACACGAAGACAAGATTGGATCACAGAGGGTGGGGTGGTGATCTGGTTGATAACAGTGCTTTAGCTTTATGTGTGTCTCAGAAATAACGTCTAAAGCGGGCGGGGGGGGGGGGGGGATATAGCATTTTGTTTTCAAACCTTGGACTCAGTATTGTGTGTGATCTTCTGGAAGACATTGTAATTTGTTTTCTGTCTAGTTCTCAATAGCTGTGAAAGTCTCCTGTCACAGGTTGTTCTGATGTTTCTCATACTCTGTCAATATCTATGGGCACAAATGGGTATATTTGTGTCCCTATGTGTCATTCTGCTTGTTTTCTCTAGAGCATCTTCGTTTTGTTTTTTAGTGTGTGCCTATAATCTTTTATTCAGTCTGTTTGTCTGACCCTTGGTTTGTAATATTGCCTGCCTATAATTTCCATTACGACGTGTGTTTATTTTTCTGTCAGTCTGTGTCTCGTTTTCTCCCTGTATCTTGCTCTCTTTGTGTCTCTCTTCCTTTGTCTTTTTGTCTGTCTGTCTGTCTCTGTTTCTCTAGCTGTCTGTCTCTCTCTTCATCTATCTATCTATGTATCTATTTATCTATCTATATATATCTCTCTCTACTTATCTATCTATTCATCTATCTATCTATCTGTTTATCTATATCCATCTCTCTCTCATATGCATACACACGGGGACTGAATGTAAAAAAAGCACATACATATATATATATATATATATATATATCTCTCTCTCAAACTATACATCTATCCACCTACCTAACTATCCATCTATCTATCTATCTATCTATCTGTCTATATATCTCTCTCTCTCTCTATATATATATGTATCTACTGATCTATCCATCTATCTATCTATCTATCCATCTCTCTACCTGTCTATCATTCAATCTATCTATCTATGTATCTATCTATCTATCTATCTATCTATCTATCTATCTATCTATCTATCTATCTATATGCTTTTACATCAAAGACAACCCTAGTGCCATCATGTATGCTCAGGATTCCATTTAGTCTCTGCTGTTGGTGCTGTTGATTTTCTCTTTCCCATAGGCACAAACAAACATTTATTACCACGTCACTAGGAGACTACCTGCAGTGCGAAGGACAAGACCCTGGGGGCTCCAAAGGTGGGTCTGGTTTACCCAGCAAATTTTTTTCATTTGTTTTTACTTTTACATCTTCTTTTTTCTAAAATCTAAAGCCCGAAAAGGCCCTTGTACCTCGGAAACCCATTTGGGTTGTTTTTGGGAAATTTTTTTTTTCCCCTAGCCCAAACTTTTAAATTCCCGTCACAGGGCTATTTCATCGGGAAAACCCCCTTGGGGCCCAAAGGGTTTTTTTCCAAAAAAAGGCCCTTTGCTGTCCAAAAAACACCTTTTGGGAAAAGGGGGTTTTTGCCTTTATTTTTAAAAAATTCTCTTCTTTTTTTTAAAGCCCAAAAACCCCTTTTAAAAAAAACTGTATTGTGTGTTTTTCGGTATGTCCCCTTTTTCCCCTTTTTTTTTTTTTTTTTTGGGGGGGGGGGGGGGGGGGGGGGGGGGGGGGGGGGGGGGGGGGGGGGGGGGGGGGGGGGGGGGGGGGGGGGGGGGGGGGGGGGGGGGGGGGGGGGGGGGGGGGGGGGGGGGGGGGGGGGGGGGGGGGGGGGGGGGGGGGGGGGGGGGGGGGGGGGGGGGGGGGGGGGGGGGGGGGGGGGGGGGGGGGGGGGGGGGGGGGGGGGGGGGGGGGGGGGGGGGGGGGGGTTTTTTTTAAAAAAACCGCATATTCTCTTTTTTTGTTTTAATTTATTACATTTTCACTTTTTTTTCCCTTAATCTCTTTTCCATAAAACCACTTTGGCAATTTCTGCTCGGTCGTCCTCTGCTCTGTTGTTTTCTTTTCCCTTGCCCCTTTCCCCTTTCCTGATCCTGGTTTTTTTTTCCCCCTGCCGGGGGTAAAATGTTCTTTTCCCCCGGTCCTGCTGAGCCCCGCCGTTGGGGTTCTGTTTTTGTTCTATCCTTTTTTTCGTTTTTAAAAAAACCCGCCTTTGCCTGTTTTTTATCAGCCTTTTGTCCCCCTTTTTTTCCCCTTTTTTTTTTTTTTTCGGGGGGGGGTAAACCAAAAATTACCCCCCCCCCTTGGGGCCCACCATACTTTTGTGCCGTTTTCCCCAACAAAAATCTTGCCCCAAATTTCCCGGTTCCCTGCCTCCTGAGTCTTTCCGTGTGCCAAAAAAAAAAAAAAATTTTTTTTTTTTCGTTTTATCAGTTGGTGCCCGGGAAAGGGGGGGCTGGTTTGCCTCGTTGTACCGTTCGCGATGCTTTGGTGAAATAAAGCCCTTGCGGGTTCCCTTTTATTTTTTTTTTTTTTTTTTTTCTTTCCCTATTTTTCTTTAAAAACTTTGCCCCATACCCTTTTCCCCTTTCCCCGTTTTTATTTTCCCCTTCGCCGCCTTCCTCCTCTTTTCCCCCCTTCCCTTTTTTTTCTTTTCCCCCTTTTTTCCCCCTTGGGGGACCTATTCATCGTTATTTCTTTTGGGCAACTTTTTTGTGTAATTTAAAAAATTTTTTTTTTTTTTTTTTTTTCTTCCCCCCCTTTTTTTTTCATTTTCCCTCTTCCTCCCCTTTTCCTTTCCTCCTCTTTGTTGTTGTTTTATTTTTTTTTTTTTTTTTTTTTGAGATCTTTTCACTTTTTTTTGTTTGTTTTTTGCTTTTTTTTTTTTTCTTTTTTTTTTTCTTTTTTTTTTTCTTTTTTTTCTTTGTTCTAAAAGGTTTTTTTTGAATTAAAAATTTTTGTTGAGTTTTTTTATTATTTCCCCCATTTTTTTTTGGGTTTTGGTTTTTGTCTGTTTTTTTTGTTTTTTCTTGTTCTTTCTTCTTTTAAAAATTCTTTTTTTCTTTTTTTCTCCTTTTTTCTTCCCCCCCCTTTTTCTCCTCCCCTTCTTTTCCCTTCTTTCCCCCTTCCCTTCCCCTTATCTCTCTGTCTTTCTCTCTTCTCTCTCTCCCCTCCCCCCCTTCTCTCCCCCTTCCTCTCCTCCCCCTTCTTCCCCTCTCCTCTCTCTCTCTCCCCCTTCCCTTTTTTGAAGCGTTCTATTTTATTTTTTTTCTCCGTACAAGATGTCTTTAATTCCTTTTGTTGTCTTGCTATGAGCAATACCCTCTTATAATTATCTCAAAAAAATCAGGTTTTTTTTGCTTTGGAGGGGCATCATGGGGGCTAAAGATGGGTTTGGGAAAGGCAAAGGGCACCCCATTCCTCTGGGAAGTAGCTAGCTTTTTGTGCTTAAATTGGCACTCAAAGAATAGAAAAAGCGGGGCGGACTATCATCTTTTTCTAGCTTGCTTATACTGAGGGTTTTGAAGCGAAGAAAAAAGGAAAACTACAGACGAATATGCAATACGCATTTTCTTTTATCCACAGGGTTTTTCCTTTTTTGATGGTGTGTTGGAAAAGTGACTAAGCAGTTAAGTTTATTAGCATTTTTAAATTTTTTTCTTTAAAATTTTTTTGGAGTTCCTTTGTAATGTTGGCATATTGCATTTGGTTGACGAAAAAGATTCATAAAACAAAAAAATGTTTTGGGGAAAAAAAGTTAGAAAAAAAAGGGATACATATGTTTTTTTTTTAGTTTTGGTTTTTTTTTTTTCCATTGCTAAAAATTTCCCGGGCATGTCTCTTTTTTGTTACTTTGCTTGGTGACATTAGTTCCTTACCTTATATGATTTTATTTATCTTCTGTTGTCTGTCTGGCTCCTTGTCCCTTCCCTCTGTCTGTCGGTTTATCTGCCCGTTTTTTTTTTTTTTTCCCTTTTCTATTGTTTTCCCGCCCGCATGACGTCCCCTTTTTTTCCCCTACCTTGCCTGCATGTTTGCTTTCGTGTGGCTCCATGTTCCTTGGTATGTCTTTGTCTGTCTGTGGGTTTTATTCTATGTTATTTGTCTTTGGTCCTTTCAGTATCCGTCTCTGCTTTTTTTTTTACTATCATGGGAGATAAAAGAGGCTTACCTGGTGTCATTTATATTAGTGAATCACTACCAAATCCTGTTAGCTTTTCCTGTGCCTGTATTTAATGACAGGGATGTATGCCCATAACATATACCCTACAGACTACTTGGAATGCACAAAATAACCCACACCTGAAGAGTTTACATGACAAAGGCCACATTTCCATGCCCTGGCTAAGAGGCCCCCCTGGAATTGAGTTTTATAATTTTTTTTGGGGAAAAGACTGAGATTTTTAAATTTCCATGGGGGCTTTTCCCGTTTAAAATTCAAAGAGCACATCTTCATGAAAAAAAGATTGGGAAAGGTATGGTTTTAAAAAAATGGCTCTCTCCTCCCCTCCCTCTCTCCTCACCCCTTCTGTATGAGTCGTATGTCCCGTGGGGACAGTGATTATTCGTGAATTGCTGACCCCCGGTTCGTTTTGTTTTAAGAGGGGTTTTCCTCTTGGGTTTAAAAAATTAGTGCCGACTCCACTCTACTTTTAAAAAGTCCTCGGAGAACTTAAACGGGGCCCGGTGCGAACACCGCATAAAACATCTTGTGCACAAATTAAATCAATTCGCTTTACGTAAGATTAAGCCTTGGTCCGATGGGGGAAGGATGACAACATTTACGAAACCGCATAACACAGTCAGGATGTAAAAAAAAAAAACACATCGGTACTTATTCCATTTATCCTTTATATAAAAAAGAAGAATAATAAATAAATAAATACATTAAACAAAATGAATTAAAAAAAAAATTTTCCCCACTCTAATTCTTCCTCCACAATTTTTAGCTTAATATTCATGTATTATCTGTATAGAAAACAGTTAATTTTTGTTCCCCACTTGTTAATTCTGAGGAAAAAGCAAGTCATTTCCCCCTAAAGCAGACACTTCAATTTCAAGAGATTAAAACACCCCCCCCCCCCCGGGGCCCAAATGACAGGGGCAAGACAAAGGTCACCCGACCCTAATTTAAGGATCTTTTTGGTTAGGTCACATGCGTTTCGGGAGAAGGGGAAAAGGAGAGATGAGAGAGAGAGCGAGAAGAGAGAGGAGAGAGAGAGAGACAGAGAAAGACAGAGAGACACAGAGAGAGCGAGGCTTGCCGTCAGTCTCTCCTGAATTGCTAATAGCTAAGGGTTTAGAGGAGGGGAACAAAGAAGACTCAGTGCATAGTGATGATGCAATATTCGTGATGCAGGGCTTATTAAGTTGTCTGTTTGTCTCATTGTTTTTTGGTTTGTTTTCTTTTTGTTGTTATCTTCTTTTGTTGTAACGTCTGGTGATTTCTGAGAATCTGGTTGCTGTCAGTCAGTCTGCATCTTTTTATATCATATCTGTTTGTCTGTCTGTTTGTCTGTCGGTATGTCTGTTTGTTTGTCTGTATGTTTCTGTGTCTCTATCTCTATCCGTCTGTCTGTTTGTCTCTGTATGTATATCTGCCTTTGCCTCTGTATCTCTCTCTCTCTCTCTCTCTCTCTCTCTCTCTCTCTCTCTCTCTGTCCCACGATAAGGAAAACAAACAAAAGGAGCTTCAATCTCTGATCATCTATATGGTAAGCACACCTCCCTCTGTGTTTAGCTTTTCGTTTCTCCCACCTCAATGACAGGGGCGCAAACCATTCCCCATCACCAGCAGACTACTTGAAATGCACAGGAGAGCCCCAGGGCTGAAGAGCTTGCAGGGTGCAGGGCAAAGTTCGCCTGACCTCATCTCGGAGTTCTTTTCCTTGGCAAAGACAATTCAGGCAGTAGGGGGAGAAGGGCGAGACTTTGCCACTGAGATCGAAACGCGTGTTCATAACCCAGAGTATTCATGAGCGAAAATGGCTTGTATAAAGGTGTAATAAAGGTAAAGGTAAAGGAGTCCCATAACCTATAAGGTCGAAGGGGAGCAAGGCGTCAGAGACCTCACTTCTCTAGGGCCAGCATATTGAGGGTGGCGCCCATCTCCTCTCCCTCGCTGCTTTACCTTCCCTGACCCTAAAGAGGGCAGGTACCCATTTACAGCTGGGTGAACTGGGGGAACTGTACTGAAGCCAAGGCGCGCAAACGGTCACCCATCCAACTGGTAACCATGCTCAACGCTGCTTAACTTGGCTGGGGAAAGCGAGTGCTCCGACCACTGAGCTATCCCATCCCCTAAGGTGTAATACTTCTGGTATATTATATGTTTGTCCGTTGTGTTCGACAATGAGCTCCAAAACAGCAGAGGAGGCATTTTGGGCTCCCCTATTTTTTCGGGCTTTTTTTCTTTTTTTTTTTTTTTTTTTTTTTTTTTCTTCTTTTTTTAAATTTGGATTTGGGTTGTTTTTTTCCCCTCCCCTTTTTCCCTCGGTTTTTCTGCTGGCACCCCTTGCTGGTCCGTTTTTTCCCCTTCTTTTTTTTCCCTTTTCCCCCCCCCCCTTTTTTTCCCCCTTTTTTTTTTCCCCCTTTCCCCTTTCCCCCCCCCTTTTCCCTTGTAAAAAAAAAGGGAAAAAAAAAGTTTCCCATCTATAGGTTTGAACCCCCCGGTTAGTTTCTTTTTCCCACAAAAAAGGGGGCCCAAAACCTTCCCCCCGCCCCCTTAAATCCCCCCCTAACCCTTGCTCCAAACCCACCCTCCCCCGCCAACCATAGGGGGGAAGGGGAGGTTTTGCCAGGGCAAACCCTTTCATAACCCGGTACATGAAAAATGGTTGAAAGGGAATTTTCTTTAAATTTTTTCCCGTTTAAACTGAAAAAAAAAGGGGCGTTGTTTTGGAAATGGGAAAAGGGGGGGGGGTCCCCCAAAAAACCCCCCCCCCCCCCCAAAAGGGCATAAGGACTTAGGGGTTTTTTTCCCAAAGGGCCCAAACCCCCCCGGGGCACAAAAAATTTTTAAAATCCTAGTCAGAGAGATATCAACACTAAGTACAAAGCTGAAAGGGGAAATTTCCATGAGGGGGAAAGCCCTGACATACAGCCTCTCATTTTTGGGTTTTTTCCACGTCAAGGGTTTTAAAAAAGGGTGATAAACCCCAGGCTTGAAGGGACAATCTGTTTTGTATAAAGCCAATTTTTTTTGCCTCCCTTTTTTCTTTTTTGTTTTTTTTTTCAAAGGGGGTTGGGGGAAATCTTATCCCCCCCCTCTCTCTCTCTCTCCCTTTCTCTCTCTCTTTCCCCTTCCCCTCCCCTCTCTCTTTCTCCCTCTCCCTTTTTCCTTTTTTCTTTTTCCCCCCCCCCTTTTTTTTGGTTTTTCCCCCCCCCTTTTCTTTTTTTCCCCCTTTTTTTTTTTTTTTTTCTTCCATTCACTCTTTTCCTCCTTTTCTTTTTTGTTTCCTTTTTTTTCCCCCCCTTTTTTGTCTTCCTTTTTATTGGGGTTTTTTTGCCTTCTTTTTTTTGGTCATTACTTTTTGGGTGCTTCTTTTTTTCCCCTTTTTTAAAAAAAACCCCCCCCCTTTTTTTTCCCCCCCCCAAAAAAAAACATTCCCGTTACAAAACCCAACCCTTTTTCAAATTTTTGGCCTAAAACTTTTTTTTTGAGAGTTTTTCTCGGAAATTCCCCAAAAAAAAGACAAGGCCCTGGGTTGTTTTTTTTAAAAATTTTGGGGGAAAACCCCCCGGGCCCCCCCCCAAAAAACCCTTTTTTAAAAATTCAAGGGAAAATTGATGTTTTTAAAAAAAAAATTTTTTAAAGGGGTTTTTGTTTTTGTTAAAGTTTGTTTTCAAAAAATTAAAACTAAAGGGGGGGGTTTTTGAACTTTTTTTATTTTTTTTTTTAAAAGGAAAAACCATAAACTTTTTTTTTTTTGGAAAATTTTTTTAAAAAAAAAAAAAGGAGGTTTTCCCCTAGTGTATGCTAAAAAAGAAAAAGGGGGGGGGGAAAAAAAAAGGTTTTTTCGGGTGAAAGGCAAAAACCAAAGACGGAAAAAGGGGGAGGGGTTTGGGAAAAAAATTTCCCTTTTCCTCCTTCCCCTTTTGCTACCCCAAAAAAAATTTCTACGGTTTCCCTTGGGACTACACAAATTCACCCCAAAAAAAATTTCTATCTCCCACCCCTCTCTCTCTCTGTTCTCCTCCCCCCCCTCTCTCTCTCTTATCTCTCTCTCTACTCTCTCTCTTCTCTCTCTCTCTCTCTCTCTCTCTCTCTGTCTTCACGTTTACCTCAAGTCTTGTTTGCAAATGTGCTAGTTTTGGTGCTCTGGTATCTACTGTATGCGTGGCTGCTTAATATGCATCTCTCTTGATTATCGTATCTAATGACTTCTATGTGTATGTGCTTCTTTGTTTTAAACAGACAATGTCTGTTCCACATACCTCAACTCTTTCCCTCCACGTTTCATTCACCATGAATGCATGCAGAAGAAACTTAAACTTTGCATGTGACGTTCCACTGCGAAATGCACCCGAACCACTTTTCTGCTAGGAGCCATTTTAGGCACGTAGGGGACATGGTTTTTTCGATTTTGAAATGATAATTGATCATAAACCTGCAGCTGTTGTTCTACCTTGTACTGAAGTATCAAGGCGTAGAGTTGTTTCGTTTTGCTTTACAGCTTATTTTTAAATGCCCAGGCCCTTGTTCTGACCATATGTTAAAATGCAAAACTTGTAAAATTCACATGTCACATTCTACAGTCTATCATTTCAGTGTGTAATAGCTTTTCATAGAATCTTTCGATTTTCAGTCTGTTTGTCTGTATTGAATATTCTTTATTTTTATTACAGTTTGATAACATGTCAATAGCTAAAAAATATCCTTTGTGCAATACGATCCATTATGTTGTGGAACGCCACAAAAAGCCAGTGACTTGTCTTTGACTGGAATCAAAGAACGAAAGGAGGCAGGCTTTTCCCCTCAGATGTATGCATGAGAGAGAGAGAGACAGAGAGAGAGGGACAGCCAGAGAGAGACAGAGAGAGATATATAGACGGAGACTGAAGGACAGAGAGAAAGAGACCGACAGAGACAGAGCCAAAGAGAGAGACAGAGAGACGTTGACAGATAGCTATACCTTCAACACTGAAACACAAAATAACACTTCACTATTCATGACTACCTAACAACCAGATAAC
>CM054144.1:36603901-36606401 GCA_028751875.1 Rapana venosa
CCTGCTTTTTCAATCGTAAGATTTTTACATTTTATTATTAGCACATATGCATCTAATAAGTAAAGCATACGAGATGGAGACAGAACATGGTTCAACGGTTGCAGAATGTTTCTATGTTTATTGCTTCAAAAAATATGCGACGATACATATGGTACATCCCATTTATAAATAGATATAACACGTTGTCTAGTAGTTTACCTTGCTCTTCATTTTTTCTTTTTTGTCATTACAACAGGTCTTTGATTTAACTGCTGAGCAACAAAATGAATGTTTTGTTCTTGTTATTACAAAAAGGTCTTAAAATCAGAAGTTCCAAAGAAGAAAACAATAAACATAATGAAACAAATCAAACAAAACAAACACTCTCAAAGTAGTAAACGGTTATAAGAGAACATAATTATGACTTAAAACGCATCAAACATAAAAGACGGCATTGTTTTCTTCAGATCTGTGACTTAAAGCTTGCAAGATTAATGTCAGAAGGTTTCACCCCGCTTCATTAATGATTGCACTGCTTTTCCACTCATTTTGAAACCAAAGTGTTTGGGATATTGGTTGCCAGGAAAACAACACCCACAGCAGCGGTGATCGATAGCACGAACACGATGCAGATTACAAAGCGTCTTTAATTTCGGTGACAGAGCTTCATCAATCTGGTCTTTTCTGGACCAGTTCCTTTTCTTACTTGTTACAGCAGATGACCGTGGTGACTGAAAATGGTCGTGTTTGACACTGGCGCAATTTTCACGCGCTTACATAAGATTAAGCCATCTCAAGTATCATGTGGCTTTGCCTATAGAAGCTATAGTAATACAACTAACAAAGTGATATTTTGGCAATTGTTTTGGCATTTGCATAGTGTCCGTAGTGGACAAGCAGTGACAACAAACAAACAATATACAATTATGGCAGAGCATGCAATCAAGCCAACTGTCTAATAAACGTTTAAGAAAAATTAAGCTACATGAGGGGCCTTCTAACCAATCTGGAGTAACAAGAAAGCAAGTTTATTCATTTTCAGAAAAGACTGATATTTTCTTTTGAAGCATATTTAAGGTCATTTTCGTTTACAGTGTGCGATTGATTATTGGCATTCATAGAGGCAGAAGGCAGGTGTGTGTTGGGGTGTGTGTGTGTGTGTGTGGTGTGTGTGTGTGCGTGAGTGTATGCGTACGTGCGTGCGTGCGTGCGTGTGTATGCACGCGCTTATTTCCTGGCGCACTTCATACAATTGTTAAAATGGTACATAAAAACAGCTTTGAAAAAATGATTATTAAAAACAATCAAGAAAAATTTACAACATCGTAGGTAGAATGACATGCGGTAAAAAGAATTTCCCACATTTTCTTTAATGCCACAATCCATTTGACAAACGTCTCTGCTTTTTACGTTCTTTTTCCTATGTTCTCATTCACGATACTGTTAAACTTGCAAACCCTATGTCCTTCCCAACCACAAACACAGCGGCAGAACAGACCTATTGATGAGTTCATCACTTAGGAAACAACAAAGAAGGCGGGAGAAGCAAATGGCGGGAACAACAGGCTTATTGAAATGCATAAAGCGACCTTCCAGCGGAACGTCTTTCATCACATCCCTCAGACGACCAGCTCTAAAAAGTCTTACACGAGAATACGGCCACAAAAGCTAAAGGTAGATTGGGGTTTTTGACTCCATTGATTGCACTTTCATCTGTAGTCTGCAAGCTCTGTGAAAAGAAAACACGTAAAAAATGTCTGGTTTAAAAATTAAGCCCACGGATGAGGTCGAAGCTACCGTGGAAACGTGTGTCTTGACATGTTAAGCCTGTGATAATGAACAACTGACCCAATTCTGGCTATTGCATGAGCACCATAACAAGGGAATGTTGATGGTTTAAAAATAGGCAGATAAATGAAAACACAAGCTATATACAAATAAATGACGGTGCTTTTTCAATATCCAGAAAGTTGTAAGTGACGTTAATATGGCGCCGTTTTTACTTTGAGTTTGTTGTTGCAGCTGATTGTGATAATGGTAATCATTGTTACTTTTTTCTGGTGGTGTTAGTTGCAGTTATCACTAACATAATTCAAACTTCACGACTGTAATATGTTTGTCTACTTTAAAGATGTCACTAATATCTACTCTACACATACAAAATTGTTCTAAGAAAACATTGAAAGGTACCTCTTTTCGCTTGTCCTCTGAATATGACACAAAAAGCAGTAGTAAACTATTGTAAAACGTTCTGCATCTTTAGCATTTTGTTCCTCCTTATCTCGCATGTATCATAATTATTTTCTGATATTTTAGATCCTAACTATTGACTGACCCTCCTTGCTGTATTTCTAGTTCTATCTACCTGCAGTCTAGAAAGTAATATTTCATCTCTACCAAGCTTGAACCTTTTCCAGATCCATCAAAGGTGTGTCAAGCTGATAGTGCTACTTAACACGTATAAAGCTTCAGTTTTCCTCTGAAGGAGCTAAGTATTCATAAAGAGATAATGTTTTGGAAC
>CM054144.1:36608901-36623901 GCA_028751875.1 Rapana venosa
ACACAGCTCTCTCTCTCTCTCTCTCTCTCTCTCTCTCTCTCTTTCTCTTTCTCCTTCTCCTTCTCCCTCTCTCTCCCTCTCTCCCTCTCTCTCCCTCCCTCTATCTCTTTCCATCTGCACTATTATGCCTCCTCCAAAACTTCGCTATCACCTTCCCCAACATCCTTTCCGACAACAACAGCAGCAGCAGTAGCAGCAAAGCAGACTGTCTCAGGTTCAATCCCTTAGGGAGAAAACAGGAAGGCAGGGGTAATGGATGGTGCCAACGCAAAGCTGATTTAAATGCACACACTAGTCTTTCGGCGGAACTCCCTTCATCAAATGTCCCCTGGTCCACTAGCTCTCACCATTGTTCAAAAATAGACGACTACAGAAGCTGAAGCTTGGGCTTGTTATATCTAGCTTCAATGACAGCACGCTCACATTGATTTGGTTCGATGCCATTCGAGACATGCCGGATGGATTTTTAAAAACAGAGCCTTTGAGTGTATCAGTACTGCTGGAAACATTTTCTTGGTGCTGCCTTAAAACTACTGATGTGAAAACCTTATAGATATTCTAGCTATCTAGCTATGAGAACACTTCAGTAGACTTGTTGTTTTGAAACTGGAAAGCAAGTGTGTTGAACTTTGGGTATTTTAATGTTCAATGTCCTATAATTATTACACATGTGAATCTTACACAATTGTTAGGAGAAAAAAAACCCTTTAGTCTGTAGTTACTGTTGTTGTTGCTCTTGATGATGATGGTAAAAATGTGGTTGAAGGTCTTTATTTTATCCTGGTTGTTGCATGCGATATTTATAATGATATGTTTAAATGTCGGTGTTGTTCTCTTTGTTGGGTTGTCTGGTAGCCACTGACAAATATGTTGAAATGTCATCATAGTAGTCTTTGTGCAGATAAATGGACTATGGCTTAAAATAGTTTTCATTAGATAGTACATTCAATATGTTTAAATGAAAAATACACAAATCTATCTATCTATCTATCTGTCCCGTAGTCTGACGACCGTGGGGGCACCCTCAAAGACTCAACCACCAGTTCCCTCCATTCCTCTCTCTAAACACACAAATACAAACAAATAAAAGGAGAAAACCACTCAAATGTTTGCATTAAAAAAAAAATTACAGTCACTCTTTAAGCTAAAAATTCCTATGAAATTCGAAAAGCCAAAACAAAACAATAAATGCATGATCTGAGAAATGACTTGGTATCTTTTACAAACAAACCTTGATATAGGAGACATTATGGAGAATGTGAGAAAATGCTATAAGATGAACGGAACTTCAAAGCAACTTAGCTTAAATCCAAAACAATACCATCTAAAAAAAAACCCATCCCATCTACAGCGTTATTACTTTGTTTCCATTTTATTCAATGTGTTATTCATTATCATTTTAAATTGGCATGCGGAAAACTTCATAAGAAACCTTTACTTTTGCTTTGCACTCTAAAGACAACACACACAAGCTGTAGTGATGGATGGAATTGGGGAGGATTAGGGAGTGGGGGGATTTGGCGGGGAGACAAGTGGACTGATTGGCACACATCTGAGAATTTTCCACAGAACATCCATTCATCATATCCTCTTACCTGAAAGATCCCTCAACCATTCCAAAAAAATGCCTGATGGCCCGCTTTGTTCAAGACTGCTGCGGGGTTGTTAATTGTCGTAACTCTTGGCTTCATGTTATAGCTTTATCCCAGTTTTTATATTATATGCCTAATCTCATGTGCTTGTAATTAGGAGCCAGCAGCTGTTTGAGTTACAGACAAAATTGATAGCTATAATCATGTAGAAAAAGCATGATGCTAATTGAATGTTGAGCTTCGAGTACAAAGGCAGCGGAAGGCAATATTATATATTGTCTCTGTTATCCACCCATATAAAAGTGAATCTGTTCTCACATAATCTGTCATCTGTCTCATAATACAGAAGATACATTTCTTTTTAATGACATCAACATGTCCAAAAAAGTCAGCAAGACACCTTTACAATATACCAGGCAATATATGCCATAAACAACTATTAGCACTTTCAAAGTATGTTCTTACTACCAATGGATCTTAAGAAGGTGCAAAATTATTGTTTCAACACGATATTTGTTTCTTGTGTTTATGTGTTTTGAAAGGAACTAGATGAATGTAAATGGCATGATGTAGCAAACAATAAAGTTTTGTCTAAATAGTATAGGCACATCATTCCACTACATAATTATTTGTTCAATCCACGGAATCAATGCTTTGCTTTCTTCATAACCAGATTACTTTAAAAGATGCAAAAGACGGTCCTAAAGAAACAGACCTCTCCTTATCTCAGACAAAGGTCATCTGACCTCATCTGGAAGGAAGGGTATTTCCGGGTATGTGGAGCATGCAGCTAATCAGAACATCAGAAGGGAAAGCACGGCTTTTCCATCCACATCCTCTAGCTGCCTGGTAATAGGAGATCTGGATGAAAGGAAGGGCCATGGTGGTTAGATGAATTTTGTGCCTGGGAGAAAGGCTTACCATGCCCTCTGTCTGTCTCTGTCTATCTATGTTTCTCTCTCTGCTTCTCTCGCTCACTCTCTCTCCTCTCTCTCTCTCTCCTCTCTCTCTCTCTCTCTCTCTCTCCTCTCTCTCTCTCTCTCTCTCTCTCTCTCTCTCTCTCTCTCTCTCTCTCTCTCTCTCTCTCCTCTCTCTCTCTCTCTCTCTCTCTCGGTCTACAGAATCAGTTGAATATTTTACAAACATGTTGTGATAATATAAAATTAACTGTAAACATTGAAAAAACAAAGGTCATGGTATTTAGAAAGGGGGATTTTTAGGGAAACATGAGAGGTGGTTCTACAATAGTACTAGATTGGAAGTAGTTAATAGCTATTGTTATTTAGGATTTAAATTTACAACAATGATCAGTGCTAAAAATGGTACACTGCATTTAACAACAAAAGGCAAAAAGGCAATAGTTCAGATTAATAGAGTATTTCAAAAATATAAAGAAATGACAGCAAAAACGTACTTTAAAATCTTCGATACAAAAATACAACCAATTATGCTATATGCTGCAGAAATATGGGGAATAAACAGGTTAGAACACATAGAAAAAGTGCACATGTGTGCATGTAAAAGGTTTTTAGGAGTGCCAACCAAGACACCAAATAAAATGGTATATGGGGATTTGGGTAGGTATCCACTCTATGTAAATTCATACGTTACCTGCCTAAGATATTGGTTTAGATTATTAGAAATGAATACAGAACGATTACCATATAAGGCCTATCAAATGTTACTACACTTAGACAGTATTGGGAAGCAGAGCTGGGTTTCAAAAATAAGAAAAATATTATGTATGACTGGTTTTAATATTGTTTGGTTACAGCAAGGTGTTGGGAACGTGAAAACATTTCTGCATATTTTTAAACAGAGGATTGTGGATATGTTTATTCAGGAATGGACAGGTACTCTCAGAGAACGTGACAGATATAAACCTTACACGTCATTCAAGACCGTTTTTGAAAGAGAGCCATACATTCTAGATATTGATGTATATTGTTTCCGTGTTGCCATTTCTCATGTTCGATTTAATGTTCTCCCCCTACATAACAATGTACATCGCTATAAGGATTCTAACCATGAAAAAGCTTGTCCATTTTGTAAAAATCATATTGAAAATGAACAGCACTTTTTGTTTGCTTGTCCTATGTATGATGACTTAAGACATTAATTTCTAAAGGAATCGAAAGGACTTCCTCTGCACGTTTTGCTAAGAGCCACAAACCCTATCCACACGCATAATTTATCAAAGTATGTGTTCCATGCAATCAACAGACGGAAGAAAATACTTTAAACATTGAGCTTATCATGATCTGCACTTCTATGTGGGTGTGCTTACCTACTGATTGGGGGTATCCACTTTTCTGTCATTTTTATGCAAAATCAGCAAACACCTCGAATAGAAAAATGCAGGGCTAATGTGATTGTGTAGTATTGGTTTTCACATCAATATCTGTGTTGTGATAACTACTCAATACTAGCTATAAAATGTACTTTACACGTGTTTTTTCATAATCTAGTAGATGTATTTGGTTTGATATGATTTTAAAGTACTGTGTGTGTGTGTGTGTGTGTGTGTGTGTGTGTGTGTGTGTGTGTGTGTGTGTGTGTGTGTGTGTGTGTGTGTGTGTGAGTGTGTGTGTGTGTGTGTGTTATGTGTGTGTGTGTGTTTTGTTCTTTGTTTCTCAACTTTCTTTATTTGAACATAAGCTTGGTGCTCCAGTATGCAGCAAACTGCAGGAAATAGTATGCATTATAGAATATTAACAGTTTTGTGTTCAAGACTAAAACAAAATGACAAAGAAAGACAAAACTATTTGGAAATGTTGTGTTATAAATATATAAACAGAAGAAAAGTATAATTACTTAAGTGTGAGATTTAAGTCTATTATCAAAGAATGAAAACAAAAAACCTTTCATGTAATAGAATATACCCTAATGTTGTGACGATTTATTTGTATTAAGTAATTGTTTGAAAAAAACCTCAATTTAAAGAAAAACTAGATTGAATCAATGTTATAATTTTGTATACTGTAAAGCGAAATAGCTAGAACTTTGAAACTGTATTTTAATCTGCGTTATAGTGATGCATTAATCAAACCTTGCATATGTATTTGAACATGTAATTAGACTACTTCGAGTTAGTACTCAGAGTTAAAGTGTCTTTCCATCCCTCTCATTTATTGTCCCACTGTGCCATTCTTTCAGTTGTCTGAGTCAAGTCTAGTTCTCTCTCTCTTCTATCTTCTATCTTCTCGTCTTCTATATCTCTTCTCTCTCTTCTGTCTGTCTTCTATCTTCTTCATCTATCTTCTTCTTCTCTCTCATGTCTCATCTGTCTCTCTCTCTCTCTCTCCTCTCTCTTCCTCTCACTATCTGCCTTCTCCACTTCTGCTATCACTCCCCTCTCTTCCCACAACACCTCACATATGCAGCTATCTGACTTCTCCCAAGTTTGCTAGGAACACGAACGCAGAATTGGTTCCAACGACAAAGCATAACATAGCACAAACAACTGTCTTTTGGGGATCCCTTAGGAGAATACGGAGCAGGCTTAATTGTGTCAAAACGCAAAGCTGATTTATGTACACTAGCTTCATGAACACCCTCATCATTATTGTCCATGGCCACTAGCTCCAATGTTTTAAAATTTAGAGCCTAGAGTGTAGCCTGTGGACTTGTTATTCTTGCTGATATGAAGCACCTACATTGATTGTCCGATGCATCTGAGACATTCAGTGGATTTTTTTGAAATTGAAAGCAATGTGAGTTGTTGGTCTTTGAATTTCTGTTCTGTGCTGATTAAACGAAGTTAAAGTTGTTAAACTACAACTATGTTGGTAACTCGTTGTTGTTGTTTTGAAATGGAAAGAATGTGTGATTTGGGTTTTAATTTTCATGTTCTGTAACTATTATAATGAATGTTTAAAGTATTGTTGTCTCAACTTAGTCTGTAGACTATTGTTGTACTGCAAATGATGTTGAATTGTGTTAGCTTATTTATTGTGCGAATGGGAATATTTGTTTAAATAGGTTTTTAATGTCATTGTTATTTCATATTTTTGGGTCTCTGGAAAGCCACAAATTTTGCAATAAACAAATTTTTAATGGTTTAAGCTAAAATTCATTGATGCAAAAAGTAATATGATTAAAATTAGGTTTCTTTAAAAAATCATTTATGAATTTTAATGAAAATAAAAATAATAGATAATGGAAACCAATGAATGTTTGCAATAAAATCCAAAACCTTTTTACAAACCCCTCTAAGCTAAATATTTACCATAGTAAATTGATGCAAATCATACATTTAAATGAGGAAATGCATGGATTTCTTTTACATAATTCCTTGATATAGGAGACGTTATAGAGAATGTGAGAAAATGAGATACGATGAATGGAACTTCAAAGCAACTTAGCTTAAATCCAAAACAATATTGTCTCACAAAACAGCCCATCTACAGCGTCAATACTTTGTTACCATTTATGTTAATGTGTTATTCATTATCATTTTAAATTGGCATGCGGAAAATTGCATAAGAAACATTTCTTTTTGCTTTGCTCTCTGAAGACAACACACACAAGCTGTAGTGATGGATGGAATTGAGGAGGATTAGGGAGTGGGGGGATTTGGCGGGGAGACAAGTGGACTGATTGGCACACATCTGGGAGTTTTCCACAGAACATCCACTCATCATATCCTCTTACCTGACAGCTCCCTCAACCTTTCAAAAAATGGCTGATGGCCGCTTTGTTCAAGACTACTGAGGGGTTGTTAATTGCCATAGCTCCTTGCTTCATGTTATAGCTTTATCCCAGTTCTGATATTATATGCCTAACATCATGTGCTTGTAATTAGGAGCCTGCAGCTGTTTGAGTTACAGACAAAATTGGTAGCTATAATCATGTAGAAAAGCATGATGCTAATTTAATGTTGAGCTTCGAGTACAAAGGCAGCGGAAGTCAATATGATATATTGTCTCTGTTATCCACCCATATAATAGTGTACCTGTTCTCACATAATCTGTCATCTGTCTCATAATACAGAAGCTACATCTCTTTTTTATGACATCAACATGTCCAAAAAGTCAGCAAGACACCTTTACAATATATCAGGCAACATATGCCATAAACAAGTATTAGCACATTCAAAGTCTGTTCTTACTACCAATGGATCTTAAGAAGGTGCAAAATTATTGTTTCAACACAATATTTGTTTCTTTTGTTTATATGTTTTGAAAGGAACTAGATGAATGGAAATGGCATGATGTAGCAAACAATAAAGTGTTGTCTAAATAGTATAGACACTTCAGTCCACTACTTAATTATTTGTTCAATCCACAGAACTAATGATTTGTTTTCTTCATAACCAGAACACTTTAAGAGATGCAAAAGATGGTGCCTAAGAAACAGACCTCTCCTACTCTCAGACAAAGGTCATCTGACCTCATCTGGAAGGAAGGGCCTTTCCAGGGTGTGGAGCATGCAGCTAATCAGAACATCAGAAGGGAAAGCACGGCTTTTCCATCCACATCCTCTAGCTGCCTGGTAATAGGAGATCTGGATGAGAGGAAGGGCCATGGTGGTTAGATGAATTTTGTGCCTGGGAGAAAGGTTTACCATGCACTCTATCTGTCTCTCTTCCCATCTCTGTCTCTGTCTCTCCCTCTGTCTCTCTCTCCCTATTTATCAATCTTTCTGTCTGTCTATATGTCTATCTGTCTATCTATCTCTTTCCCTCTCACTCACTCCTCTCTCTCTCTCTCTCTCTCTCTCTCTCTCTCTCTCTCTCTCTCTCTCTCTCTCTCTCTCTCTCTCTTCCCATCTGCACTATTCTACCTCCTCCAAAACCTCGCTATCACCTTCCCCAACAATTTTTTCAACAGCAGCAGCAGCAGAGCAGACTGTCTCAGGTTTCATCCCTTAGGGAGAAAACAGCAAGGCAGGGGTAATGGATGGTGCCAACGCAGAGCTGGTTTAAATGCACACAGCAGTCTTTCAGCGGAACTCCCTTCATCAAATGTCCCCTGGTCCACTAGCTCTCACCATTGTTCAAAAATAGACGACTACAGAAGCTGAAGCTTGGGCTTGTTATATCTAGCTTCAATGACAGCACTCTCACATTTATCTGGTCTGATGCCATTCGAGACATGCCGGATGGATTTTTAAAACTGAGCCTTTGGGTGTATCGGTACTGCTGGAAACATTTTTTACTTGCTGCCTGAAAACTATTGCAGTGAAAACCTGATACAGATTCTTGCTGTCTTATTATGAGGAAAACTGCAATAGAATTGTTGTTTTCAACCTGGAAAGCAAGTGTGTTAAACTGTGGGGTTTTTATTAATAGTTCAATGTCCTTAACATGATTGCAAATGTTAATGTCACACAGTTGTTAGTATAACTTTAGCCTTTTCTATCTGTTGTTGCTCTTGATGGTGATGGTTAAAATATGGTTGAAAGTCTTTCTTTTGTCCTGATTGTTCCATGCGGATGAGACTATAAACCGAGGCCCTGTGTGCGAACGCATGAAGAACATCTTGCACACACGTTAAATCCTGTTCCGGTTTTCGAAAGAGTAGGCCATTGTGTGCCGGTGAGAACAGATGACAACATTTACAAAACCGCATACACACGGGGACTGGATGTAAAAAAGCACCTGAATGCTTATTCCATTATCCTCGGGTGAAAAAATCATGTCATCTGAGCGCTTTGATTTGTTGCTTTACACGATTAAGCGCTATATAAATTCCATACATTATTATTATTATTATTATTATTATTATTATTATTATTATTATTATTATTATTATTATTACAGGTTTAAAATGTTGTTGTTGTCATTGTTGGGTTGTCTGGTAGCCACATATTTTCGTATGACCGAATGTGCTGAAACATTATCATAATAGTCATGTGCATGTAAATAGGCACTGAATTTTTTTTTAAATCGACAACGTAGATAGTCCATTCAATACGTTTAAAGAGAAAATATTAAGATGACAACAACAAGCAGGAAGCCATCTAGATTCTTATTTTAAATATAGATCAATTTTACAGTCGACGTATCAGCTAAAAACTCCAAGAAAATTTGAAAAACCAAAAGAAAATAATACATGTATGACCTGAGAAATGGCTTGGTATCTTTTACAAACAAACCTTAATTCGGGACAAATTATGCATGATATAAGAAAATGGTATAGGATGAATGCATGTTCAAAAGTAGCTTAACTCTAAAACAATTAAAGGTAAAGGTAAAGGAGTCCCATAACCTATAAGGTCGTAGGGGAGCGCGGCGTCAGAGACCTCACTTCTCTAGGGCCAGCATATTGAGGGTGGCGCCCATCTCCTCTCCCTCGCTGCTTTACCTTCCCTGACCCTAAAGAGGGCAGGTACCCATTTACAGCTGGGTGAACTGGGGGAACTGTACTGAAGCCAAGGCGCGCAAACGGTCACCCATCCAACTGGTAACCACGCTCGACGCTGCTTAACTTGGCTGGGGGAAAGCGAGTGCTCCGACCACTGAGCTATCCCGTCCTCTTTACCTAAAACAATACTGTTTTACAGAAACACAGCTTCAATACTTTGTTTCCATCTGCTTTAATTGTACTATGTGTTCTCAATTTTAAATCACTTACAGAAAATTGCATAAGAAACCTTACTTTTTGCTTCTCACACTGAAGACAGCATGCACACAAGCTGTAGTGATGAATGGAACAAAGGAGGATTGGGGAGATGTGGCGGAGAGACAAGTGGACTGACTGGCACACATCTGGGAGTTTCCCACAGAAAACCCATCCATCACATCCTCTTACCTGACAGCTCCCTCACCCTTACCAAAACAATCCTGATGGCCGCTTTGTTCAAGACTGCCTTGGGGTTATTAATTGCTGTAGTTCTTGGCTTCATATTATGGCCTTGTCCTAGTTCTGCTATCATACACCTAACACCATACCTGTGGAAGGAGCTTCCAGTTGTTGGAACTTCAGACGAAATTGATAGGGTATAATCTTGCAGGAAAAGGATGATACTAATTGAATGTTGAGCTTTAAGTACATAGACAGCGTGAGACAACCTCACTTTCTTCCAACCAATGATAAACAGCATCGAGCTTGGTTACCAATTGATGGGTGACCGCTTGAACGCATTGGCTTCATTACAGTCCCCCAGTTCACCCAGCTGTAAATGGGTACCTGCCTCTTTAGGGTCAGGGAAGGTAAAGCAGCGAGGAAGAGGAGATGGGCGCCGCCCTCAATATGCTGGACCCTGGAGAAGCTAAGCTTTCTGATGCCTTGCTCCTCTACGACCACATAGGTTATGAGACACCTTTACCTTTTTAGCTTTTTACATTTACCTGTTCTCATCGCAACTAATAGGGTACCTGTTCTGCACCCAACTAATATTGTACTTGTTCTCACATTGTATTTTATTCTGTCGCTATGCCTCTCTGTCTCTCTGTTTTTTCTGTCTCTGTCTCTCTCTCTCTCTCATGATATTTATGTACGCATTGCCAAAGCTTCAAGTGTTGATAGTATTCTTTGCTATAATCATGATTTTGATAGTAAAACTTATGTTAGCGTAGTTCCATGATATTAAGGGTGGATTGTGACCCAAAATGGAGTGATAATGTTAAAAGACGTTATTGGGGGGTCGTTTTCTTTGTTTTTGTTTGTTTTCTATTTTTAGTAAGTCAGAGACATGTTTGGAACACAACTAGCATGGTAATCCTCATTGGTTGATTTCTAAATTATACATACTGTCACCAGCACACCATTGGATTTCCTCTGATATAGATTTTGATATATACCTTTTCAGTCCCCAGTGTATAGGTGTTATCAGTCCGATTATGTTTCATAAGAATTGGACTAAAATTGTGTTAAAACCAGAAGAATAACTGCTCAGTGTTGTTTTTTACTAGAGCTCGTTTTCATAGACTAAAGAACAAGTTTCATATAGATGCTGATGTAAAATAACAGGATTAGTGCCAAACACCTTTTTCATGCATATTGTAAACTTGTTGGAAACATAAGTGAAAACAATGTTCCAGCCACACATTTATTTCCTAGAACATAACATCCCTTTGATTCATTACATCGTGCACACACAAACAGACACCTTAGTCCATGGGAGAATTATTCGTTCAAGCAGGAAATCAATACATTGTTGTTGGGTTCTTTTATAACCAGCAGACTATCAAAGATGCAAAAGTTGGTGCCTAAGAAACAGACCTCTCCTACTCTCAGACAAAGGTCATCTGACCTCATCTGGAAGGAAGGGTCTTTCCAGGGTTGTGGAGCATGCAGCTAATCAGAACATCAGAAGGGAAAGCACGGCTTTTCCATCCACATCCTCTAGCTGCCTGGTAATAGGAGGTCTGGATGAGAGGAAGGACCCTGGTAGTTAGATGCTTTTTTGCCTTCGAGCAAGGCTTACAGTGCAACTCTGTCTGTCTGTCTGTCTGTGAGTCTCTCTCTCTCTCTCTCTCTCTCTCTCTCTCTCTCTCTCTCTCTCTCTCTCTCTCTCTCTCTCTCTCTCTCTCTCTCTCCTCTCTCTCTCTCTCCCCTCTGTCTCTGTATCTCTGTCTGTCTGTCTGTCTGTCTGTTTGTCTGCCTCTCTCTCTCTCTCTCTCTCTCTCTCTCTCTCTCTCTCTCTCTCTCTCTCTCTCTCTCTCTCTCTCTTCCTTTCTCTCAATATCTGTCGTTGTTTTAGACAGGATAATAAAATAAATACAATTTGATAACATGACTTTGTTGTGTGAGGATGGTAGTTTCACAGATCAAAGCATTTCTTTAACATTCTTCTCCTTTGAAATTCAAAATTACTAACATTATATCACGAAGAGTTCTGAAAACAAACCACACCTAATTAAGATGGAACTAACCACGTTTTACGTTTTGATGTGTGTGTGTGTGCGGTGTGAGTTCGCGAGTGTGTGTATGTGTGTGTGCGTGTGTGTGCGCGCGAGCGTATGTGTGTGTGCGTGTGTTTGTGTGTGTTATGAAAAATACGCTTTGAAATAAAAAAATAAAACATGATATTATTCAGATACTTTATGGAAACCTGGGGTGGAAAATGTCTGAAAGAATTATCATTTTAGATTTTATAACCAGGGAAAGTGTAAGGCAAAGAAACACATTTTTTAAAGAAAAGAAAAGCAGTAGAAGTCAGTAGAGTTAGGTATGTTCTTCTCAGACGAGCACAAGTATACAAAAGCATAAACAATCATTATCTGAAAAGATAGCAAAGCAACAATATGGTCAACAATATTATAATTAAATGTGTTTCCTAACAGTAATATATGTAAGCATTATGTGGAATAACGAAGTATTTTCATTTTTTAAAAACTATATACATTTTCCCAGTTAAATATGCTTTATTCTGAGTGTCTTCATTTAAAAGCTGGAATATATCACATTTGGATACATTTTTAAAAATCCTGAAAATCAACTTTCCATACCCCCTCCACTCTCCCCCCACCCCACTCCCCTCCACAAAACACAACACACACACACACACACAGACACACACACACACGCAGGCACACACACACACACACACACACACACACACCACACAACACACGCACACAGACGCGCGCGCCACACACACACACACACACACACACACACACACACATAATCATAGAGACAGAGACAGGCAGCAAACACAAAACACATGCAAGCCAAAGCAGATTGATGGATGGATAGATAAGATGTTGAAAACAAAAGGAAGTAAAATAACAGGAAAACCAATAACACAATACAACCAAACCAAAGCAAGTTTAAGCACACGCTGTCATATGAATGAGCGCATACATGTCTGTTAAGCAATGCATTTTCATAGCATCCTCTTACACATTCATGAGCGAATTAGCTTTCTCTCCGTCTGTCTGTCTGTCTGTTCTGTCTGTCTGTCTGCCTGTCTGCCTGCCTGCCTGCCTGCCTGCCTGCCTGCCTGCCTACCTGCCTGCCTGTCTGTCTGTCTGTCTGTCTGTCTGTCTCTGTCTGCCTGTCTGTCTGTCTGTCTGTCTGTCTGTCTCTCTCTCTCTCTCTCTCTCTCTCTCTCTCTCTCTCTCTCTCTCTCTCTCTCTCTCTCTCTCTCTCTCTCTCTCAATCTCTGTTTTTCTGTGGGGGTTTTGTGTATCCCCGTCCCTCTCACCATCTCGCTGTCTTCGACTGTGTGGGTTTTTTGTATCTGCATCCATCTGTCAGTTGGTCGATTAGTCTATCTTTCTCTGTCTGTCTATCTATGTATGCCTGCCTGTCTGTCTGGTGTGTGTGTGTGTGTGTGTTGTTGCTGTTTCTCTCTCTCTCTCTCTTCTTCTCTCTCTCTCTCTCTCCTCTCCTTCTCTCTCTCTCTCTCTCTCTCTCTCTCTCTCTCTCTCTCTCTCTCTCTCCCTCTCCTCTCTGTTGTGTGTGTGTCTGTGTGTCTGTCTATCTGTCTGTCTGTCTTCCTCTCGCTGTCTCTCTTATCTCTCTCTCTTCCTCTCTCTCTCTCTCTCTCTCTCTCCCTCTGCTGTGTCTGTGTGGTCTGTCTGTCTTCTTCTCTCGTTTCTCTCTCTCCTCTCTCTTCTCTCATCTCTCTCTCTCTCTCTCTCTCTCTCGTCTCTCTCTCTCTCTCTCTCTCTCTCTCCCTCAGTTTGATGTGCTCTACCTCAGTGCAGCTGCAAAAAATCAAAACAAAAACAGAATAATTCAAACCGACTAGTGAGACAGAGTCTGCTACCCTATCCCTCTCAAACCACACATGGAGACAGGTGTAATGGATGAAGCAATCAAAAGGCTGACTGGAGGGCATCTAAAGTTCTTCCTGCAAAATCTCCTCCATCAAATCCCCATGGACAAAAAAACACACTAGCACAGCCCCTTAAGAACAGACGGTCCCAAAATGCTAAAGGTTGACAGGGTTATTAATTACAAGTGTCTCCATTCTCATTGAAGGTCGAGCCAAGCTGAAACATTGTCTGTGTCTTGAATATTATCGAGCATTATCTTGCTAGGTAATTCTGGATGCTTATAACAATGTGTTTCCACAGTGTTAGTTACTGCAGGTGGAGAGGAAGAAGAAAGCTGCACTTATATGTTCATGCTAAGGTTCAGCTGAATTAAAGCTGATTGCTTTAAAGTGATTGATCTGTTTACTTGTGTAGTGTGTTTATACTAATCAAACGTTCACCTACGTGCTCTAGTACAGAGATACGTGTCTTTTTTGCAGCTTACCGTTGCATGAAGATTTGCACTAACTCATAATGACTTCAAAAACAAACTTAACAAAATATATTAGATTGAGTTGCGCTATCAGTTAAATCATAACATAAATATATATATATATATATATATACTTTTTTATGCTTTGTTTTTTGAAATCACTGTTTTTAGACTGTACTCTCTCTCTCTCTCTCTCTCTCTTCTCTCTCTCTCTCTCTCTCTCTCTCTCTCTCTCTCTCTCTCTCTCTCTCTCTCTCTCTCTCCTGATGTACAAAACTTTTACCCTCCATTGCAAAATCTAGCGTCCTCCCTGACACCATCTTCCACAGCCGCAGAGCAGATTGTCTGAAGTCGATCCCCTGGAGACAAAGCAGGAAGGCAGGGGTAATGGATGGTGCCAACAAAGAGCTGATTTAAATGCATACTGCAGTCTTCTAGCGGAACTCATTCATCAAATCCCACCTCCTCTGCACCGCTAGCTCTTACATCCCTACCAAAATAGATGGCAACAAGTCCTGAAACTTGAGCATCCCAGTGACTGCATCTTTTACAACGTACAAAGAAACAAACAAAACAAAAAACAACTGTATACACTTTTTTAAAAAGTATCTTCAAAAAAATAGTCGGATTTTCTTTCACCTTAAAACAAGATCAGTGTATAATATGAAGAAAAGTGAAGTTTTGTGTCTGCTAAACTTTTCTCTTTTTGGGGGGGTGGTGGGGGTAGGGGTGGTGGTGAACGGTCACAATGGAGCCAGGAGGCACACAATACTGTTGCAAGAAACCTAAATATGATGAAATATGCGCTTTGATTTGTCTTTGCAAGATATAGCACTATATAAGTTCCATTTATTATTATTATTATTATTATTATTATTAGAAACGCAACTCCATCTAATTAGTAAGTGTTTTGACTATGACATCCACAGCTTGCAACGTTTTGTCCATCCGTTTTGAATTTGTCATTCATACCTGTCCAACCCATTCAATTTGGTGCATAGAAAATTGAAGAAGAAAAAACTTCCATTTCCAGCCTGCTTTCTGAAGACAACGCACAAAGCTGCAGTGATGGATGGCAAGAAAAAAAGACATGAAGACTGATTGGACTGCATCTGGGAGTTTTCCACTGAAATTCCATCCATCATACTCTCCTACCTCACTGTTGATTTTTAACCCTTAACGTGAAGAGAGTTACTCTGCTCAAGATTGTCAGATTATATATCAATTGCCGTAGCATACGGACTTTTTTTTAAAGTTTAACT
>CM054144.1:36628901-36636401 GCA_028751875.1 Rapana venosa
GCTCTCTCTCTCTCTCTCTCTCTCTCTCTCTCTCTCTCTCTCCTCTCTCTCTCTCCTCTCTCTCTCTCTTCCTCTCTCTCTCTCTCTCTCTCTCCCCCTCTGTCCTCTCACTCTGTCTCTCATAATGATGTGGTCTCTATCCCTTTCAATCTTACCAAAGCTTTCAGGCTTTAGCATGTTTCACGCTTTTGGTATCAATTTATTTGGTAAAATTATTACATGAATAGCAGTTTAGTAGAGCAGAGAGCCAGTATGTCAAGTATCCTTTAGAAGTCAGATAATGATTCCATTCCAGCCAATCACTAACAGATTTGGAACGAATGTATGAAAGTTTCTCTGAATGTTATATTATTCTAATTACATGTACTGTCTACAGAATGAAAAATGTGTGTAAGTGTGACAGAGCAACTATAAGCATACACGTTTTCTATCCCATCTAGATGATGACTTGTGTCGGTACTTAAAACATGCATTTTCTGAATGGCTGAGGACCATCCTACAAATCTCTGTTCCATATAAGAGGGAATTTCTAATCATCAAGCCAACACCCTATATATGAAAACATAGCTGCTGTTCAACCCTATCATGTATGCATTAGCAAACCAGTCAGGGAAAAAAGGATATTGGACATACAACATCTTGTTCGAAAAGCTACTTCTAGAGCACAAACATTCCATTGACCCTTTATATAAAGCACAAACAAACAGACACAATTAGCCCTCCCCGTATTTGTTTAAACCCTGAAATCGATAGCCTGTTCCATAACCAGCACACTTTCAAAGACGCAAAAGACCGTGCCTAAGAAACAGACCTCTCCTGCTCTCAGGCAAAAGTCATCTGACCTCATCTTGAGGGAAGGGTCTTTCTGGGGATATGGAGCATGCAGCTTATCAGAACATCAGAAGGGAAAGCACGGCTTTTCTATCCACATCCTCTAGCTGCCTGGTAATAGGAGGTCTTCATGACAGAAAGGGCTATTAAGATGCAGTTTTTGCCTTGGAGCAAGGCTTAAATGCACTCTGTTTGTCTGTCTGTTTGTCTGTCTCTGTCTTCTTCTTTCTCTCTCTGTCTATCTCTATCTCGGTCTGTCTGTCTGTCTGTAGGTCTGTCTGTCTGTCTGTATCTGCCTGTCTGTCTGTCTTGTCTGTCTCTCTCTGTCTCTCCCTATATCTCTCTGTCTCTCTCTATCTTCTCTCTCTCTCATCTGTAATTTCTGTTCCTTTCAATCTTACCAAAGCTTGCAGGCGGTCTTGTTTCCTGATTTTATCTAACTTTTTTTGGTAGAAATAATGTGTTACTGGCAGTTTAGTAGAGCAGCGAGGATTTAAAGCAGCTTTTAGAGGCCATGTGAGGATCTGCTTCCCAGCCAACCACTAACAGATTTGAAACATAGGTAAGGGAGTTATTAGGAATGCTATATATTCTAATTACACATACTGTTTACGACTGAAGAAAAGCTTTGTTGTTTTGACAGAGCTAATAAAAGCATACGCTGTTTTCATCTCCCTTAGATCAGCATTTACGTTTGCCATCTCTTCTGAATAAGGCGACTTGAATGATGTGATGTGTTAATGGCTGAAGACCAGCCTATAAGGGTTTTCCACATAAGAGGCAGTTTCTATGCAAGAGAGATTCAATAACACTTTTTTAAGCCAACCACTTGTATTAGCAAACACCCTGATGTTCAACCTTTTCACATATGCATTAGTAAATTGGTGGGGGGAAAAGAACATTGGACATACATTGGACATACATATACAGAAAACTACTTCGAGAACACAACATTCCTTTGACCCTTTATATCATATACATAAAAACAGACACATTTAGCCCACCACATATTCGTTCAAGCCCTGAAATTGATAGCTTGCTGTATATCCAACACACTTTCAAAGATGCAAAAGACGGTGCCTAAGAAACAGACTCTCTCCTACTCTCAGACAAAGATCATCTGACCTCATCTGGAAGGAAGGGTCTTTCCGGAGTTGCGGAGCATGCAGCTAATCAGAACATCAGAAGGAAAGCACGGCTTTTCCATCCACATCCTCTAGCTGCCTGGTAATAGGAGGTCTGGATGAGAGGAAGGGTCCTGGTATTAAGATGCATTTCCCTTTTTCCCTGTAGGAGGATTCTCTCTCTCTCTCTCTCTCTCTCTCTCTCTCTCTCTCTCTCTCTCTCTCTCTCTCTCTCTCTCTCTCTCTCTCTCTCTCTCTGTGTTGTCTGCGTCTCTGTATGTTTCTGACCCTCTCTGTCCCTCTGTCTCTGTCTCAATCTCTCTCACAGTGAGCTGATTATTGTTTCTGTAACTGGTCATTCATTTTCATTATAAACATAATGATATTACCAAAATGAAAGTGATGATTATGATGTTGATGAGGACAATGGTGTTATTGATGATGATGGGTGTCATTGTTCTCTCTCTCTCTCTCTCTCTCTCTCTCTCTCTCTCTCTCTCTCTCTCTCTCTCTCTCCTCTCTCTCTGTCTCTCTCTCTTCAGATGGTCACAACTTTTTCCCTTGCTTGCAAAATATAGCGACCTTGCTGACACCATCTTCCACAGTGGCAGGGAAGATTGTCTTGAGTCGATCCCCTGGAGACAAAACAGGAAGGCAGGGGTAATGGATGGTGCCACTAAAGAGCTTATTTAAATGCATACTGCAGTCTTCCAGCGGAACTCCTTCATCAAATAACCCCTCCTCCCTATTTCCCAACCCCCCACACCCAACCACCAGCTTTCACGTCCACCCCAAAATAGACAACAATGAGGGGTGAAACTTGAGCATCTCAGTGACCGCATCTTTCACCTTTGGTCTGGTGAAACTTTGGAAATACCACCTGGGTTTATCAGACTGAGCTTTTGAATGTATCTAACGCTACTGGAGATCTTTTTGTTACATATGTTTCAAGACTGGATTTTGTTTTTAAACTGAACTGATTTCTGGCAGTTTGAGAATAGAAAGCAAGTATGTTGGTCAAATTAAAACAAGAAAAGTGTATACGCCAAAGAAAAATAAAGCTTTGTATTTGTTTAACTTTCTCTGATTTTTATGTTTGTTTTTGTTTTTTAGGGGGAGTCACACAATAAAAAATTGTGAGAAAAATATGTATTAAGATGAAACGTGTTTGGGAGACTTAAATCAAATTAATTAAAAAAGAGTGTTTAATTTGTACATCCACGCCTTGCAACGTTTTGCCCAACCACATTAATTTTGGGGACGGGATAGCTCAGTGGTCGGAGCACTCGCTTTCCCCCAGCCAAGTTAAGCAGCGTCGAGCGTGGTTACCAGTTGGATGGGTGACCGTTTGCGCGCCTTGGCTTCAGTACAGTTCCCCCAGTCCACCCAGCTGTAAATGGGTACCTGCCCTCTTTAGGGTCAGGGAAGGTAAAGCAGCGAGGGAGAGGAGATGGGCGCCACCCTCAATATGCTGGCCCTAGAGAAGTGAGGTCTCTGACGCCTCGCTCCCCTACGACCTTATAGGTTATGGGACTCCTTTACCTTTCCTCCTTACATTAATTTTGTACACAATGCACAGAGCTGCAGTGATGCATGGCAGTAAAAACACCTAAAGACTGATTGGACCTAAAGACTGATCTTGGAACATACCTGCTGTTCAACCTATCACATATGCATTAGCAAACCAGTAGGGGAAAAGGGACAATAAACAGACACATTATCTTGCTAAAAGCTACTTCTAAAACACATGTATTTGACATTTTAATATCATGCACATAAAAACAGACACATCTAGCCCACCACATATTTTTTCAAGTCCTGAAATCTATAGCCTGTTTCATAACCATCACACTTTCAAAGATGTAAAAGATGGTGCCTAAAGAAACAGACCTCTTTAATCTCAGACAAAGGTCATCTGACCTCATCTAGAGGGAAGGGCCTTTCCAGGGTTGTGGAGCATGCAGCTAATCAGAACATCAGAAGGGAAAGCACGGCTTTTCCATCCACATCCTCTAGCTGCCTGGTAATAGGAGGTCTGGATGTGAGGAAGGGCCGTGGTATTAAGATGTATTTCTTTTTTTCTGAAGGAGGATTCATTCTCTCTCTCTCTCTCTCTCTCTCCTCTCTCTCTCTCTCTCTCTCTCTCTCTCTCTCTCTCTCTCTCTCTCTCTCTCTCTCTCTCTCTCTCTCTCTCTGTCTCTGTGTATGTACAGATGCTGACAAAAAAAAATGTTTGTTAAAAACAATTTAGAAAAACAAGTATTATAATTGTAATCGTAATCTTCATGATCATTGTGACAAACATTCCATAATCATTATACGTAGTAGAAGGAGCAGAAGTAGTAGTATTAACAGCAGCAGCAGCAGTTATAGCAACAGCAGCAGCAGCAGCAGCAGCAGCAGCAGCAACAGCAGCAGCAGCAGCAGCAGCAGCAGCAGCAGCAGCAGCAGTAGTAGTAGTAGTAGTAGTAGTAGTAGTAGTAGTAGTAGTCAGCGTTGTCATCATCTTTGAGATTTTGTGGAAATCTAGAACATTCACAAACAAGATGTGGTTCATTATTTTTTAACACACTGCTGTTATGTAGAAGATATTCTGGAATAATAGAAACAGCAGGATTGCAGTAGTCAGCCCTTTGCAAGACATATGCAGAACTGAAATATTGCTTTCTTCATTGCGAAAGTAGTGTGGAGTTGTACTGAACTTGAGTAGCTTACAGTTAAAGTTTTCTATGTATTACGAAACAAACGTTTTTCCTATGTAGTGGCATGGCTGTGAACATATTGTGAAAGAATAAATGAATCTATTATCAATGTAGAAGATTTTCTGCATCCTGCAATGTAGGTCTTAACAAATTCAGACATGTAAAGAGCTAGAAGAAAAGGTACAAACTCACTTATTACATCAATCAGGGCAGAACATGCGTACGACGCCTTACCAAATAGTCCAGTTGCCAAATGTGTCATGAGAAACCTGTGTTTGCAGTTTTGGTTTGGATTTTCTTTCATTCCTTAACTAGAACTCCGGGGTTCACCAATAGTGAGATCATTGCATATGCGATGACTTTTGCCCACCATATAAGAAGCCGCATTTCGACTTCGGTAATAAGCTTTTGTTTGAAAATAAAGTGTATCAATTGACAAACAACTTTTGTATGGCCGACTACTATTAAAAACAATCTTCAGACCCACAAGCTAATTACTTGTATGTTACAATACATATGTTGGCATAATTTTGTATCAGCATACGGGGTCAGTCAACTGTGCCTTGCACAGAGAACACTTTTCTTTGCTGCTGTCGAAGTTATCTATCCCTCAAGTGAAAGGGGAAAAAACAGCCTATCCACGACAAAGACCCTCTTTCAAACAGGCTGGTAATAGAGGGCATGAGAGGTGACACTGGTTATATGTAACACGAAAGAAGGTTCGGCTTTTTTTCCAACAACCTTGAACGCAGACATCAGCCCCCCCCCCGCCACCCTCCTCTATTTCTCCCCCCACCCCCACCCCTCCGCGTGTTGGGGTTTTTTTGGGGGGAGGGGAGGGGCTGTGCTTTTTATAGGAAGAGGTACGGGACATGTTGTGTTCTCATCAGCGCTATGTTTCCGTCTTATGAGCAATGTCTTCCTACTCATTTCATCTGCATCAAAACTTTAAAAGAGTGCTGTATAGGACACAAATACGCGCGCGTGTGCGTGAGTGATCGCGTGCGCGCGCGCGCCTGACAGAAGAGATGGAATCCTGAACGAGATCCTTGCTTGTTTCGAAGCGAAAAAGTTATATTGACGCAGAGACAGGCATTACTTGAGTATTTTCACCCAAACTGTTGCCAAAATGCGAGTTGAAAGTGTGTAGCCTGCGACAATTTCATCAGTTAAAAAGTGCGTTGCTTGTAACAATGTAAAGAAGATAAAGGACGGTGCTACTGAATAGTTAACATTTACTTTTTAAACCAAGCTACTTGCATTATGGAAAAAACCGTAAATACTGCCTTGCCATGAAGAATGACACACGATTGATACCAGTAGAATAAAGGACATGTCAACACCATTTCTCTTAACAAAACATTCTGATCCACCACAATAGCCATTGCGGTATGCTGCACCATGGTTCTCGTCCCATCAAGTAAAATACATACCCCCACTTTCATGTTAGTCATATGTCTGTCAGTATTTTTACAGTCAGCAAATTCATCTGGCAATAATGAGCAGATAAACGAGGGGGGATGTGAAAGTAGCGGTAGTAGTAGCAACAGCAGCAGCAACAGCAGCAGCAGCAGCAGCAGCAGCAGCAGCAGTAGTAGTAGTAGTAGTAGTAGTAGTAGTAGTAGTAGTAGTAGTAGTAGTAGTAGTAGTAGTAGTAGCAATAGTAGAAGTAGTAGCAGTAGCAGCAGCAGCAGCAGCAACAGGAGTAGTAGTAGTGTAGTAATAGCAGCAGCAGCAGCAGCAGCAGCAACAGCAGCAGCAGCAGCAGCAGCAGCAGCAGCAGCAGCAGCAGCAGCAGCAGTAGTAGTAGTAGTAGTAGTAGTAGTAGTAGTAGTAGTAGTAGTAGCAGCAGCAATAGTCCTTAATTAGTACGGGTATTTCACCTTTCAAACCTTCCAACATCTTTAACTCTCCTCTGCTACCATCAATACTTACTCTAACCTCACAAAGTTGGCTTACACTGACTGGTAGGTCTTTTAGGGTCCGACTATACACACAGTCATGGTGTGGGGATGGATGACGCAAACGGCAGACCGGGGAGAACGATTTGCGAACAGACTCCTCCATTAAAGCTTAATCCATCAAATCCTTTTCAGCTGTCACTTCCCACAGTCCTGCCAAGACGGATAACCACCAGGTCTAAAAAAAGTCTGAAGGACTTTTTTTTCTCCTTTACCCACAACATAATTGATCTGCGGCTTACTGAAATATAATCCAGTCCTAAAACTATCCTCTTTAAAATAGTCGCGTGTCGGGTTAGAAGCAAGAATTTGAGTATTAGCAGACGTGAAAATCAATGATACTATGTTTTCTGTCAAATGACTAACTGACAGATGGAATAAAACAAAAAGAAGAAAAAGAATTCTTAAAGTCTGAGAGGTTTGAACAAAGACTGAGTTAAATGTGTTCAGCTTTTACAGTCTGGGTGACTACTTGATCCACGTCAAGCACTGCGTCACCAATTGCTCTTATACTTTTGTTTTGTTTTCGGTTGTTATTGTTGTTGTCGTCTTTCTCGTTCCTCGACTAATAATATGGCAAGCTCACCATGGCAATAGTTCGCGTATGCGACCGTTTGCCTCACCAAATATTTATTTGTTTATTTTATTTCATTTTATTCTTTTATATCGAGGATAATGGAATAAGCACTTACGTGTTTTTTTACATCCAGTCCCCGTGTGTATGCGGTTTTGTAAATTGTCATATGTTCCCACCGGCACACAATGGCCAGCTCTTACGAAAAGCGGAACATGATTTAACGTGTGCGCAAGATGTTCTGCGTGCGTTCGCACACGGGGCCTCGGTTTATAGTCACCCGAAGGACTTTTGGGGAGAGTGGTGTC
>CM054144.1:36641401-36651428 GCA_028751875.1 Rapana venosa
CATGCGCGCGCGCGCGTGTGTGTGTATGTGTGTTCTAGATAATTAAGATCACCGGTGAACATAGCATCTATTGCTAAGAAAACAGTTCCTGTTTTGCTACACACTACAATGCCTAGGATCACCAGTTATAAAACAGCAATATAGAATACAAAACCGAAAATGTATTTTTGTTTGTGTCATATCAATACATAATTATGATCCATTTTCCCTATATGTAGATTTGGCAAGCATCAATTACAATAATGCACATAATGCCAAAAAGCATAGAACACTAAAAAAAACCAACCAACAACAACAACAATAACAACAACATACATTTCATAGTTTGTTGAAAATCATCGCATACAACACAATATTTATTTTATGTGATATCAATGTAAGCAGAGTGTGACAAGAAACTTAACATTCAAAACTGAAAACGTTTATCAAAGCTAGCAAAAGTGAAGTAAAACGGAATGTAAAAGTGTTATCTACGCTCTTGCAATTGAACACAGGATATCTGGTTTCGGTATATAACAATCTTCAATACCTTATCCTTAGTGCCATGGCATGTGCATGCATCTTAGTGAGTTGTAAGAATAAGACAACAAACAAACAGGAATATAATATATTTTGACGGAGACTGTAAGCTTTGACTTAATTATGGAGATGTTTGATATTATGCTGTGATACCATTGCACAACCATATTCCTGAATGGCTAACATTTAAATTGTAAGAGACATTCCTACTTTCGTAGAGATTTTAGCAATTCATGTTTAAATATGCGAGTTTTTGTGCTTGTTTTTCGTTGGTTTTTTAGTGGGTGATGCAGTTTTTCTTTTTTTTCTTTTTTAGTGGGGGGGGGGGGGTGTGCAGTTTTGGCAATGAGCAGCAACTGCCATGTGCATTGATAAAACTGTAAGATATCCAATGCAAACCTAGTTATGATTTTGTTATTGGTTGGTATTCATAATGTCTCATTATGAGGATGAAGAAGAGAACTGATCTTTCTCTCTCTAAAGAAGGAAGGAGGGCTGCCATAGAGAAGAAGCCGAAGGTTCAGAGCCATCAAAATCCGGAGACGGTTTATATTGCCAAAGAGCCATTGTGGAAATGGAAATAGTCGCCCAGGGGTAGCAATAAACCGCCCATATGCTGAGTCAGCAGTTAGCTTTCTCTTGCCAGAAGTCGCCAGTTTCACTGACTTATTCACAGGCTACACTTGTAAAGGTGTCCCTTGTAAGTCATACATTTAGGTATTAAAGGAGATGAGGCACATTACTGATAGCGTGAGTAAAGGTAAGGGTTTCTTAAGCCTAGATGGAAAGAAATCATAAAAGCACCCCCCCCCCAAAAAAAAAATATATATATATACACCAACGAAAATAACCACCACCAGAAACAGCACGGACACACCACATCCAATATCAAAACAATTGCAACTACGAAAAATTGAATGCAAGCAACTGTCAAAACTGAAGGCAACTCAGAAACAAAAAGATCCATGGATGATTCAATCGTCAGATTCTTGTTTAAATGCACACACACACACACGTACACACAAACACAACACACACACACACACACACACACACACACACACACACAACACACACACACACCACCACCACCACCACCACCACCGCCACCACCACAACCACCACCACCATCACACACGAGAAATAAATGATCGATGAATGCAATGACTTATTGGTGTTTTAGAAAGAGTATGGTCGTATCACAGATTAAGTTTGTGTAACTGTTGTCTGGTTTCAATCAATTAAGGTATTTTCTCTATCTTCATATCACAACAAAATCACGTGATCAGCTGCAAATGTAATGATTTCATAATGCAAAACATACCCTGAAAGGAAAAATAACTATTTACACACAAACAAGTACGATAAATATTGATCTAAGTTTCACATTCCACGACTTGTAAATAATAGGTGGGGACTTTTACGATCTCCTAGGTCAATTTCAAATGCAGAATTGACACCCCTCAATGTGTGTATATACACATGCAGAAGATCAAATGTACACATTAAAGATCATTTTATTCATACCAGCAGGAACAGAAACACAACATATCCAGCATACATTCCCGAAGTCAGTATGCCACTATCTTCATTTGGGCAAAACTAGACCACTTGCACACACAAAACCACACCATTGGTGTGTTTTGGAGCTCCCACCAAGGAGCGAAAAATAACATAATGATCACTAATTCGCACAAATCCAGTAACTAGGATGAAGGTACAAGAGAGATGGTCCAGCAAAGCCATCACTTCCAGCAGATCCTGTTCTCTAGACTCTGGGCCAGGAAGACAACTAGAATAGACAAATAACTGAATGGACAGGGTGGGCAGGTAGTGGATATACAGAGAGGGAGAGAGAGGAGAGAGAGAGAGAGAGAGAGAGAGAGAGAGGAGAGAGAGAGAGAGAGAGAGAGAGAGAGAGAGAGAGAGAGAGAGAGGAGACAGACAGACAGACAGACAGACAGACAGACAGACAGACAGACAGACAGAGGAGAGTGGGGGTTGCTTTGGCAAATCATGGTAGTTTCTGTGCCCAGAGGGGAACAGAGGACCTACATCAAATCATCAGCTATCATCTACCCTAAAGAGAAGCTTTGACATGCCTTTGATAGAATAGAGAATGCCCATGTGCGAGTGAGTGCATACGCGCGCGCGCGCGCGCGCGCGTGCGCGCGTGTGTGTGTGTGTGTGTGTGTTTGTGAGATTTCGCTGCTGTTGTCGTCTGTTGGTAGTGTTGTTGTTGTTGCTTGGATGTGGCTGCTGTTGTTGTAGCTGTTGTATATGTTACTGCAGTCATTGCTCCTTTCTCCTCTGCCATATTGACTAGCAAACTAGGGATTGTCCACACTGCTGAACGAGTTCATGGCACCGTCTCAAACTCAGAAGATCAGATAGTACCTTTAAAGAAGAGCAGTTAAGTTGAGAGCCATCCAAACCTTAAGACACATTAAGATATTGTCAGTGCTTTTCTTTGTAAAGGTACTAGTGGCCTTGGTGTCGTTGTAAAAAGCCAGTGTAGTGTAGCCACCAGTTTTATGTTTTTCACGAGTAATTCCTTCTCTCTCTCTCTCACTCTCTCTCTATCTTTCTTTCTCTATGTCTCTCAGACACCAATTTCAAGATTACTCCAGTGAGTTACAAGTTCGGATCAAATTGTATTTCCTAAGAATTAAGTAAAATGTAAGTTACTAGACAGCTTTGGAACATAATCAGGTTTCAGGTATTTAAAACAAGTGTTTACATTTGTCTTTAACAATCGTTCCTTAGTGATGTTGGCACTGTTGGATGCTGGTCAGCTGCCTCTTTTTCTATGACTTCTATGACTTCTACCTTTTTCTCAAAAAGTGTGGACATCAGATCGTGTCTATGGGTTTTCTGTTGGCATGACTAACATATCTCAACCCTGTTTATCAATGTCACTTAAAATGTGTCTCAGTACTGAGAGTTCAGTTAGAATGCTTTCATTTATTTTGCTGTCTGACAATTTGACTCTTAGAAGTAACCTGTAGAGTTGGATTTTGGTTACGTAGTGTTCACGTTTCTGATTTATATAGCAATACAGAGCAGATTCGTGTTCGGAAAATTCTATTTTTGATATTATTTAGGTATGCCTCTGCCTTCCAAATGTTGTTAAACGGAGTCATCTTTTACTTCACCATATTGAATCTAGCCTTAATGCCTTTTAGACAGAAACCATTGCTCTTTTTTTAAAAGATCAGAATACCTCTAAACAGTTTGCACGCATTCAACATATAAAAATCAGCTAGAAAAATAATTTAAGCAAACCGGAAAGCATAACATTTCAATGTAGTAAAATTGGTTTGGCAACATTTTGGAAGAGCAACAAACTCTAGATTTGCTTCATGTAATTTGATAGGTGGCGGGTAGACCATTTCCGATCATGAACACCTGTGTTGATTTTCATGAAGATGTAGCACAATGGCTTCAAAACAAAAATATGAATGCCTAATACAGTGTGTGTGTGTGTATGTGTGTGTGTGTGTGTGTGTGTGTGTTGTGTGTTTTGTGTGTGTGTGTATGTGTGTGTCTGCTCGCCCAAGCCGCATGTTGGAGAAAGAGAGGTGTGTGTGTGTGTGGGGGGGGGGGGTGTGCATGTGTGCGTGTTTGTGTATGTGTGAGAGACAGACAGAGAGACAGACAAACATACAGAAAGGCTGACAGAAAGACAGACAGACAGATAGACTGACAGACAGACATACACAGAGAAACCGAGACAAAGACAGAAAGACACATGCAGGACAAAAACACAAAGAAGACAGATCAACATACACAGAATGAGACAGTCCAAAATCCAGAAAGATGAAGCAATCTCCACGAGCAAATAGAAAGAGGCAAATGCAGGGACAAAGAGTATGCGTGTGTGCGTGGACCTTTATATTGCGCGTTGACAGCCCAGTCCCAATGACATTAATGACTTCACGTGGCATTCCTCTTCATATTTGTTCGATCAGAGCACTGTTTGCATTGCTGGAGGCCCTTGTATGGAACACTGATGATGATGCATGGGGATGAATAAATCTAATTCACGTAGATAGACTCGTCCAGTCATTTCCTATTTTTTAATCTCTGGTTTATAATGGTTCTGTTTCTGTGGAAGGAAATGTGCTGAAATATGGAGGATGACATGTGAACTATTCTATTGTGCAAATTATGAACTTAAGACGCTTTTTACATATCTTAATTTTGTCTTTCTGTAGCGTTTTTGTTTACTTTTCTAGTTGTTTTTTTTCTGGTTTGTTTTTGTTGCTGTTTTTGTTTGCTTTTGTTTTGTTTTTAAGTCAGTTTTGTTTTCCTTATTCTGATGGTGATGTTTACCTTAAGTTATTTCCTTGTTTCTTTTTGCCATTTTATATTCTATTACTTTTTAAACTTATTTTTATGTGTTCTTGTTTTCTTTTTCTTGTCTCCTTTTCTTTCAGTCTTTCTGTCTGTCTGTCTTTCTTCTTTTGTTTTTCTTTGTGTGTGTCTTTCTTTGTTTTTTGGTTCTTTCTGTCTTTCTGTATTTATTTATTTCTGTCTTTCTTTCTTTCTTGTTGCACACTTTATTCTCTTGTTGCTGTTAACTCATTCTTCTCTGTAATTTGTTCCAGTAGATCTGTTGCTGTTGCTGTTTTTGAAACAGAAACAAGCATATTGACAGGGAGCGTCAAAAATACAAAAGTTTCCTAGTCAAACACAGTTCTGCTTTTTGTACATAAATCAGATAAAAATGGGCAGGAATTTTAATTATGAATATCGACTGCATGTGAGCTCTCTCTCTCTCTCTCTCTCTCTCTCTCTCCTCTCTCTCTCTCTCTCTCTCCTCTCTCTCTCTCTCTCTCTCTCTCTCTCTCCTCTTCTCTCTGGGTATGTGCATGTGTATGTATCTGTGTGTGTATCTGTGTCAGCCTGTCTGTCTGCCTGTCAGTCTGCATGTGTCATGTCTGTGTGAGTGTGCATGCAAATTGATCATACTGGCAAATGTGACAATAGATACATGTATATCATTGCGTCAAAATTTCAACATGTTTATATTCTGAACTAAGGCAGGCTGGGCTTTAGACAGTAAATGTTGAGAAACCAACAAACAAAAAGACAACAACAACAACAGCCTGCCATAGCAATATGAAGCTGAAGTCAATACTAACGAACGCAAATGATTCATCTACAGCTAATAATTATAATTTCAAAAGGCCCTTTCCTTGTCCCCTGCTGGCCTCTTTGTTCATAGCCCGAGGGCTGTCTGTGAGTGGGGAGTGCAGTGGAGTGTCGTTAATGTCTCCGTTACTGCATACATAATGAGTTATTTGCACCTTTATGAGAAGAGGTGGAGTTTTGCTTGGTATTCATTATGTCTCTTTATGAGGATGAAGAAGATAACTTCTCTCTCTAAGGAAGTAAGTAGATCTACAGTAGAGAAGAAGCCGAAGGTTCAGAGCCATCAAAACATGGAGACGGTTTATATTGCCAAAGAGCCATTGTGGAAAGGGAAATAATGGCCATGGGGTAGCAATAAAATGCCCATATGCAAAGTTAGCAGTTAGCTTTCTCTTGCCAGAAGTCACCAGTTTCACTAACTAATTCACAGGTTACAGTTTTGAAGGTGTCCCTTGTAAGTCATACATTTAGGTATTGAAGGAGATGAGGCACACTACTGATATCGTGAGTGAAGGTAAGAGTTTCTTAAGCCAGAATGAAAAGGAATCATAAAAGCCCCCCCCCCCCCCCATCCCTCCACCAGAAAAAATATATATGCATTTATATATAGAGAGAGAGAGAAAGAGGAGAGAGAGAGACAGATAGATATATGAAGATATAGATATAGCATATATATTTACTATATAGATATATATTATATATTATATATATATATATATTATATATATATATATTACGTATATATATATATTTATATTATATTAAATATGCACCAACGAAAATAACCATCTCCAGAAACAGCACTAGCACACCACATAAAATATAAAAACAATTGCAACAACGAAAAATTGAATGCAAGCAACTCTCCAAACTGAAGTCATTTCAGAAACAAAACTATCCATTGATGACTCCATCGTGAGATTCTTGTTTAAATATAAACACACAACACTACACACAAACGTATACACACATACACACACACAAACGTACACACACACACACACACCACCACCACCACCACCACCACCACCACCACCACCATCACACATGAGAAATGAATGATGATGAATGCAATGACTTATTGGTGTTTTAGAAAGAGTATGGTCCTATCACAGATTAAATTTTTGTAACTGTTGTCCAGTTTCAATCAATTAACGTATTTTCTCTATCTTAATATCACAATAAAGTCTCTTGATCAACTGCAAATATAACGATTTCATAAGGCAAAACATACCCTGAAAGGAAAAAAAACTTTACATACAAACAAGTACAATAAATATCGATCTAAGCTTCACATTCCACGACTGGTAAATTATAGGTGGGAGCTTTTACCATCTCCTAGGACAATTTCAAACGCAGACTTTTACAGACCTCGATTCGTGTATATACACATGCAGCAGATCAAATATGCATGTTAAAGATCCCTTAATTCATACCAGCGGAAACAGAAACACAACATATCCAGCATACATTCCCAAAGTCAAAATGCGGCTACCTTTATTTGGGCAAAACTAGACCACTTGCACACACACAAAACCACGTTTGTGCGTTTCCGAGCTCCCAGCAAGGAACCAAAACTAAAATAATGATCCCTGATTCACTCAAATCCAGTAACTACCACGAAGGTACAAGAAGAGATGGTCAAATAAAGCCATCACTTCCAGCAAATCTTGTTCTATCCTCTGGGCCAAGAAGACAAATAGAAAAGACAAAGAAATGGACGGGATGAGTAGGTAGTGGGCATAGTGTGAGAGAAGAGAGAGAGAGATGAGAGAGAAGAGTGAAGAGGGAGAGAGAGAGAGAGGAGAGACAGGAAGGACAGAGACAGAGAGACAGAGAGAGAAGAGAGAGAGAGAGAGTGGGATAGAGAGACAGACAGACAGACACAGAGAGAGGAGAGGGGCGGTGCTTTGGCAACTTATGGTAGTCTGTGTGCCCAGAGGGGAACAGTGGACATACATCAAATCATGAGCTATCACCTACCCTAAAGAGAAGCTTTGACATGTCTTTCACATAATAAAAAACGCCCACGTGCAAGTGGGTGCATACGTGTGTGTGTCTGTGTGTGTGTGTGTGCGCGTGCGCGCGCGCGCGCACTTGTATGTGTGTGTGTATTGTCAGTGTATGTGTGTGTGTGTGTGTGTGTGTGGTGTGTTGTGTGTGTGTGTTTGTGATTTCGCTGCTGTTGTCGTCTGTTGGTAGCATTGTTGTTGTTGCTTGGATGTGGCTGCTGTTGTTGTAGCTGTTGTAGATGTTACTGCAGTCATTGCTCCTTTCTCCTCTGCCATATTGACTAGCGAACCAGGGGTTGTCGACACTGCTGAACGCGTTCATGACACCGTCTCAAACTTAGAAGATCAGATAGTACCTTTAAAGAAGAGCAGTTAAATTGTGAGCCATCAAAACCTTGAGGCACATTAAGATAATGTCAGTGCTTTTCTTTGTGAAGGTACCAGTGGCCTTGGTGTCTTTGTAAGAAGCCAGTGTAGTGTAGCCACCAGTTTTATGTTTTTCATGAGTAATTCCTTCTCTCTCTCTCTCTCTCTCTCTCTCTCTCTCTCTCTCTCTCTCTCTCTCTCTCTCTCTCTCTCTCTCTCTCTCTCACTCTCTCTCTCTGTCTCAGACACCAATTTCAAGATTACTCCAGCGAGTTACAAGTTCGGTTTGATTTTATTTCCTAAGTATTCAGTACAATGTAGGTTACTAGATAGCTTTGGAACATAATCAGGTTTCAGACATTTCAAACAAGTGTGTAGATTTGTCTTTTAAAATCTGTCCTTAGTGATGTTGGCACTGTGGATGCTGGTGAGCTGCCTCTTTTGCTATGACTTTTACCTTGTTCTCGAAAAGTTTTGTCATCAGATCGTGTCTATGTGTTTCTGTTGGCATGACTAACATATCTCAACCCGAACTTATCATTGTCACTTAAAATGTGTCTTAGTACTGAGAGTTCAGTGAGAATGCTTTCATTTGTTTTGCTATCTGACCATTTGACTCTTGGAAGTCACCTGTAGAGTTGGTTTTGGCTATGTATTGTTCACATTTCTGGTTTATATAGCAATACAGAGCAGATTCGTGTTCGGAAAATTCTATTTTTGATATTATTTAGGTATGCCTCTGCTTTCTCAACGTTGTTAAACGGAGTCATCTTTTACTTAGCCATATTGAATCTAGCCTTGATGCCTTTTAGACAGAAACCATTGCTCTTTTTTTAAAAAGACCGAAATACCTCTGACAAGTGTGCACGCATTCCACATAGAAAAACAGCTGGAAAAAAAATTAAGCAAACCAGAAAGCATAACATTTCAATTTTGTAAAATTGGTTCAGTAAGATTTGGGAAGAGGAAAAAACTCTAGATTTGCTTATGTAATTTGAGAGGTGGTGGCTAGAACATTTCCAATCATTCACACCTGTGCTGATTGTCATGAAGATATAACACAATGGCTTCAAAACAAAAATAATTATATGGCAAAGGTGAATGCCTAATATAGTGTGTGTGTGTGTGTGTGTGTGTGTGTGTATGTGTGTGTATGTGTGTGTGTGTGTGCTCCTCCCGGCAGCGTGTGCGAGAGAGAGAGAGAGAGAAGAGAGAGGAGAGAGAGAGAGAGAGAGAGGAGAGAGAGGGAGAGGAGAGAGAGAGTGGAGGTGGGGGGTGTGTGTGCTTGCATGCGTGGGTGGGTGTGTATGTGAGAGAGAGAGAGAGACAGAAGAGAGAGAAGAGGAGAGAGAGAGAGAGAGAGAGAGAGAGAGAGAGACAAACATACAGAAAGGCTGACAGAAAGACAGACAGACAGATAGACTGACAGACAGACACAGAGACACATAGACAAAGACAAAGAGACACATGCACAGACAAAAATACAGAGAAGACAGATCAACATACAGAGAATGAGACAGTCCAAAATCCAGGAAGATGAAGCAATCTCCACGAGCAAATAGAAAGAGGCGATTGCAAGGACAAAGAGTATGCGTGTTGTGTGTGTGTGTGTGTGTGTGTGTGTGCATGGACCTTCATATTGCGTCGCTGACAGCCCAGTCCCAATGACATTAATGACTTCATGTGGCATTCCTCTTCATATTTGATCGCTCAGAGCACTGTTTGCATTGCTGGAGGCCCTTGTATGGGACACTGATGATGATGCATGGGGATGAATGAATCTAATTCACGCGGGTAGACTCGTCCAGTCATTTTCATTTTTTGTTATCTCTTGTTTAAAATTGTTTTGTTTCTGTGGAAGGTAATGTGCTGAAATATGGAGGATGACATGTGAACTATTCTCTTGTGCAAATTATGAATGAAAGACGCTTTTTACATATCTGAATTTTGTCTTTCTTTTAGCGTTTTTTTTT
>CM054144.1:36651928-36659428 GCA_028751875.1 Rapana venosa
GTTTTTGGGCAATCTCCGGGTGACAGTTACCATAGTCACAGAGGTTTGGGAAGGACATCACATCCTCTGTAGCTGGATTTTAGGCTGTCACGGTACATCATTTTTTTGGGTGCACCGACTTGGCTAGGAAGGAGGGGGTGTTGTCGATGTAGGCAACCCCTTCCCCTGAATGCAGGCGTGTCTCAGATTGGCTGTCGATCGTGAAGCAGCCTCTCTGAGCGGGTGTCGTCCAAGGGGAGGAAGGAGTGAGGAGGCATTAGTGCGGCCCGGGGAAACACGTCTCTGGCAGTCGGATCAGCCTGCCCCAATCTGCTGAAGAAACAGGCCTGTGTAGCAGCTATTGATCTCTAGGTGGAATACCACATGTTGATGAGGGGTGAAGGGGGGCGGACAATTGCCATTTACACAGGTGGTCGACAGTCAGGCCAGGCACTGACAGGTTACAGAGGGTGGTGGGGTGTGTGTTGTGTGTGTGTGTGGTGTGTGTGTGTGTGTGTGTGTGTGTGTGTGTGTGTGTGTGGGTGTGTTGTATTGTAGTGTAGGGTGTGTTTGTTTGGGGGGGGGAGGGATTTTGCTGCTTTTGTCATCTGTTGGTAGCGTTGTTGTTGTTGCTTGGATGTGGCTGCTGTTGTTGTAGCTGTTGTAGATGTTACTGCAGTCATTGCTCCTTTCTCCTCTGCCATATTGACTAGCAAAGCAGGGGTTGTCCACACTGCTGAACGCGTTCATGACACCGTCTCAAACTTAGAAGATCAGATAGTACCTTTAAAGAAGAGCAGTTAAGTTGAGAGCCATCAAAACCTTGAGACACATTAAGATACTGTCAGTGCTTTTCTGTGTGAAGGTACCAGAGGCCTTGGTGTGTTGTAAGAAGCCAGTGTAGTGTAGCCACCAGTTTTATGTTTTCAGGATTTAATTCTCTCTCTCTCTCTCTCTCTCTCTCTTCTCTCTTTTCTCTCTTCTTCTCTCTCTCTCTCTCTCTCTCTCTCTCTCTCTTTTCTCTCTCCTCTCTCCCTGTCTGTTTGTCTGTCTGTCTGTCTCTCAGACCCCAATTTCTAGATTACTCCAGCGAGTTACAAGTTCAGTTCGAATTTTGTTTCCTAAGGATTAAGTACAATGTAGGTTACTAGACAGCTTTGGAACATAATCAGGTTTCATACATTTAAAACAAGTGTTTACATTTGTGTTTTAAAATCTGTCCTTGGTGATGTTGGCACTGTTGGATGCTGGTGAGCTGCCTCTTTTGCTATGACTTCTATTTTGTTCTTGAAAAGAGTGGTCATCGTATTAATAATAATAATAATGTATGGAATTTATATAGCGCTGAATCTTGTAAAGCAACAAATCAAAGCGCTCAGATTTTATTTCATACCACTTTAAGTCACGGCAGATTTCTCTCCGTGAAATTCGGGCTGCTCTCCCCGGGGAGAGCGGGAGAACGCGTCGCCACTTAGCGCTGCGCCACCCTTTCACCACTTTTTTTTTTTTTTTTTTTTTTCTGCAGCTGTATTTGTTTCCTATCAGAGTGGCTTTTTTCTAAGAATTTGCCAGGGACAACTCTCTTGTTGCCGTGGGGGTTTTTTACGTGCGCTAAATAATTACGTGTAACACACGGGACCTCGGTTTATCGTCTCATCCGAAAGACTAGCGCCCAGACCACCACTCATGGTCTAATGGATGGGGGAAAAATTTCCGGTCCAAACGGGGTACGAACCGCCGCACAATTCAGACCCGGACTTTTCGCTTTCTAGACAGGCGCGTTACCTCTAGACCACTGATCCACAGACCGATATTGTGTCTATCTGTTTCTGTTGGCATGACTAAAATATCTCAACCAGTGCTTATAAATGTCACTTAAAATGTGTCTTAGTACTGAGAGTTCATTGAGAATGCTTTCATTTATTTTGCTGTCTGACCATTTGACTCTTAGAAGCGACCTGTAGAGTTGAGTCTTAGCTACATAGTGTTCATGTTTCTGATTTATATAGCAATACAGAGCAGATTCGTGTTTGGAAAATTCTATTTTTGATATTATTTTGGTATGTCTCTGCCTCCCAAACGTTATTAAACCGAGTCATCTTTTAATTAGCCATATTGAACCTAGCCTTAATGCCTTTTAGACAGAAAGCATTGCTCTTTTTTAAAAAGACCAATATACCTTTAAAAAATTGCACGCATTCCACATAAAAAAGCAGCTAGAAACATAATTTAAGCAAACCGGAAAGTATTACATTTCAATTTAGTAAAATTGGTTTGGCAAGATTTGGAAAGCGCAAAAACTCTATATTTGCTTCATGTAATATGAGAGGTGGCGGGTAGAACATTCCCAATCATTAACACCTGTGTTGATTCTCATGAAGATGTAGCACAATGGCTTCAAAATAGTAATAATTATATGGCAAAGTTGAATGCCTAATACAGTGTGTATGTGTGTGTCTCTGTGTGTGTGTGTGTCTGCTCACCCAAGCCCCATGTGGGAGAGAGAGAGGGAGGCGGGGGGGGGGGGGGGGTTGTCGGTATGTGCGCCAGCGTGTGTGTGTGTGTGTGTATGTGTGAGAGTTAGAGAGACAGACAAACATACAGAAAGGCTGACAGAAAGACAGACAGACACACTGACAGACAGACATACACAGAGAAACCGAGACAAAGACAGAAAGACACATGCAGGACAAAAACAGAGAAAAGACAGATCAACATACACAGAATGAGACAGTCCAAAATCCAGAAAGATGAAGCAATCTCCACGAGCAAATAGAAAGAGGCGAATGCAGGGACAAAGAGTATGCGTGTGTGCGTGGACCTTCATATTGCGCCGCTGACAGCTCAGTCCCAATGACATTAATGACTTCACATGGCATTCCTCCTCATATTTGATCGCTCAGAGCACTGTTTGCATTGCTGGAAGCCCTTGTATGGGACACTGATGATGATGCATGGGGATGAATGAATCTAATTCACACAGATTGACTTGTCCAGTCATTTCCATTTTTTTAATCTCTGGTTTATAATGGTTTTGTTTCTGTGGAAGGCACTATACTGAAATATAGACAATGACGTTCAAACTGTTCTAATGGGCAAATTATAAATTTAAGACACTTTTTGAATATCTTAAGTTTGTCTTTCTATAGCTTTTAGTTGTTTTTTTCTGGTTTGTTTTTGTTTCTGTATTTTTTTTTTTATCAGTTTGTTTTCTTTTGCTCTGATGTTAATTTCTACCCTAAGATATTTCCGTGTTCTTTTTTGCCATTTTCTATTCTCTTCCTTTTTTATTATTTTTATCTGATTCTTGTTTTCTTTTCCTTGTCTTTCTTTCTTTCTTTCTTTCTTTCCTTCAGTCTTTCTGTTTTTCTTTCTTTCGTTCTCTCTTTTTTTTCTTTCTGTCTGTGTGTCTTTCTTTCTTTCTTTGGTTCTTTCTGTCTTTCTGTATTTCTTTCTTTCTATCTTTCTTTCTTTCTTGTTACACACTTTCTGTCTCTTTTTGCTGTTAACTCATTCTTCTCTGTAATTTGTTCCAGTAGATCATGTTGCTGTTGCTCTTATTGAAATATCCACTGCAGGTAAACTCTCTCCTCTCTTCTCTCTCCTCTCTCTCTCCTCTCTCTCTCTCCTCTCTCTCTCTCTCTCTCTCTCTCTCTCTCTCTCTCTCTCTCTTTCTCTGGGTATGTGCATGTGTGTGTCTGTGTATGTGGCCGTGTCACTCTTTCCGTCTGTTTGTCAGTCTGCATGTCTTAAGTCTGTGTGAGTACATTGGCCATACTGGCAACAGTGACAAGAAATTCATATATATCATTGCATCAAAATGTCAACATGTTTATATTCTGAAACTAAGGCAGGCTGGGCTTTCAGCAGTAAATATTGAGAAACCAATAAACAGCAAGACAACAACAACAACAGCCCCTCATAGCAATATCAAGCTGAAATCAATACTAACAAACACAAATGATGCATTTACAGCTAATAATCATAATTTCAAAGGGCCCTTTCCTTCTCCACCACTGGCCTCTTTGGTCATAACCCCGAGGGCTGTCTGTGAGGAGGAGTGCAGTGGAGTGTCGTTAATGTCTCCGCTACTGCATGAATAATGAGTTATTCCCGCCTTTATGAGAATAGGTGGAGTGTTGTGCTGTGTGAGTGCGTGTGTGTTGTGTGTGTGTGTGTGTGTGTGTGTGTGTGTGTGTGTGTGTGTGTGTGTGTGTGTGCGCTCGCGTTTGTGTGTGTGTGAGAGAGAGAGAGTGAAAGAGAGAGAGCTAGTGCAAGACTAGGGTGCATGCTCTCTCTGTCTTTCTGTTTGTCTGTCTGTCTGTAGGGGAGCCTTATCTGACTGTATGTAAGCTTAGATATTATGCACCCACCACTCCTGCAGCTTCTATCACAGAAAAAAAGATTCAACCTATATACTTAAGAAAATAATTCTGTTTATTTTGTTTCTGACCTGATCCAAAAACGAAGAGTTTGTAAGAACTTCTTAAACATTTCTGACCTTACATAATACAAGTATATGCAATGTAGACACACCAGAGGTGGTGATGAACATAACTGTGTGAAGTTTCTTCTGATCTCAGATATAAGAAAATGTGGAATTATAAAGACGTATTACTTATCTGTGTCCCTATATAAGATAAATATTGTTTAACAATTGAAAATTGCTACAGACATCAGATAAAAAATAGGGAGTTATTCGGACATCTTAGGTATATCTAATATCACATACAATAAACAATGCAATTTGTGGACATGAGAGGTAAATATACACCAACAAAAATAACCACTACTGGAAACAGCACAAGCACACCACATAAAATTAAAAAAAACAATTGCAACAACAAAAAATTGAATGCAAGTTCTCTCGAAACTGAAGACAATTCAGAAACAAAACTATCCATTGATGATTCAATAGTGAGATTCTTCTTTAAATATAAACACACACATACACACAAACGTACACACACACACACACACACACACCACCACCACCACCACCGCCACCACCACCACCACCATCACACATGAGAAATGAATGATGATGAATGCAATGACTTATTGGTGTTTTAGAAAGAGTATGGTCGTATCGCAGATTAAATTTTTGTAACTGTTGTCCAGTTTCAATCAATTAATGTATTTTCTCTATCTCAATATCACAATAAAATCGATCAACTGCAAATATAACGATTTCATAAGGCAAAACATACCCTGAAAGGAAAAATAACTTTACATACAAATAAGTACATTAAATACCGATCTAAGCTTCACATTCCACGACCAGAAAATTATAGGTGCGAACTTCTACCATCTCCTAGGACAATTTCAAACGCAGACTTTTACAGACCTCGATTCGTGTATATACACATGCAGCAGATCAAATATGCATGTTAAAGATCCCTTAATTCATACCAACGGAAACAGAAACACAACATATCCAGCATACATTCCCAAAGTCAAAATGCGGCTACCTTTATTTGGGCAAAACTAGACCACCTGCACACACACAAAACCACACCGTTGGTGCGTTTCGGAGCTCCCAGCAAGAGACCAAAACTAAAATAATGATCCCTGATTCACTCAAATCCAGTAACTACAACGAAGGTACAAGAAGAGATGGTCTAACAAAGCCATAACTTCCAGCGGATCTTGTTCTATCCTCTGGGCCAAGAAGACAAATAGAAAAGACAAAGAAATGGACAGTGTGGGTGGGTAGTGGGCATATGTGAAGAGAGAGAGACAGAGAGAGAGCGAGAAAGAGAAAGAGAGAGAGAGATGAGAGAGGGAGAGAAAGAGAAGAGAGAGAGAGAATGAGATAGAGAGACAGACAGACACAGAGAGAGGGGAAGGGGGGGTACTTTGGCAACTATAGCAGTCTGTGTGCCCAGAGGGGAACAGAGGACATACATCAAATCATGAGCTATCACCTACCCTAAAGAGAAGCTTTGACATGCCTTTGATAGAATAGAGAATGCCCACACGTGAGTGGTGCATACATTGAGAGTGTGTGGTGTGTGTGATGTGTGTGTGTGTGTGTGTGTGTGTGTGTGTGTGTGTGTGTGGTAAGTGTGTGTGTGTGTGTGGTTGTCAGTGTATGTGTGTGTGTGTGTGTGTGTGTGTGTGTGTGTGTGTGTGTGTGTGTGTGTGTGTGTGTGTGTGTGGTGTGTGTGTGTGTGTGTGTGTGAGATTTCGCTGCTGTTGTCTGTTGGTAGTGCTGTTGCTGTTGCTTGTATGTGGCTGCTGTTGTTGTAGCTGTTGTAGATGTTTCTGCAGTCATTGCTCCTTTCTCTTCTGCCATATTGACTTGCAAACCAGGGGTTGTCCACACTGCTGAACAAATTCATGGCACCGTCTCAAACTCAGACGATCAGATAGTGCCTTTAAAGAAGAGCAGTTAAGTTGAGAGCCATCCAAACCTTGAGACACATTAAGATATTGTCAGTGCTTTTCTGTGTGAAGGTACCAGTGGCCTTGGTGTCGTTGTAAGAAGCCAGTGTGGTGTAGCCACCAGTTTTATGTTTTTCACAGAAATGTCCTCTCTCTCTCTGTCTGTCTGTCTGTCTGTCTCTCTGTCTGTCTCTCTCTCTGTCTCTCTCTCTCTCTCTCTCTCTCTCTCTCTCTCTCTCTCTCTCTCTCTCCTCTCTCTCTCTCTCTCTCACTCTCTGTGTCTCAGACACCAATTTCAAGATTACTCCAGAGAGTTACAAGTTCGGTTCAATTTTATTTCCTAAGTATTCAGTACAATGTAGGTTACTAGACAGCTTTGGAACATAATCAGATTTCAGACATTTCAAACAAGTGTGTAGATTTGTCTTTTAAAATCTGTCCTTAGTGATGTTGGTACTGTTGGATGCTGGTGAGTTGCCTCTTTTGCTATGACTTCTACCTTGTTCTCAAATTGTGTGGACATCAGATTGTGTCTGTGTGTTTCTGTTGGCATGATAACATATCTCAGCTGTGCTTATCAATGTCACTTAAAATGTGTCTTAGTACTGGGAGTTCATTGAGAATGTTTTCATTTATGTTGCTGTTGGACCATTTGACTGTTAGAAGTGACCTGTAGAGGTGGATTTTGGTTGTGTAGCGTTCACGTTTCAGATTTATATAGCAATACAGAGCAGATTCGTGTTCGGAAAATTCTATTTTTGGTATTATTTAGGTATGCCTCTGCCTTCCAAATGTTGTTAAACTGAGTCATCTTTTACTTCACCATATTTAATCTAACCTTGATGCCTTTTAGACCAAAAGCATTGCTCTTTTTATAAAAGACCGAAATGCCTATAAAAAGTATGAACGCATTCCACATATAAAAAAGCAGCTAGAAAAATAATTTAAGCAAACCAGAAAGCATAACATTTCAATTTTGTACAATTGGCTTGGCAACATTTGGGAAGAGCAACAAACTCTAGATTTGCTTCATGTCATTTGAGAGGTGGCGGCTAGAACATTTCCAATCATTAACACCTGTGCTGATTGTCATGAAGATGTAGCAAAATGGCTTCAAAATAACAATAATTATAT
>CM054144.1:36664428-36674428 GCA_028751875.1 Rapana venosa
TCTGTCTGTCTTCTCTATCACACACACACACACACACACACACACACACTCTCTCTCTCTCTCTCTCTCTCTCTCTCTCCCTCACACACACACACACACACTCTCTCTCTCGCGCGCGCTCTCTCTCTCTCTCTCTTTCTCTCTCTCTCTCTCTCTCTCTCTCTCTCTCTCTCTCCTCTCTCTCTCTCTCTCTCTCTCTCTCTCTCTCTCTCTCTCTCTCTCTCTCTTCCATCAATAACGTTGTTTTAGCAACAAAGAATATTTGACATCAAAAGCTGCTTTATATTAATGATGGATAGTTTTGGTCCTCTACGCCTCCCGTTTTCATCCCCCCCCCAAAAAAAACAACAACAAACAACAACAACCCAACCAAACAATCTTTCTCTGTGTCCAAGGCCAGTTCCTCTGGCAAAAAAAGATAACCAAGTTTTGCGCAAAATGAAAGGACATAGCAGCAGTAGAAGGGGGGAGGGGGGGGATGTAGAGAGGAGGAGGAAGGGGAAGGTTGGGGGAGGATAAAGGGCGCGTAAGGGGGGAGGGTGGGGAAGGATCGCATCATTAATTTCGCAAGTCATGGTATAATTGGTTCCTGGCAACCTGAGTGGTGAAAGAAGCAGCAGAGAAGGATGCAGAAAAAAAACATCAGAAATTACGAGACAGAGATAGAGACAGACAGACAGACAGACAGATAGACTGACTGACTGACAGACAGACATATAGGCAGACAAACCCGCAGAACATCTTGCGCACATGTTAAATCTTGTTCCGCTTTTCGAAAAAGTGTAGGCCATTGTGTGTGTTGGAACATATGACAAGATTTATGGAGCCCCATAATCACGGAGACTGGATTGAAAAAGCACATGGGCGCTTATTCCATGATCCTCCGCATAAATAAATAAATAAATAATAAAACAAACAGAAAGAAAGATATAAAGAGATAGAGAAACAGAGAGAACAGACAGAGACAAAGACAAAGATGGAAACAGATAAAAAAGAGTCATATAGACATACAGACAGGCAGAGGCAAATACAAAAGACAGAAATACATACATACATACACACACACACAGAGAAAAGCATGGAAACAATGCACAAGAACACACTACCCCTTAACAGCCAAGTTCGGGGAGAGTCAAGTGTCATGATAGCATGCATATCATTCACTGCAAGTCCCCACTTTTGTCGTCTGCATGGCTGACTAATGCTTGCTATTGCCCCCAGTAGCAATGTAAACAAGGATGGGTTGCGTGGGCAAATAATATAAAAAAAATGTAGGGGGAGGGGAGGGTGTGGGGTGGGGGTGGGTGGATTGTAGACACAGGGAGATAAAATGGCCTCTATGATCATGACATAGATTAACTCTATGAGGACTGCAGGGATTTGCTGATGGGCAATTTTGGTGACGTGGGTCGGGGTAGGTGGGACAGACAGACAGGCAGGCAGGCAGATACAGACAGAGGTAGACAGACAGTCAGTCAGTCAGTCAGAGAGACAAGCAGACTGACAGGCAGCCACACACACACACACACACACACACACACACATGGATAACCACACGCACACACACATACTTAAAATGCACACACGCATGCGCGCACGCGCGCACACACACAGGCACGCACGCACACACACACACGCACGCGCGCGCACACACACACGCACGCGCACGCACACACACACACACACACACGCACACGCACGCGCGCACACACACACACGTACACACACATCGGAGTCTGTCCCGAAAACTGGGGAGCGTGTCAGTATGAATATTATCATCCCTTCTTCTCTATCCTTCTCTTTTTTTTTTTGGCTTGTACCTTTTCTCCATGTCCTTCTCTAGTTTCTGCCATTTGTTGGTCTATTGTGCTGCCTTGTTCTCTTGAAAGACATAGAAGATGACAATTCTCCCCCATGCCGAAGTCGAATGTGCTGGGCCTGACTTGTCAGGAGCTTCACGTCAGCGCAATTCATGCTCGCTCAGATGACATACAGCTATAATTGCTATTTGAGTATTCGACAAGAAGACATCGAGAAAGATATTCAATGAAAAATTGACAGATTATGGGGAATGACAAATAGGCTGCACACATACTTTCGAAAAATAAGCAAGAGGGAAAAATTGACGGGTGCAACGATGTCGACGACGACAATAAAACAACACAAGATCAGTAGCAGTATCAACAGCAGTAGCAACAACAACAACAACAACATGACAACAAAGATGATGAAGAAAAAAGCATGAATATGTGTGTTCAAGGCGGAGGGAGTTAAACTTTAGACAAGATGTATTCGTAAAAAATGCTGATTTCTTAAAGCACACTGCTGTTTGCGAAATACTGAATATTAATAGACACATGAGGGACATCAGCTGAAGACGGAGGATAACATCAGACCAAAATTAAAAACTCTGCTATGACGTGTGTACTGGAGAAAAGTAAAGTTTCTCTCGGGACTTTAGGGCATAAACATGTCGATCTTCTTCATCAGTGAATACTGATGAGTGGAAACATTAGCAGGCATTTCAATGCAAAAATAACATCTATGTTTTGTCACAATGTAATCGGACAACAATTTGAATAACATCAACTAAAAATGCTGAAAAGTTCCTGTTCACAAAAATGGGTCACTCTGTACCATTTCTTATATGGCTATTAGAAACATAATATTTATGAGCGCGCGGGCGCGCGAGACAAAGAGAGAGAGAGAGAGAGGAGAGAGAGAGAGAGAGAGAGAGAGAGAGAGAGAGAGAGAGAGAGAGAGAGAGAGAGAGACAGACAGACAGACAGACAGACAGACAGAGACAGAGACAGAGAGACAGAGAGAGATTGTTTTAAAAGTTTGAGTGTTGTGCACAATGGCCATTAACAATTCTGAATTTTGTAGAGAACTTAAACTAAGAGTATATTCCCCAGAGAAAAGCTGAAGCATATATAAAAAAAAAATAAACGAATAAGCGCCGAACACAAAAATGTAGTTTAATGTATTCTTACCACAAGAAAGTTCTAGCATCTCTTTTAGGGAGAAAAGGGGGTTGGGATGTCAAACTTTTCCCTTTCCTCACCCTTTTGTGTTGATCAAAATCACCATGTCCATAATTATAATTAAGTAAAAATGACAAAGGCATGTTTCATTCTATTCTCTTCTTGAAGACTTTCTTCAAGCACAATATATATATATATATATATAATATATATATATATATATATATATATATATATATATATATATATATATATATATATATATATACATTTCAATATGCACTGTGCATATAAACAACTAAATCTATCTTTACTGAACTAACTATGCTACACATGAATCAAGCAACTTAAACATAAATCCACAAACAGAAAGAAAAGGAAACATGCACACAAACACACATGAACACACACACATACACACACACACACACACACACACACACACACACACACACACACACACACACACACACACACACACACACATTCAAACAACTAATCAACCAACGAACACAACCAAAAATGTATCATGAATGGCTTCCTCATTTTTTGTTGTTGTTGATATCACAAGGAACATCGTCAGTTTAAGTTACGAAATTCTTCACTGCGTAGCCTGCCATCATTGAGCTGTTTCAACATTCAGTAATTCGATCTTTGTTCTAAGGCCGCCTTATGTTTTCACATCAACATAGCAAAACGTGTTTGTCCTGGCAGCACTTAGTAGTAAAGGGGAAACTTGTTTTTCTATATTTGAAGAAGGCGGAGTAACAGTAGGAGGAGGAGAAGGAGAAGGAGGAGGAGGAGAAGAAGAAGAAGAAGAAGAAGAAGAAGAAGAAAGAGAAAGAAGAAGAAAAGAAGAAAGAAGAAAAAACAAGAAGAAGAAGAAAAGAGAAAAGAGGAGGAGGAAGAGGAGGAGGATGGGAGGAGGAGGGGAGGAGGAGGGGGAGGAGAGAAGAAGAAGGATGAGGAACAGAAGGAGGAGGAGGAGGACGAGGAGGAGGAGGAGGAGGAGAAGAAGGGAGGGGGAGCAAGAGATGGAGGAGGAGAAGAGGAGGAGGAGGAGAAAAGAAGAAAGAAGAAGAAGAAGAAGAAGAAGAAGAGAGAAGAAGAAGAAGAAGAAGAAGAAGAAGAAGAAGAAGAAGAAGAAGAAGAAGAGAGGGAAGAGGAGGAGGAGGAGGAGGAAGACGAAGAGAAGCGCGAGGAGGAGAAGGGGGAGGAGGAGAAAGAGGAGGGGAGGAGAAGGAGAAGTAAGAAAAGGAGGAGGAGAAACAACTAACATACAAGAACATATTCCATTGTCTTTTTATATGTACAAGGGAAAAATAATTTATCAACACGTGTTTTTAATCTTTGCTTTGTTTTGTTTAGCTTCATCTGTGTGTTGTCTTGGGTTTCCTAATAACAGAATGGGGAAAAAACGAATAGATAAATACAACAATAAAAAACCCAAAGGCAAAAACATACCAGGAAGCAGCTAAACAGACATAAGAAAGGTATAACATGATTTCAAAATCATCCTAACTGACAGATCGAGTTATCATTATCATCATGCTAACAATACAAGGCAACAGCTGGGTAAAGCATCCAACAGACCAATGAAAAACCTTATTGGCATACACAGTTAAACAACAAAGGGATCTGCTAACTCATAATGGTTTTGTTCATTATCAGTGGTCCAGGTTGATTTGAATTCCTGTTGTTCAATGGGGCAATGAATGAAGGCAGTGTAAACACAACGCTGAACAATGCCCGTGTACGTACACTGTGCTAAATAACGGACACCTGGATAGAGTGGCACATGAAAGTATAATAATAAAAAAGGAAACTAAATAAATGCAAAACGCAGAGAGAGAGAGAGAGAGAGAGAGAGAGAGAGAGAGAGAGAGAGAGAGAGAGAGATTAAGGGATGGGCGGGGGGAGGGAGCATAGAGAGAGACAGACAGAGAGACAGTGTGTATGTGAGGGAGAGAAATAGAGGGAGAGACAGAGACAGAGAGATACAGAGACAGACGGACAGACAGCCAGACAAAGACAAAGACAGATAGACAGACAGGCAGACAGACAAACGTGCCTGCAGACAGACAGATATATCAGACAGTTAGTCAAGTATTAAGACAGGTAGTCCAGAGGATGAAAACAAAGGAGACAGAACGAAAAGACAAAAAAGACACATTCAAATATGTGGATAAATAGACAGAGCCTAAGTAAAAAGGAAGAGAGATACAATATAAAACAAAAAATGCCCAGAACCATTGACAAACTGAGACATACATATGGCACAGACAATTCTGCATATGCCTTGTTTTCAAACATACTCTCCTTTATTATAACTATATACCCCATCCACATGAAACTCTTTGTTAAAGCGCACAAAGATAATCTCTTTTGCAGAGAGCTTTCTTATTCTTTAGGAATGCCTTGGACAAAAAGTTTACCTGTGTTAAGAGTTAGCGTGACTTGCTTGGCAGATGCAGATGAGCGAACGCAGGTAATGGTGCACACGCAAAGGTGTTGTAATCAGGTTCAGATCGTCAGGTGCAAAGCTGTCATTTGATCAGAGCTGTAGAGTCTCTCAGGAGATTCCCTGCATTTATGTGTGTCTAAAAAGCGTGCATTTATTGGTTTCTTCACCCCAATCATGGGTGGTGATAGGTTTTTCTGTTTGGTTGTTTGGTGTTTTCTAATACATTGTTCCTCTTTTTCTGTGTCACTGCGCCTAAGTATTTCCATCTTTCTATCTGTCTCTGTTTTGTTTTGCTTTTTTGAATTTTAGTTCTGTACATGCGTGTCTGTCTTTTGTGTGTGTTGTGTGTGTGTGTGTGTGTGTGTGTGTGTGTGTGTGTGTGTGTGTGTGGTGTGTGTGTGTGTGTGTGTGTGTGTTTCTGTTTGTTCGTTTCTTTTTCCCTTGTATGCGTATACATGTATTTCTGTCTGTCTTTCCTTATCTATTTATCTACCTATCTATGTATCTGTCTATCTATCTATTTATCTATCTATCTGTTTATCTATCTGTATGTTTGTTTGTCTTTCGATCTATCCATCTATCTACCCTTCTTTCTATCCATCTATCTATCTACCCTTCTTTCTATCTATCTATCTATCTATACATCCATCTATCTATATATCCATCTATCCATTTATCTATTTATCTATTTATATGTCTATCTATCTATCTATCTATCTATCTTTTTCTCTTCCTCTGTATCTGTCTTTGTCATTCTTTTTGTGACACTTCTTTCTTTCAAGATGAATGCAAGCTTAACACCAAGGAGAAAAATAGTTCCATCAGTAGGTTTAAACTGAATTTCAAAACATGCATCTCTTTGAGCCAACCAATTCCAGAATGCTGATTATTTTTTCAGACATTTTTTTTAACCTTTAACAGGTTTACCAATGTTCAGAATTAGTGAGTGAGAGACATACAGGCATAGAGCCAGACAGACAGGCAGACAGACAGACTGTGAAACAGATGGTCGGCAGACAGACAGACAGTGAGACAGATAGAGAGACGGAGACAGGCATGGAGAGAGAGAGAGAGAGAGAGAGAGAGAGAGAGAGAGAGAGAGAGAGAGAGAGAGAGAGAGAGAGAGAGAGAGAGAGAGAGAGAGAGAAGAGAGTATAAAAACAACAACAAGAACAACAACAACAGCAAAGCCTTCTTTCTCTCAATTCCATCCACCCCCCACAACCACATCTTTTCAAAAGTTATGCTGTTCAACACAAAAGCTAATGGCTTTTTCACTGCAGCTTTTTTTAGGACTGCTCTGGACAAGTGTATCTGTGTTGGAAATTAGCATGACTTGAATCCTTGAAGCAGATGAGCGAGAACACGCCACCACGTTAGGTGTTGTGATCAGATTCAGGTCATCAGGTGCAAAGACATCAGAGGGCTGTAGCTGCAAAGTCTGTGGGGAGGAGCGAGGCGTTTAAGCTTGTTTAACATGTGTGTTGATTACTTTCTTCACCCCGACCATACAGCTGCCAATAAGATCTACCCCTGTTTGCTTGTTTTTTCCTTTTAGTCTTTGTGTTACTTTGTCTCTCTGTCTTTTTGGTGTTTGTTTGTTTGTCTGTCATGTGTGTGTGTGTGCTGTGTGTATGGGCATGCGTATGTGCATGCATGCGTGTGTGTGTGTGTGTGTGTGTGTGTGGTGTGTGTGTGTGTGTGTGTGTGTGTGTGTGTGTGTGTGGTATGATTTGATGTGGAAATTTAAAAAATGAAGATATACTTACACACAGGTGCATGGAAATGTTTTCGTGTGTGCACTGAATAATAATAATAATAATAATAATAATAATAATAATAATAATAATAATAATAATAATAATAATATATGGAATTTATAGATGAATCTGAGTTTCAAAAACATATTTCCTCTACTTCTTTGCCTACTAGTTAATAACTTATAATACCCTTACCACTGTGATACTTTGCTTATCATGGTACAGGTTTTCCCAGCTGTGAAAATGAGCATCAACTTGTTTGTGGATATGGGAGATTTAACCTGACAAGTGGTGCACACACATGGATCTTTGCTTTACATTAAGTTCTGCAAATAGTGTAGCATTCTTCAAAAGTACACATATTTATCTTAAACTTCCTTTACATGATGTGTGGTATAATATGATGATTGAGAAATAGGAATTATGACCTGAAATAAACTATAAAGCACACACATGTATTCAAGTCACTGTTGTACCAAGCCTGTTTGTATTTGACTTAGACTTGGAAATGCTGCTGATTCCAGTTTTTCCTCCCTTCTTCAAATGATTTTCCTGAATCAATAAATACGATTTTGAATGCAAACACACACTACCAAATTGCACCACTTGCACCAGATTAAAAAAAAAAAATAGAGAGGGGTGAGCTCTGCTTTGTTTAAGGTGATGAGATCAGGTGGTTGCATCAACATTTTAATAATCGTGTCTCAATAACATGCTCTTATATTGACTATTATTCCTCAGGTTTTATTTGCTACACACACACACATACATGCATACACGTGCACACATTTACAAGAACAGAGTTAACATCAGTCCACATAAGTCCTTTGGATGAGATTATAAACCAAGGTCCCGTGTGCAAGCACATGCAGAACATCTTGCACATACGTTAAACCCTGTTCTGCTTTTCGTAAGAGTAGGCCATTGTGTGCTGGTGGGAACAGATGACAAAATTTACAAAAATGCATACACAGGGGGACTGTAGTAAAAAAGCAAATTTGTGCTGATTCTATTATCCTCGATATAAAAGAATAACATAAGCAAAAGAATGAAATAAATAAAAAAAATTAAAAAATAAATAAACAGACAACAAAAATCACACCTCCCACATTCAAACCAATCCCTCCCACAGCAAATCTTCTCAAAAGTCTGCTTTCAAACACAAAAACTAATGGCTTTTCCAGTGCAGCTCTTTTTTAAGGACTACTCTGGACAAGTGTACCTTCTTGGAAATTAGCGTGCCTTGAGTCCTGGAGGCAGACAAGCCAGCACACGCCACCATGCTAGGTGTTGTGATCAGATTCAGGTCGCCTGGTGCAAAGACATCAGAAGGCTGTAGCTGTAAAGTCTGAGGGGAGGAGCCAGGCGTTTAAGCCTGTCTAACACGTGCGTTGATTACTTTCTTCACCCCGACCATACAGCTGCCAATAAGATCTACCCCTGTTTGTTGTTTCCATTAGTCCTTTGACACAGTTTGCCTCTTTTTTCTATATGGGTTCTTTTTGGTCTGTTTGTTTATTTGTCAGTCGGTTGGCTATTTGTGCTTGTGCCTGTCTATCTGTCATTCCTTTTGTCTCTCTGTGTATATTTTTCTGTCTCTGTCTATCTTTTTTCTGTCTGTCTGTCTCTGCCTCTGTCTCTATCTTTCTATCTGTCTTTGTCTCTTCTTCTCTTCTTCTCTCTCTTCTCTCTCTCTCTCTCTCTCTTCTCTCTCTCTTTTCCTTCCCTGTAAGTTTTATCTGTGTCCTCTGTGTCTTTCTCAATTCAGTCAAAATATCACACACACGTCCACACACACGCGCGCTCACCCAACACACATGCACGCATGCACACACACACACACCATACCAACACACACACACACACATACACACACACCACACAAAACAACACATATGTTTTTGTAGACTAATAAATTTGAGTTTCAGCACACACCCTCACCTCTACCTCCTTGCCAACTTGTCCTACACTGATAAAACCCTTACCACCCAACATTTCCTTACCATCCACAACATTTCCCCTGCTGTGAGAACTAGCTTCAACTTGCTTGTCGATACGGAGAACGAACCTGGCAAATGATGCATACACACAGGTCTCTCATATTTTCTACCTTCTGCAAACAGTGTAACATTACTGTACAGTACACGTCTGTGTCTTCACTTTCTTGTACGTGGTGTGTGGTATATTGGGATAATTCGGATGTCAGAGATGTGAATTGAAATAATCTTAGGGCAAATATTGGAGTCATCGTTGTGCTGTGTCTGCTTCTATGAGACTTCAGCTTCAAGTAGCTGCTGATTCTAGTTTTTGCCACCACCACCACCCCCCTTCCCCCCACACACACAGAGACACACACGCCACCCAGCAAGTGATTTCGCTGGAGCAAAGCAATATATTCGGTATGTGAAGACACACGCAATAAATTGCTGAGATGCTAAAACATGGAAAGAGATGATCCCTGCTCCGTCCTAAGTGACCATGACAGGAGATTACATCACCGTTTAAGAGCAGTGTCTTATCACTGTCATTGAGTATTACTCTTATTTTGTTTGATACACACACTCTGTTATCATTTAACTATGTAAATCTGTTTGAAACAAACATATTTCACATGTATTATAATTTGAAAAGAACAACTTTTAATCTGTTATCGAGTTTTCAATCTAGTCTTTTACTTTGATAGACTTTTTTACATAAACAGGGCCGAAAAGAGAGAAAATAATAACACAGACATGGAGAGTAGATGATTAAGAAGTTACATATGTTTAAAAAGTTATGGCGTTTACGCAAGA
>CM054144.1:36679428-36689428 GCA_028751875.1 Rapana venosa
GTACAATTACCACATATACATATACATGCACACACATACTCATGCACGCCTGAGCGCGTGCGCGCTCACGTCCACACCACATTTAAATAAAAAATGTTTTAAAAATTTAAAAAAAAGAAAATCATAAAACGTCAGGACAAACAAATTACTTCACCTACTGTTAAATCCATTTTTAAAGGGTTTATACTTTAGTTAATAAAAAGGTACAGAATAAAACGTTGGGAAAATATAGGCATTCGTCATTACTGACAATATTACCTTCAATGACCCCCCTCCTCTCCTCCCTCCACCCAGCAAACGTGTGTTTTTTGCGTTCATTTTTCAAATAGCGCTTTTAATAAAAAAAAAAAAGGACATATTCACAAAATAGCTATCAAAGCAGATAAGGCAAATAAGATTATAATAATGATTATCATAATAGAGATAAAATTTATAACAACAATCGTCCATCACCATGAGACAAAATATAACAAATGATCCCCATCACCATGAGACAAACATACATAACCATGTAACAGAAAAGCATTAGAAAGGTGGGGGTGGGGGAGAAGTATCAAGGGGGAAGGGGAAATACACCTTCAATCAAATTATAGTTTTTATTAAAAAAAAAAACAAATATTCAAACAAGTAGGACCCCTATACGATACATAATTCAAAAAGCCCATAATCCCCTTTGGACTATCAAAAATAAAAACAATATCATACTAAAACAGTATCGCTTATAATAGTACTAATAATCTCATCTCTAACTTCAATAAAAACAACATCCACGATTAAATCTATTGAATTAGACATGACAAAGGGCATGAGGAGTGTGAGGAAAGGAAAGGAGAGGAGAGGAGAGAGAGAGGGGGGGAGAGAGAGAGAGAGAGAGAGAGAGAGAGAGAGGAGAGAGAGAGAGAGAGAGAGGAGGATGAGAGAGAGAGAGAGGAGAGAGAGAGAGAGAGGGAGAGAGAGAGAGAGAGAGAGAGAGAGAGAAGGACACACTATCAAGCTATCAGGTCTACCATAAAAAGATTTTTAAAATTTCCTCCTTTCCACTTGTTTCAACATTGCAGATTATTTACTAGCTTGCATAGATTACTCTTACTTCTTTGCATAATTAGTGTGCCTCTTTCCTGCCTCCCCCTCCCTCCACACATATACAGTGTGTGACTGTAGAATTTCTAGTCTCAGTAAGACATACTTGAATTTTTGTTGTAAGGAATACCATTAGTGCTGGTAAATGTAAGTATGGTTGATTTTGCCGTATTAATCATGGTTGATTTGCCTTATTAGTCAATTCCTAGGTATTCATGCATTAGATGGCTTTTTAGCTGTGTCTTGAACTGGTTTTTGTTTTTGATACATTTTAAGCGTTATGGGAGCTTGTTCCATAAGTCACTACCTGAGTACAAGAAGCTTGTTTTGTAAAGATTATTTCTTGGTCTCGGAAATGTTAGTAGATGATTATGTCTGTGTTCATTGATTTTGAAGCTATTGGTGATCTTTGTAGGGGCATTTCCATTGACAACTTTCTGGACAAATAGAGCTTTATTTAGATAAAGTCTGTTTTTGAAGGTTAGGATATTTGTTTCCTTATAATCGTTGATGGTTAGGGAGCTTGATTTTAGTAGAACAAGTTTCAGTGCTCTTTTATATAATCTATGAATCAATTTTAAATTTGTATCACTGCAGCTGTCCCAAAGAGATGAAGCATAGTCAACTATAGGCAAAATATGGCCGCAAAAAAAAGAGTTTGCGAGAGTGGTTATTCAGAAAATGTTTTATTTTTGATAACTGAAGTAGCTTGTAAGAAAGACGTTTTCCTAGCGCCATCACATGGTCAGTCCAAGTAAGATTTTTGTCAATAATTACACCCAGAATTCTGTGGGAGTCAACTTCTTCAATTACTCTTTTACCTATCAACAGAGGTTGGAATTTATCTTTCATTTTTTGTCTCTTTTGTCTTGCTAGTACATACATACACTTAGTTTTTCGCGTATTTAGGGACATATGGTTTAGCTGAGTCCAAGAAACCAATCTGTCAATATTGTGTTGAAGTTTGATTGTAAGTCTGTGGGGGTCAGAGTCACTACAATAGAGGGATGTGTCATCAGCAAACATTTCACAGCTACATTCTAGAAATTGGGGTAAGTCATTTACATAGATTGAAAATAGAAGTGGACCCAATATTGACCCTTGTGGTACTCCATGTTTAATAGGTACTAGTTCTGATGTTTGATTATTTGCAGTTACTAGCTGCTGCCTATTCGACAAAAAGCTTTTCAAAAGATTTATCGTTTCTGGTGTTAGTTTATACAAGTGAAGTTTACGCAATAATAAGGAATGATTGATTACATCAAATGCTTTTTCAAAGTCAACAAAAGAAGGCCTGTATATTTATTTTCATTGATATTGTGTAGGAGACTGTCTGTAATTTGTGTAAGAGTTGTGTGACAGGAATATTTTTTACGAAAACCTGACTGATCTTCATTTAATAGATTGTTGTTTACAAAGTAGGAATATACGGATTGTGTGTGTGTCTGTGTGTGTGTGTGTGTGTGTGTGTGTGTGTGTTGTGTGTGTGTGTGTGTGTGTGTGACAAAGATGGCTAGGGGAGGCAAGATGGTTGGTATAAGAAGTATTAGTGAATCATTCAAGCTCTGTATTTATGTTCGTTCATGTATCTACCTTTATGTTTATTAGCCATCTTGACTTCGTCTGAATATCTGCTCATTTGTCCCTACATCTTTATTTTTTATTTACCTTGAAAGAAGTTGAAATAAAAACCAAATATGTCTGAAATCCACCTATAAGGTTTCACACTCAAACCCTACACTTATAAAAGATGGGTATGTTGTCAACTATTAAGAATACTGGTTCTGTTCATATTCGATAGTATACACACTATCAAAAGGCCATTGTGAGCCGGTGGGAACAGATGACAAAATTTACAAAACCGCATACACACGGGGACTGGATGTAAAAAGGCACAGGAGTGCTTATTCAATTAACTTCGATATAGAAGAATAAAATAAAATAAATAAACAAACAAAAAAGAGGTTTGCTCTCTGTCGAAAGATGGTGTCAGGAGATAGTGTGACACAGAAGAAGGGGCACCACGAATGGTGCACACTCTAAGATATGTTACGACCTGGCACGGGTTCCTGAGTGTAAATGCATCAGACCGGGGCTGAGGGTTGTCTGAAGTATACAGAGAGAGAGAGAGAGAGAGAGAGAGAGAGAGAGAGACAGAGAGACAGAGAGACAGAGAGACTGTGTGTCACTTGTCTCCCAAGTCCATATCTTTATTGTTTTCTTCACCCAAAGGCAGCTGTTAAGTAACATCTCTTTGCTTGCTTGTTTTTTGTTTTTACTTGAAGGCAACAAAGGTGGCATTAGAAATAGCTGTTCACATTATTTTTGTATGCTCTTCTCTCTCTCTCTCTCTCTCTCTCTCTCTCTCTCTCTCTCTCTCTCTCTCTCTCTCTCTCTCTCTCTCTCTCTCTCTCTCTCTCCTCTCTTCTCTTAATTTGTATTTGTCTTCCTTAACACCAGCCAGTTTACCTCTGTCGTACTCTTTTTGTCTTTGGTATACTGTCATGACATGGTGTGACATTGCAGCATAAATCTGTAGATCGCATTTCATTTCACTTGCCTTTCAAGGATTAAAGCACACATAGTCTGCATTCTCTGTTGCTACATGTATCCTGCTCTCTTTGTCATCCTGCTGTACCTACATATTAAAAACTCACACGCATACACACATGCACATAAACACACACACAGAGAGAAATACCACCCACCTTCTTCCACACACACACACACACACCATATACACACACATCACTCTCTCCCTTATAGTCTACCCCCCAAAAAAAGAAACCACACACACAAACGAACCAACAGATGAAAAAACAAACAAATTAGAGTCAAAGACATAAAAACAGATTTTAAAAGAAACAGCCCTAACTTTTTTAATGGCTTCTCCTAACTGCATGTTAAAAGTGAAGACACAAAACGCCATCTGTTTGCTGGGGTGAAGAAACCCATCACGGCACAGTCTTTGGACCAGTTTACAGTCGCATCTCAAACACCAGACAGCCTCTGGGCTGAATGCGATGCGTTTGTACCAGGGGATCCCTTGTCAGGGGGAACATCATCTCTTGAAGCATGCACCGTTAGCTGTGGCCCCTTGTCCCTCTCCTCCTCCTCCATGTCAGAGCATCTTGTGACACTGACTCTTATCTCAGCAGGGATAGACTTGTCCCTGGGGATGGTAGTTTGAATGGAAAACACATTAGGAAATATTGACAGTGCACTGATCTGTCTGTGTTTAGGATGTGGGTGGGTGGGGTTTGTGTGTATTAGAAATAAAGTATATGGCATTGAGAAGTGTGTGGGGGGGGGGGGGTGATGATGGTGGTGGTGTTGTTGGTTTTTTTTGCTGTTTTTTTTTTTGTGTATGTGTTTATTTGTTTCCTTCAGGTGTGTGTATGTGTGTAAAAAATCTAATGTTGTTTATTACCTTCATGAAAGTGTATTTACTGTTGTTGGTTTTTTTAGTTTTTTTTCTTGCTCTATTTGTCTCTTCCGTAAAAACAAGTTGCCAAATACTTCAAAGAGAAAGCACAAAGCGTCATGTTGTAACCAGCGAAGCGTAAACATTGGGCCAACAGTGTGTATGATGCTAGTCTCTTGCTCTCTGAAGCTTGCTTTCAATTTACAAGCAACGCCCCAACACAAAACAACCAATGACAGCAAAATGTCGAGGAAAGAATAACAACACAGTCTTTAATGGCATATCCTCCGGGGAATATTTGTTTGTGGGAGGTATTGCTACAGAATAAGCAGAAATTCCTTTGAAAGGCAAAGCAATACAGAAACAAAAAGAAAATGTAAAATGATGAACATAGTGAATGTATAAGAAAAAGAATGTAATAATATATGTTAGTTTGATACCATTTGTATGTTTTATCAGGTATTTTTGTTTGTTTGTTTGTATAGATAGATAGATAGATAGATAGATAGATAGATAGATAGAAAATGGTGTAGTTAGCGCATTCATACCTCAGGCTTTACCATGTTGAATAAACAATCAGTCACATACATGCGTGTACGAACATTTGGCCACTTCTCTTTACACTCTAGAGATTAGGTATGTGCCTCTAAGAAATAAATACACAATCTTTACCTGCAGCCACTAGTTCCAGAGACACAAAAAGCTGAGCAATTGTTATGAGGTCAAAGTCAAAGATGTAAGATCCATCAAAGCTGACTGCATGCAATCCTGTTATCCTGTCACTCTCTTTTCCTGTTGAAACTATTGATGAAATTGTCAGGTGTGTGTTGACTTGTTCCAAATGTTAAATTTTGTTTTCCAGAATGTGCTGTGTGGACACATGCTCACTTGCCTGTATGTGGGCGTAGGCACATAGTTAAACACCCTGTCTTTGGCTCTCATTAGACAAGCCTATATATATATACATATGTTTAAACAATGGCACAGAGGGTAGTGGTGGTGGGCTAGTGGAGTATTTTGTGTATATCATGTTATTCTTCCTTTTGATAATCGAAAAATATAATATGTCAAGTGTAAAAAAATCATAGAGAGAGAAAAGGATTGCAAAGGCAAATAGTTTGCTTTCTCTGTCATTCATCTGCAGCTACACACACACACGCACACACACACATGCACGCACACACCACACACACACACACACACACACACACACACACAACTGGTATAACAAAGTGGAAAGACATTAAAATTGAAGACTTGCACTCACACACACACACACACACACAAACACACATACGCACATTACACACAACTCTATCATACCTACATGTATAACACTACAAACACACACACACACACACACACACACACACACACACACAGCAACAGAGGACTAATCAAACAGAATGCAAGGCAAATACATACACAGAGACAAATGAAACCATCCCTAACTCCTTTATGGCTTCTCCTACCTGTATGTTAAAAGTGAAGACACAAAACGCCATCTGTTTGCTGGGGTGAAGAAACCCATCACGGCACAGTCTTTGGACCAGTTTACAGTCGCATCTCAAACTCCAGACAACCTCTGTGCTAAATTTGATTGGTTTGTACCCCAAGATCCCTGTCAGGGGGAAACATCGTCTCTTGAGCATGCAACATTAGCTCTGTCCCCCCTCTGCCCTTCTCCTCCTTCCGCTCCAAGCATCATCACCTGACACTGACTCTTATCTCAGCGGGTATAGGCTGTATATGGTGATGGCAGCCTGGATGGGACAGACATTAGGAAATGGTGATAGTGCCCTGCTATTTTTGAGATAGGGATGTAGGCAGGGTTTTTGTGTTGGAAATGAATTAAATGGAATTGAGCATTGTTAAGGGCTGGGGTGGGGTGGCATATGTTTGATTTTTTTTTTGCTTGTTTATATAATTATTTAGTCATTTCATGTATTCATGTATTTAGTGTACTGCATGTGTTGTGTGTGTGTGTGTGGAGTGTGGTGTGTGTGTGTGTGTGTGTGTGGAGTGTGTGTGTGTGAGTGTGTGTGTGTGCATGTAGTGTGTGTTGTGTGTGTTTGTGTGTGTCGCGCGCGCGCGCGTGTGTGTGTGTGGGGTGTAAGGGCAGTTGCAGGTATGTGTGTCATTCACATATTTGTTGATTTTTTTCATCTGACGTTTATGCCATTGTTGTTGCAATGTTCACTTAATAGTTATTTTCTTTTCTTTTTTTTTTAGTAAAAAAGCCACAAAAGCATAGCAAGCCATTCAAAGAGCTATGCATAAGCACGGTGGCGTAAAGCAGCTACCACAAAACATTGCAAACATCTCAATGCTTTGGCCTTGATTCTGACTGTCTTCTCGTATCCTTTGTTTTTCTTTCTGTTGATGTAATACATTCACAAGCACGCCCCCAACACATAAATTACCCAATGACAGCACAATGCCAGAGAGAAAACACACCCACAGTCTTTAACAGCATACCTCCCAGGAATATCTGTACATGGGAGGTCTTTTGCTTACAGAACAAACAACATGGATGATTTCCGAAAGACATTTTGAGGGAAAACACAAAAAAAGTAAATTGAAGAAAGTATAAGGACATCAGATTTTTTTAAAAAGAGCAAAACATGATAGTTTTGTATCCCTTCTTTTTTCTTTATCAATCACTTTCTCTTTCTCTGTGTATGTGTCTGTGTGTAAGTGAGAGAGATATATTTATTGATTTATTTATCTATTTATTTATCTACTTATTTATTCTTTTACATCGAGGATAATGGATTAAGCACTCATGTGCTTTTTACATTCAGTCCCCGTGTGTATGAGAGAGAGAGATTGCAGACATACCTCTGTTTTTTGTCATGTCGAATACATATTTGGCCCCCACACGTGCGTATAATTATTAGCATTTTGGACACGTTCCTTTACATTTTAGAATAATGTTCTGCGTCTCTAAAAAAGCCATCTTTACCTACAGCCGCTAACTGCCGTAACACAAAAAAGCTCTGCACTGGTTATGAGGTCAAAGCAAAGATGTAAGCTCCATCAAAAGCAAAAGCATGCAATTCCTTCTTTCTCATGTCACTCTCTTCGCCTGTTGAAACAATAGATGGAATTGCCAGGTGTAGGTTGACTTGTTTTAAAAGCTTTCTGTTTTGTTTGTGTTTTTGTTTTGTCTTTTACAATTTCAGAATATGCGGGGCTGGCCATGTGAGCACGCTTGTGCGTGCGTGCGCGCGCGCGGGCGTGTGTGTCCGTGTGTGTGTTTATTCTCTCTGTCCTTATCTCTTCTCAGACAAGTACACGTAAAAAGAGAGAAAAAATCGGATGCAGGGCTGGGGTAGGGGGTGGGAGGAAGACTAGCCCAGGTTTTTTTTTGTTCGTTTGCTGTTTTTTCTTTCTTTATCTTTTCAATGATCAAAAACTTAGTGGCGATGAGCGTTCCACAAGACGAGAGTCAGAGAGAGAGTCTTTCCTACCTCTAGCACATTCAAACAGAACATTTAAGAATAAAAGCATGATTCTGGAATCACTGTATTTTGCCAAACATTTCAATGTTGTTTTTTTCTTTTGCTTCACTCGTAGCCTATGATACCTTTTCCTGAATGTGTCAACAAATGTCACAAGAAGCCAGAGTTGGATAATGTATTTTTTCATTGTATTGTGTAATGGACATATTGGTCTGTCTATATATCAATGTACCTACCTATCTGCATACGTATATTAGCATAAATGATTTTTTTATGTAAATGAGGCAACGCCTTTGTAAGAAAATAAAGTAAAATTCTGCACTACGATTTGACTATCAAGTTTGAATTTGGCTTGCACATACATTTTTTCTTGTAGTTGTAGCCGATTTTGTGGGGTATTTTGTGTGTAGTTTGGGGTGGATATGGTTTTGTCTTCGTGTTTGTTGTTGTCGTTATGTTAGGTAGCAGTAGCGGGATTGAAAAAAGTAGGTTAAACAGCATTGGCTAGTTGTACAGCACTACTAAAACACTTATTAATTTTTTCCTGTACTATCTTCTCTCTAAAACTGTATTTGAAAACACCATAAAGCAATCACTTCACACACAATCCATGTCAAACTTTTGATCTGTATGTTCCGTAAGAAAAAAAATCACAATATCGGATGGAAGATAATGACACACATTTTTGTTGTTGTTGTAAACATGAGCCAAGATTGATTAGAAATGCTAGATAATTATGATATTCAATATTCTTTATGAAACAAAGATAGGGCAAACTGACACTACTGTCCGTGTTCAAGTGACACAACTCGGACTTCCTTAAATGAAATATACAATTCCCAAGATTATTAAATATGTCAAATCCGGAAAGAGCAAGGGAAATATTACCCCATTTTTGTTTTGTTTTTAATATTCCAAGCTAGGAAACCATGTTAACGAAAGTACAAGAAAATCACAAAAGAAATGTTGAGTAATCACAGGAATTATCTTGCTTTTAGTTGCTACCACTCTGCATGAAGTTATCAAAAGAGGGTTGGCTCAAGGTTTGCAGTGGCCGTTCACGGTCGCGATTCAAACGTATAACATAATATATACCTACACAGCACAGATACATATATGTACACACATGCACAACCCAACAATTATAAACTAAACAAAGAAACTAATAACAAATGTATTAGAAAACTGAATAGATAAATACGTGGAAACATAGGATGCCTTGTTGTTGACAGGCAAAGCGTAAGGATAGGTATAAGTTATGGTTTCTTAAAACCAGTCATCGTTATAGCCAATTAACCATATAAAGAACACACCATTTCATTTTACTCCAAACGAATACGGTAAGTGTAAGAAAATTACATGTTTGTGTATTCTATTAACCATATTCTTACCAAACAAATTTATATATATATATTGTATGTACACATACTTGCACGCACGCGCGCACGCACACCCATATACACACATAGATGTATTAGAATATCTTTTTTTTTCTCTTTTATGTTTCTAAGAGATTACGAAAAAGAGAGAAAAGATAGATTCCAGAAGCTAAACATTAACATTTTATAACAGTTCTCCACTTGCGTGCGATTCAGACACATGAATACACAGAGAAAGACACTAATGTCTACATACTTGATTAAATATCTATATACTCGGTTAACTATCTATACACATGGTGAAATGTCCATATACTAGGTTAAACATCTATACACTGGATTAAATATCTATATACTAGATTAGCTTGCTTTCCGTGCATTTGCAAAACCTGCACACAATGATTGTTTCTGTAAAAAACAACAACAAATTGCTGCTGACATGTCAGTCCCAAAGGTCTAGTTCATGGTTTTTATGGCTTCCCACACACAAAATGATAAAACTAGAGTCGTCTGACTAGGAGTATTGTTCATCAGGAAATAGGCCAAGAAACGGTACCCCCATCTCCACTTACATAATGGCAGGCTGGTGGATTAGAATAAGCTTCCTAACCCACTGAAAGTGAAATAAAAAGCTGCATATAGAAGGGACAAGA
>CM054144.1:36694428-36701928 GCA_028751875.1 Rapana venosa
TAACAAAAGAACACGAGCAATTATGCATATATATATATTTTTATATATATATATATATATATATATATATATATATATATATATATATATATATATATATATATACAGAGGGAGATATATACAAAATATATATATATATATATATATATCCCGAACACATTATACAGACACGCCAACACACACCACACACACACACACACACACACACACACACATATATGCATACACACACACACACACACACACACACACACACACACACACACCCCTATCCATACCCTACAATGACATACATTCCAGCAGGATAAAACAATGCAAACATGCGTTCTATCTTGTCAAAGAGCCAACAGGATCCAGTTATCCTAAAACAATATTGACATATCAATTCCCTGGGTTACTCCCCACTTCTTTTTATGTCTCCTTTGGTACCTGACTATCGCTTGGCTAAGTTTGATAAAGCTCTCCTTGGACTCACTGCTAGCCTCCAGTGGCCGTTTGACTCTTATCTGAGAATATAGTAAAGGGAGGAAACGTATTTTCTTTTTCTTTTTTTTCTCTTCTTTTAGCCAGCATTGTCTTTTGGTTATGTTTTGTCTCTCTGTGATGTAGAAAAGGTTACTAAAAGGTACTAATACACAAACATGCACGCACGCATGCACACACACATACCCTACAACATATACATTCCAGCAGGGTAAAACAAAGCTAAGCATGCTTTCAATCTAGTCGAAAAGCTCAAGATCCAGTTATCCTAAAACAACATTGACATATCAATTCCCTAGGCTTCCACAGCTTCTTTTTATGTCTCCTTTGGAACCTGACTATTGCTTGGCTAAGTTTGATAAAGCTTTCCCTGGACTCACTGCTAGCCTCTAGCGGCCGTTTTACTCTTATCTGAGAAAATAGTAGAGAAGAGAGTGCGCTATATTTTTCCATTTGACCAATCTGTCTTTTGCACTATTTTCTTGTCTCTATGTGATGTGGAAAAGGATACATAAAGGTACTAATACACAAACACGCATGCACACATGCACACACACACACACACACACACACACACACACACACACACACACACACACACACACACACACACACACACACACACATTCCCTACACCATATACATTCCAGCAGGGTAAAACAACGCTAAGCATGCTTTCAATCTAGTCAAAAAGCTAACAGGATCCAGTTATCCTAAAACATTAGTGACATATCAATTCTCTAGGCTTCTCCAGCTTCTTTTTATGTCTCCTTTGGAACCTGACTGTCGCTTGGCTAAGTTTGATAAAGCTTTCCCTGGACTTACTGCTAGTCTCTAGAGGCCGTTTTACTCTTATCTGAGAAAATAGTAGAGAAGAGAGGGCACTATATTTTTCTTTGGGGCCAATCTGTCTTTTGCGCAATTTCCTTGTCTCTCTTTGATGTGGAAAAGGATACAGAAAGGTACTAATACACAAACACGCATGCACACATGCACACACGCACACATACCCTACACCATATATATTCCAGCAGGGTAAAACACGGCTAATCATTCATTCCATCTTGTCAAAAAGCCAAGATTATCTAGTTAGCCTAAAACAATAGTGACATATCAATTCCCTGGGCTACCCCGGCTTCTTGTCATGTCTCCTTTGGTACCTGACTATCACTTGGCTAGGCTTGATAAAGCTGTCCCTGGACTCAATGTTAGCCTCTAGTGGCCGTTTTACTCTTATCTGAGAAATAGTAGAGAAAGAAAGCACATGTTCTGTTCTTTTCTCTTTTTTGCCAACACTGTCTTCTGCGCTATTTTTTGCCTCTCTGGAATGTGGAAAAGGATACAGAGAAGTACTAACACACACACATACACACACATACACACGCACCTACACATACACACGCATTTACGCACGCACGTGCGAGCACACATGTGCAAGCACACACACACATGCGTGGGCACAGACACACAGACACACACAGACACACACATGCACACACAAATCATCTTGAGTACATGTTAAACCTGTTCCACCTTTTAGAATAGTAGGCCATGTTGTGTCAGTGGGAATAAATGACAACATTTACAAAAATGCATACACACGGAGACTAGATGTAAAAAAGCACATGAGTGCTTAGTCCATTAAGATTTTTTATAAAGAATAAATAAATAAAATATAACAAAAAATAAGTAAATAAATAAATAAATTACCTCTATAAAAGTCAGTTTGAATGTGTGAGAGTGTGGACTGTGTGTTGTTTTGTGTTTTGTTTGTGTGTGTGTGGTGTGTGTGTGTGTGTGTGTGTGTGTTGTGTGTGTGTGTGTGTGTGTGTGTGTGTGTGTGTGTGTGTGTGTGTATGTGTGTGTGTGTGCATGTTCATGACCCCTAGCAGGCCAAGAACATGAGATACCCCAACACCTTATCTCTAGTGTGATAGCAAAGTTAGTAAACTGGAATCATTTCACAAAAGTTTATATTTATTTTCTCCATAGATGTGTTCAGTATCAATTTTTAAGCATGGCTTTTAATTTTTGCTTACAAATATTTTGTTTTAATTTTGTCCCTGCATATTGGCCTGTTTGTTAGTAAGTATATCCTATTGTCTGTATGTCAGATTATTTCTTTATCTGTGTCTCTATTTGCCTTTTTCGTCTGCTCATCCTCCCCAATTCCTGTTTATATCATTAGCTCATGCACCAATAATGTAACAGTAGCGTCTACAGATCAAAAACAGATTAGTGCGACATAGACTTTTTGCAGCACTTTCAAATACAAAAAATGATAGTGGTGTGTTATCTACAATTTCAATTTTGCAAGACATACAAACTGACTGTATGAACGCCAGTTTCCTGCAAGCCAAACTTGTGATTTTGTCATAGATTACAATACCAATCAATGCCTGTTCATTTTGTTTGTACGGCAGAAACATGGATACACATGGTGTTTCCCAAGGATTAAAAAAATATGTTTAACCGATGCTCTCTAACAAAGATTAGTCATTTCAAATGTGTAAAGATGACTTAACAAATAAATGTGTAGCCCTTTGAAATGGGAGGTTATGTAAATGGTTTTGTAATTCTTGCTCATGGCATGGGTTGTACTTGAGAAGAGTGAGACAGACATACAGACAGACAGAAAAACAGACAGCCAGACAGAGACAGACACAGAGAGAGATAGTTTATTAAGAATACGCATTTTGTTGAGTTTACTTTAGAAGATTACTAATTTTGTTGAGTTTACTTTAGAAGCACAAGCACAAGCCTTTCCTGAAATTTCCTTACCATCTTATTCTAATCAAAACGTGTGTTGTGGTGTATTTGCATTACATGTAAGATATTCATTACTTCCTGTATTATCAATAGATATAAACGCACATACACGCACATAGTGCATGCACACACACAAACACACACACACGCACGCACACACGCAAATACACACACACTACACACATGCGCACGCACACACACGTACACGCCCACACACACACGCGCGCACACACAGACACACACACACACACACACACACACACACACACAAGCAGAGCACTACTCTAAACTAATAAACACTAAAGCGGAGTTAACAACACCAGTGGTGCTTGCAATCTAGTCAGAAAGCCAACAGGATCCACTTATCCTCAAACAACAGTGACATATCAATTCCCTGGGCTACCCCAGCTTCTTTTTATGTCTCCTTAGGTACCTGACTATCGCTTGGCTAAGTTTCATAAAGCTTTCCCTGGACTCCTGGCTAGCCTCTAGTGGCCGTTTTACTCTTATCTTGTACGATGATAAAAAGACAAGGGCCAAAATGATGCTCCCACACAGTCCTCTACCCAGTTTGTGTGTACATATATAAAGTCCTTCCGATGAGACTATAAACCGAGGCCCCGTGTGCGAACGCATACAAAACATCTTGTGCACATGTTAAATCCTGTTCCACTTTTCGAAAGAGTAAGCCATTGTGTGCCGGTGGGAACAGATGACAACATTTACAAAACCGCATACACACAGGGACTGGATTTTTAAAAAGCACATGAGTGCTTATTCCATTATCCTCGATTTTTAAAAAAATCTGAGTGCTTTGATTTGTTGCTTTACAAGATTCAGCGCTATATAAATTCCATACATTATTATTATTATTATTATTATTATTATTATTATTATTATTACATATATCTTTTGGATAGGAATACTCAGAGATGTTTTGCAATACTTGCATGCCTTGTATATTGCACTGGCAATGTTTCCTCCACACAAACACAGACACAGAGATACAGAGACACACAGATACACACAGACAGACACACACACATATACACACGCACACACGCACGCACGCACGCACGCACGCACGAACCACGCACGTACCAAGCAGGCATGTGCATTAAAACCCGTTGAGCTTTTTTTGAAAAGTAAGCCATTGTGTGTCATGGGAACAGATGACAAAATGTACAAAACTGCATACACATGGGGACTAAATGAAAAAAGCATATGAGTGCTCCTTCCATTATCCTTGAAACAAAAGAATAAAACAAAATATAAAAAATAAATAAAACACACACATACACACAACACACGCACGCATCACACACACACAAACACTCATGTGCACAAACACACACACACCCACAGCACACACACATTATGCAAATATACTAATACACATGCAAGAACTCATGTATGGTCATATGTGTCTGCATAGGCAGACAAAGACACACACAGGCAGGCACACTCAAATTGTTACTTAAGCTGCAAACACGCGCGTGCACTTACACACGTACATACGCACATGCACACACACTCACACACACACAACCACATACACATACACTCACTCACTCACATATACACATATCCATACATTCCCAAGAAAGAGAGATAATGCCTATTCCAGTCTTGTCTAGCCTTCAGTTCAATCAATACAAAAATCAAACAGTATTCAGTTATCGCAGAACAATACCAGACATACAGGCAAACTCCTGGGATTCCCAAACTTTGTTTTATGTTTCCCTAAGGCCCTAAACTCTCCCCTAACCCCATCTGATAAAACTGCCCCCACACTCGCATATGACCTCCGTTAGTGCCATTTCTACATTTATTTTCCTGAGATAGGACATCATAGACTATAAACATTTTTCTATCAACTTTTCTGTACAGGTCCTGGTACATTATTTATACATTTAAACTTAAACACCCAAGAGTACTTATACCCTTAGAAGAACGCTTGTGCACGTGTGTGCACATGGGTGCGCACATGCGCACACGTACACAGACGCACACACAAACGCACGCACACATGCACACCCATGCCCACACAACCACACACAACACACACACACACACACACACACTTACACATGATACAAATACTCATACACTTGTAAGAACACAAACATGATCACATGTCTGTGCATAGGCAGACAAAAACACACACGCCCAGGCACACACACAAGTGTTACTTAAGCGTACACACACAAACACACACACATGTGCACACACATATACAAACACACACACACATGTACACACACACTCACACACACATACACTCAGGAGATTTTTTATTTATTTGAATTGTATGGTTTCATATTGTTCAGGGTTTTTTGTTTTGTTTTTAATTCCCTGTATGCATTTATCACTGTTTTTTCTTGTTTGATTTGTATGGTTTATCATTGGTTAGGTTTTTTATTATATGTCTGTGTAGATGTTACCTTATTTGTTTCTCTTTTTTGTTTAGATAGATGGCTTGATGAAAAAAAAAGCAACTGCACTGCTTATTCAATGTACCATCTGAAAATAAAAGTTTGACTTGGCTTTGACTTTGACTTTGCCTCACTCACTCACATAATTATATATATTTCAATACAGTCAACAAAAAAGAGAGAGAGAGAGAGAGAGAGAGAGAGAGAGAGAGAGAGAGAGAGAGAGAGAGAGAGAGAGAGAGAGAGAGAGAGTGCCTAGTCCAGTCTAGTCTAGCCTTCAATCCAATCAATACAAAAATCAAACAGTATTCAGTTATTGCAGAACAATACCAGACATACAGGCAAACTCCTGGGAATCCCAAACTTTGTTTTATGTTTCCCTAAGGAGCTAAACTCTCCCATAGCCCCATCTGATAAAACTGCCCCCACACTCACATATGCCCTCGGGTAGTGCCATTTCTACATTTATTTTCCTGAGATAGGACATCATAGACTATAAACAATTTTGTATCAACTTTTCTGTACATGTCCTGTTACATTGTTTATACGTTTAAACTTAAACGCACAAGAGTACTTATACCCTTATAAGAACGCTTATGTATGTGTTTGCACGTGCGTGCACGTGTTCGCACACACACAGAGTACACACGCACATGCTCACACACATGCACACACATGCCCACATATGCACACACATCACACACACACACGCACACTTAAACATAATACAAATACTCATACACTTGTAAGAACACATGCATGGTCACATGTCTGTGCATACATAGACAAAAATCCACAGCAGGCACACACACAAGTGCTACTTAAGCGCACACACAAAAAACACACACACACATGCCCACACATACACAATCACACACACACTCACGCACACACACACACACATTCACACACTCATACACTCACTCACTCACATATATACATATCAATACAGTAAACAACAACAAAAGAGAGAGTGCCTATTCCAGTCTAGTCTAGCCTTCAATCCAAACAATACACAAATCAAACAGTATTCAGTTATCGCAGAACAATACCAGACATACAGGCAAACTCCTGGGATTCCGAAACTTTGTTTTATGTTTCCCTAAGGCCCTAAACTCTCCCCTAGCCCCATCTGATAAAACGGCCCCCCCCCCCCCCCACTCATATAATTATGCCCTCCATTAGGGCTATTTCTACATTTATTTCCTGAGATAGGAAAGTCCTAGACTATAAATATTAAACTATAAACTATAAACATAAAACAGCCCACACACTCACATATGCCCTCAGGTAGTGCCATGTCTACATTTATTTTCCTGAGATAGGAAGTCCTAGACTATAAACATTTTGTATCAACTTTTTCTGTACAGGACCTGTTACATTATTTATACGTTTAAACGCACAAGAGTGCATATACCACTAAAAGTATACTTGTACACGTGTGTGCATGTGAGTGCACACACAAAACACACACATGCGCATTATACAAATACTCATACACTTGTAAGAACACATGCACGATCACTTGTCTGTGCATATGCAGATATAGACGCACACCCACACTCACACACACACACACACACACGCACATTCACACACTCATACACTCACTCACTCACATATATACATATCAATACAGTCAACAACAACAAAAGAGAGAGTGCCTATTCCAGTTTAGTCTAGCCTTCAGTCCAATCAATACAAAAATCAAACAGTATTCACTTATCGAAGAACAATACCAGACATACAGGCAAATTCCTGGGATTCCCAAACTATGTTTTATGTTTCCCTAAGGCCCTAAACTCTCCCCTAA
>CM054144.1:36711928-36721928 GCA_028751875.1 Rapana venosa
AGGACAAAATTATCATATCAACCAATTTTATAACTGAAAAAATAGATACGGATTGATAGAGTAACCAAAGGGGAGAGAGTGATACAGACAGGACAACAGACAGACAGAAAGACAGGCGAGGAGAGAGAGAGAGAGAGAGAGAGAGGAGAGAGAGAGAGGAGAGAGGAGAGAGAGAGAGAGAAATTATTCCATATTGATGATAATGGAATATGCGCTTACGTGTTTTTTACTTCCATATCCGTGTTTATGCGGTTTTATAAATTTTGTCATCTGCTCCCACCGGCACACAATGGCCTACTCTTTTGAAATGCGGCACATGATTTAAGCTGTGCGCAAGATATTCTGCAAAAGATAGGGGGAGAGAGAGAGGAGGGGGGAGAGAGAGAGAGAGAGAGAGAGAGAGAGAGAGAGAGTGTGTGTGTGTGTGTTGTGTGTGTGTGTGTTTGTGTGTGTGTGTGTGTGTGCTTGTGCTTGTGTGTGTGCGTTTCTATACACCCTATCAATTGTCTGCATACTCTGCACTTGTAAACACAGCCAGTCATGACATTTGAACTCTAAACATCAACCTTGGTCACTTTGTTTTTATTTTTGATCTCAAGACATATGTGCTCATGTGCATTACTTTACATCAAGTTTTAACAATGCCTTTTGAAAGTCGTTCTGAAGTATTTTCATTTGCTATAAATAATTCAGCTGCGAGCCGGCTACCCAACCCTAACTCCAGCCTCTGTTGGGCTGGAGGGGGAGGTAGGCTTTTCCCAATGCTCTGATCAGCAGTGACACAGTGACCCACCCAAAGACTTCTGTTCACTTTTGATTTCTAACACTATCGCTAAAAATAGTTATATTACCACAACGATATGTTTATTCCAACATGCTTTCAAAATACATAGGTGAGAAAAACCTTGATTCCAACCATGCTACCGTTTACAGCCAGAAAGCACAGACAACTTTAATGCAAGTGCAAAAAAAACCTTGTATAATTTGAAGAAGGAATTGTGCAAAATTGTGTATTATTTTCTAAAAACAAAAAGTCAGTTAGGAAGTCATGTGTCAGTGGTGTGTGCTCACCACTTGATTTAAAAAAAAGTTAAAGTACAGATTAATTGATACTTCAGAAGACTTAATTGCCCCATAAGGATACCAGAGGTCTTAATGATAAAAAGCATCACCGCTTTCTCAAAAGTTCGCGCTACAAATGTACACAAAGCTAATTTTTACCCCCAATCAATAAGAAAAATAACTAAAGAGGAATATTCGATAACATTAGCATGTCAAGACAGTTTCATGATCGGCAAAAAATATATTCATTAATATAAAAAATAGAAAAAATACCATATCAAAATAAGCACTCGTCCATTTTTTCATGATAAGTCATCATATGACTAACAGCAAATACGATTTGAGAGCTTAAATAATATTTTTTTCCTAATTGATGCGATTTTTTTTAAATAAAGGGAGAACAATTTCCAGTACAACATTCTGCATTCCTCTTTCTATTGCAACATATATTTATCAACCTGTCCAAGGTAAAGATGGTCACAGAACAGTGATCTTTCTAAATGCATTTGACCAATAAAAAATCCAACAAATATAAAGCAAAGTACATCCCACAAATATATAAAAGCAAAAACCCGGAAAAGGAACAACCATAAGATAAGCCGCATTACACATCTCCATCTCAAAGTTGCAATAGGCATGATTGACTACAGTACTTCCAAGCAAATTTAATCTGAACTCTTGCAGTACTTCACTTTTCGTTTTGTTTGAAACGAATCAAAATTCAGGCTTACATTTGAAAATTCATATGAATCTGACCTAAGGTGGACAAGTGTGAAAATAAGGATATAAACCATATTAAACTTTATTAATGCACCACAATTGTCTTTCCAATAGGAAAGGCATTCCAGGACTGTATTTTCCAAAAGAAAAGATTTTTTTAAAAACACAGCTTATTAAAACCTCCCTTTTTCTTGGTAACAAACCTATAACACCAAATTCAAGATTATAATCTTTCTGAAATAAATACCACAAAAACTGTGATCCTCCAAACCATGTTTTCCTATAATAAGCCTCAGTTGCTTCCACATCATGGAACTCTTTTTGTGCTTTACATTGTATGTGTGTGTGTGGGGGGGGGGGGTCAAGAAAAGCAACTTTTTGGTTGGAGGTTGTGCCTTAATTATCTGGGGAAGAGGGTTTCTAGCACTGTGGTTTTTTCTTTTGATGAAGGCGGGAGATAGAGGTTTTACATGTTTCTATCAACAAAGCCTTCCCCCGCTCCCTATTCTCCATTTTCCTCATCCTCTTCTAGCTATCCTTTTTAAAACACAATTTCGGGGTTTTTACCCCAAAATAAAATAAATCTGTCAAAAACTAATATGGATATTCAATTTGTAATCACATGCTATTCTAATCCAACAAAGAAGTCCAAGTTAAACCCAAAGCAATCCAAACAGTTTAAAAATAAAAATTCCATTTTCCGTGACAAATTGATCATCCCGTCAACATGATTTTAGCAATATTTCTAGATAAACCTGACCAGATCCAACAAAAAATTACTATAAAAAAAACGAAAATGAACTATATGCGTAGAATGTTTTTCTCCATCCTTAAAGGACAAATCATCTTGGGTTATTTAGCCAACAACAAAATTATCAGACCACAACAACTCCAATACTAATTGTAACAGGACATCTTAGGTTACTTAGCTAATAACATTATCAGACCACACAAAATCCAATACAAATTGTAACAGGAGCCAAGTATTTCATTACAACACACTTTCCAGCAACACACACATTGGGGTTTCTAGCTACAGCCCTATCAAATGGGCATTATGTTTTCAGGGCTGCAGTGCCTAGGTATATTTTTATCTGGTTGGGGGGTAAATCCTAAATATACTAGTTATTCTTGCACTCCCCCATTTAATGGCTGTGAACCAATCCTTCCAGCAAACCTTCCTGGTCCTTACTTTTACAAGAATTTCATATTCACGTGGACGTACATTCAGCACTCAAAATATAGCACAAAAATAATTAAGTAATGCCATTGTGTACAGTTTTTGCATCATCACACCAAGTTGACTGCTGAAAAATATATGAAGGCATACCAATGATAGACCAGTGCATAGACCTGTCTACGGTGCAAATTGTCATTATCATAATTTCTTTCCCTTTACATAAACGAGGTTTTTGGTTTTGTGTTAACGATTAGGCGCACTAAGTATCCTGCCTTCAACTACTATACCACACACTGTCAACCCCTTTTCTCCACTGCCACTGACCTGAACACGTAGCTCTCTCCCCTCCTCATCAACAATTCTTTTTTAATGTGTGGATCCCCTATTTTTGTTCTAGAAGCATAAAACGTCACTCTATATTACTTTTGTCTTCCTCCAATTATACCTACATTGTTTTTTTGCCTTTCCTATAATTTTCTACGTTCCCACTGGCTTTTACATATACCATAACCTTTTTGTAAACCTGTAGTCTTTTCCTTTTTGAAACTGTCTCGTGTATCTATTGCATCAACAGAAAAAAATCCGGCTTCGCTACCCCACCCCCAAATCCATACCCCTTTAACCATCCCTCACATATCCACCCTAACTCCTCTCTTTTCTTAAATGCCCCCCCCCCCCCTCTATCTCATTTCAAGAAAACATACTTTTGTCACTTCCTATCTCCATTTCATACCCTTTAACTATCGCCCATCTCCAACTCCTACCCCTTCCATTTTCCTAAAATCCCCTTCCCTACTACCTCAGAACAAGAAATTCTAACTTGTGCTTCCCTTTAAAACTTATTTCATGCACCTTTAGCCTTCTCTTTCCCTTTCCATCCCATAATTCCCATTTTTATGTGTTCTACCCCTATCTCAAATAAAACTTTTCAAAACCTAGAGATTACCCTGCCCTCTTCTACCCTTCATTTACTCCTTTAATGATTCCTCCTTCCCACATACCCACACCATAACCCGCACTATACATCCCCCCCCCCATCTACCATCCCAACAGCCCTGCATTTCCTTAAAATATATCGCCCCACTTCTAACTTCCGAGAATAAATGAGATATCTACCATCGTGTTCATATACCTTTGCGTCCACCTGCTTTTGTGTTTTCATGCAAGGTTAGAATCTGGTTTAGTACGAGGGTTAGTGTTAGAATTGAGTATAACGTGAAGTGCTGTCCGGGTGTTGTATGTAGGCATGTATATTCAAAAGCATGTGGACACAATGGCATATACATACACGTTGATAAGAGTACTCAGCTATAAATGCTCACTTCAAATGCTCACTTTTTTGGCCGTTTGCGTTGTTTCGTATCTCATTATGCTAATATAATATTTCAGGTCTAACATTTTGAATAAGTTTCAAAAACGTATAGCATCCCAATTTCTTTAAAAATTCTCAAAAAAAGTTTATTTTTAATTACCTGCCCTGTTTTCATTCCCCTCGTACTAAATAATTATGTGTTCTGCCCTTTTCTCTGGAACATCCCTTTATTAAACCTATTTTACACACCGTCCTCTTGTCCCAAACACCCCTCAGATATACCCGACAAGTACTGTAAACCATGTCCATACCTACCTCCACTCCTAAACAGCCATTTCTCAACACCTGTGCTACAATGTACCAGACTACCTCTCCGCTACATCTTTAACATCCCTTTATCTTAAACACCGGTCTTACAATACCTTTCAAAAACCCCACTCAGACACTACCCCTTTGTTCCTAAAACCCGTTTCTCATGCCTTCCCTATAAATGCTTGTAAATTATCACCCTCCCTCAATTGTAGTCCCCTCTCACCGACTTCTCTTCCTGAAAACGTACACTCCAAAACCTTAATACCTCCATGCTACATCTTTTTTTTTTTTTACACACGCTTCTCAAATATATACATCTTAATACCTGAAACTCTCTCTCTCTCTCTCTCTCTCTCTCTCTCTCTCTCTCTCTCTCTCTCTCTCTCTCTCTCTCTCACACACACACACACACACACACACACACACACACACTACTTTTGTAAAATAAATACAACTACTACTAAACATCCACCTCACAATGCCTGCCAATCCCCTCCCTATGCTATCCTTTAACACCGCCTCTTACATTTATACTTTGATACCTGCGCCTCCCGTCAACTTCTTCCTAGGATTTCAACACATACATTATGTGTGTCCCCTACACGCCAACCCACTGAAAATGTATACATCTATTTTGTTTTCATTCTTTATGACGTTTTTAGAAATGAAGATAGTGTCTATCTAGTCTAGTTTGCAAAGATATGTCATTGGAGACCATCTAAGATTTTTCAACAGTCAAAGAAAAATATCTAAGACTATCGTAATTTCCCTTGCATTGCACGTCGTATCCTCACATAAAACATGCAAGTCTCGTTCATTATATGTCACACTTTACTTGTGTAATATTGCCAGTCGATGCGTTTTAGGCATAAAAAAATACGAAGGATTCTGAATAAGGATATACAAAAACTACACATACAAACACATAGTTCTGTCTGCCTTCACTTGTTACCGATTAGTCTATTTTCTTTTAAAATATTTCCAAAACAATAAAATCATCGAGTGTGTACAAACAAATCTAATAACAAAAGACGAATTTTTTTGGTTGGAACGACTGTCTTGGGTGAAGAAGGGGAGTAACAAATGATCCGTTTCTAGAGTAAATTTCACTCTGGCAAAATGTTTTTTTTAAAAAGCCCTGACATTTAAAAAAGACAACTATCAAAATTAGCCATATTCTTTCCCGTACGTTTATTCCTCTCAAGTTTTTGCTATGTTCAAAAAGACGTTCCCAAACATGAAATTGAAAATGACATGAATAAACTGTCAATCCTAATGAAAAAGTACGCATTACTGTAGTACGTGCACGCAACTTACACACTGGGGCCTTTTATAATTACAAAATTATTGTATATATTTTTAAGGTGGAGCCAAGGCTTTACTTGCATGCAGATCATGAAACACCATCCTTCGTACAGTTTTCTTTTGTTTTTTCGGTCTTTTTCTGCTTTTTTTTATCCTGATATATTTTTCTGTTTTCACTTTTTTAATCTCCACTTAGTGCCTTTTTGCTTTCCCCGACACGTTAATCTTGCACCGTTTAGTTTTTGTACACAAAATCTTGTTTGACAACAGTTTGTTTTTCAGGTTTCTACGTTCTATTTCATGGTGAAGTATAGCCTATCAATCCACAATGAGGTGCTGGCTTTCCGCTTTATGATTTATTCTTCTCCATAGTCCTGGTGCATAAGGTTACAATGCTTGATGCACAAGGCTCAAGGGTGCCAGTTTATCGTTGGTCTTATCCATCAGTTGTATAATGTCTTGTTGCTGGTCTTGTATACCGTGTTGCTTTTGTGTGATCTTTATTTCTAATGTGTAATGTTCTGTTGCTGCTTTCTACACCTAAAATATCTCGCTTTCTTCAAATGGTTTTCTTCACGCGTTTTTATCTTCTTACCGCTTTCTTCAAAGTATCGTGCTGGGTTTTTTTCAGAATGTCTTCTTGCTGCTTCCTTCACGTTGTCTTGCTGCTTCCTTCACGTTGTCTTGTTGCTGCTTCCTTCACGTTGTCTTGTTGTTGCTGCTTCCTTCACGTTGTCTTGTTGTTGCTGCTTCCTTCACGTTGTCTTGCTCTTGCTGCTTCCTTCACGTTGTCTTGTTGTTGCTGCTTTCTTCACGTTGTCTTGTTGCTGCTTCCTTCACGTTGTCTCGTTGTTGCTGCTTCCTTCACGTTGTCTTGTTGTTGCTGCTTCCTTCACATTGTCTCGTTGTTGCTGCTTCCTTCACGTTGTCTTGTTGCTGCTGCTTCCTTCACGTTGTCTTGTTGTTGCCGCTTCCTTCACGTTGTCTTGCTGCTTCCTTCACGTTGTCTTGTTGTTGCTGCTTCCTTCACGTTGTCTTGTTGTTGCTGCTTCCTTCACGTTGTCTCGTTGTTGCTGCTTCCTTGACGTTGTCTCGTTGTTGCTGCTTCCTTCACGTTGTCTCGTTGTTGCTGCTTCCTTCACGTTGTCTCGTTGTTGCTGCTTCCTTGACGTTGTCTTGTTGTTGCTGCTTCCTTGACGTTGTCTTGTTGTTGCTGCTTCCTTCACGTTGTCTTGTTGTTGCTGCTTCCTTCACGTTGTCTTGTTGCTGCTTCCTTCACGTTGTCTTGTTGTTGCTGCTTCCTTCACGTTGTCTTCTTGTTGTTGCTGCTTCCTTCACGTTGTCTTCTTGTTGTTGCCGCTTCATTCACGTTGTCTTGTTGTTGCTGCTTCCTTCACGTTGTCTTCTTGTTGCTGCTTCCTTCACGTTGTCTTCTTGTTGCTGCTTCCTTCATGTTGTCTTGTTGTTGCTGCTTTCTTCACGTTGTCTTCTTGTTGCTGCTTCCTTCACGTTGTCTTGTTGTTGCTGCTTTCTTCACGTTGTCTTGTTGTTGCTGCTTTCTTCACGTTGTCTTGTTGTTGCTGCTTTCTTCACGTTGTCTTGTTGTTGCTGCTTTCTTCACGTTGTCTTGCTGCTTCCTTCACGTTGTCTTGTTGTTGCTGCTTCCTTCACGTTGTCTTGTTGCTGCTTTCTTCACGTTGTCTTGTTGTTGCTGCTTCCTTCACGTTGTCTTGTTGTTGCTGCTTCCTTCACGTTGTCTCGTTGTTGCTTCTTTCTTCACGTTGTCTTGTTGTTGCTGCTTCCTTGACGTTGTCTTGTTGTTGCTGCTTCCTTCACGTTGTCTTGTTGTTGCTGCTTTCTTCACGTTGTCTTGCTGCTTCCTTCACGTTGTCTTGTTGCTGCTTCCTTCACGTTGTCTTGTTGTTGCTGCGTTTCCTTCACGTTGTCTTGTTGTTGCTGCGTCCTTCACGTTGTCTTGTTGTTGCTGCTTCCTTCACGTTGTCTCGTTGTTGCTGCTTCCTTCACGTTGTCTCGTTGTTGCTGCTTCCTTCACGTTGTCTCGTTGTTGCTGCTTCCTTCACGTTGTCTCGTTGTTGCTGCTTCCTTCACGTTGTCTCGTTGTTGCTGCTTCCTTCACGTTGTCTCGTTGCTGCTGCTTCCTTCACGTTGTCTCGTTGTTGCTGCTTCCTTGACGTTGTCTTGTTGTTGCTGCTTCCTTGACGTTGTCTTGTTGTTGCTGCTTCCTTCACGTTGTCTCGTTGTTGCTGCTTCCTTCACGTTGTCTTGTTGCTGCTTCCTTCACGTTGTCTTGTTGTTGCTGCTTCCTTCACGTTGTCTTCTTGTTGTTGCCGCTTCATTCACGTTGTCTTCTTGTTGCTGCTTCCTTCACATTGTCTTGTTGTTGCTGCTTCCTTCACGTTGTCTTCTTGTTGCTGCTTCCTTCATGTTGTCTTGTTGTTGCTGCTTTCTTCACGTTGTCTTCTTGTTGCTGCTTCCTTCACGTTGTCTTCTTGTTGCTGCTTTCTTCACGTTGTCTTGTTGTTGCTGCTTTCTTCACGTTGTCTTGTTGTTGCTGCTTTCTTCACGTTGTCTTGTTGTTGCTGCTTTCTTCACGTTGTCTTGCTGCTTCCTTCACGTTGTCTTGTTGTTGCTGCTTCCTTCACGTTGTCTTGTTGCTGCTTTCTTCACGTTGTCTTGTTGTTGCTGCTTCCTTGACGTTGTCTTGTTGTTGCTGCTTCCTTCACGTTGTCTCGTTGTTGCTTCTTTCTTTCACGTTGTCTTGGTGTTGCTGCTTCCTTCACGTTGTCTTGTTGTTGCTGCTTCCTTCACGTTGTCTTGTTGTTGCTGCTTTCTTCACGTTGTCTTGTTGTTGCTGCTTTCTTCACGTTGTCTTGCTGCTTCCTTCACGTTGTCTTGTTGCTGCTTCCTTCACGTTGTCTTGTTGTTGCTGCGTCCTTCACGTTGTCTTGTTGTTGCTGCGTCCTTCACGTTGTCTTGTTGTTGCTGCTTCCTTCACGTTGTCTCGTTGTTGCTGCTTCCTTCACGTTGTCTCGTTGTTGCTGCTTCCTTCACGTTGTCTCGTTGTTGCTGCTTCCTTCACGTTGTCTCGTTGTTGCTGCTTCCTTCACGTTGTCTCGTTGTTGCTGCTTCCTTCACGTTGTCTCGTTGTTGCTGCTTCCTTCACGTTGTCTCGTTGTTGCTGCTTCCTTCACATTGTCTTGCTGTTGCAGCTTCCTCCACACTGTCCTTTTGTGGCCGCTTCCTTGATTTTGTTCTGTTGGTGCCGCTTCTTTCACTATGATACTGCTTCCTTCACATTGCCTTTCAGTGTCCTGTTGGTGTTGTGCATTGTTGTCATTCTGTTGCTGCTGAGTACTGTCGAGGTTCTGTTGCTGCTGTGCACTGCTGCTTTTCTGTTGCTGCTGTGCACTGCTTCTTTTCTGTTGCTGCTGTGCACTGCTTCTTTTCTGTTGCTGCTGTGCACTGCTTCTTTTCTGTTGCTGCTGTGCACTGTCGAGGTTCTGTTGCTGCTGTGCACTGCTGCTTTTCTGTTGTTGATGTGCACGTTGTCTTTGTTGCTGCTGTGCACGTTGTCTTCGTTGCTGCTGTGCACGTTGTCATTCTGTTGCTGTACACCGTTTTTATGTTAATGCTGTGCACTGTATTGTTGCTGCTGTGCACTGTTGTCCTGTTGCTGCTGTGCACTGTTGTCCTGTTGCTGCTGTGCACCATTGTTCTGTTGCTGCTGCGCAGTGTTGTTCTGTTGCTGTTGTGTACTGTTGTCTTGTTGCTGCTGTGCACTGTTGCCATCCTGTTGCTGCCCTGTCTTGTCACGCTGGTTCCAAGGGTCTGGTGACAAAATGAAAATGTTACAAGTCTATCAGTCCTGGGACACCATCATATTGATGCTCTTTGTAGTCTAAAAGAAATGTAAAATAATATGTTTGTTAAATTGCTGCTTTTATTTAGCCATTTCTCGCAGGCTTTGCCACAATCTACTTTGTCAGATCTAACTTTACAAGGATCCGATCTCATAGAATCATTACTGAATTGAACTGATCTTATACCCCCGAGGTTGGAATGCTGCTACCTAAACAGTAGGCAAAAAC
>CM054144.1:36726928-36734428 GCA_028751875.1 Rapana venosa
ATGATGCTACCATTTATCTACAGAACCCTACCACAGAGATCATGCTGTCACATTTACAGAACCCTACCACAGAGATCATGCTATCACACTACAGAACCCTACCACAGAGATCATACCATCACATTATGAAGAGAACCCTACCACAGAGATCATGCAATCACATGATCTACAGAACCCTACCACAGAGATCATGCTATCACATTATGAAGAGAACCCTACCACAGAGATCATGCTATCACATTATCTACAGAGCCCTACCACAGAGATCATGCTATCACATTATCTACAGAACCCTACCACAGAGATCATGCTATCACATTATCTACAGAACCCTACCAGAGATCATGCTATCACATTATCTACAGAACCCTACCACAGAGATTATGCTATCCCATTATCTACAGAACCCTACCACAGAGATCATGCTATCACATTATCTACAGAACCCTACCAGAGATCATGCTATCATATTATCTACAGAACCCTACCACAGAGATTATGCTATCCCATTATCTACAGAACCCTACCACAGAGATCATGCTATCCCATTATCTACAGAACCCTACCAGAGATCATGCTATTACCACCCTACCAGAGAGATCATGCTATCACATCTACAGAACCCTACCACATAGATTATGCTATCACATTATCTACAGAACCCTACCACAGAGATCATGCTATCACATAGCATTCCACTGGCACTGTACCCCAGTACTGAATGCGTTGCATCTTTGGTGTCTCTGATAGGAAGGTCCATGGTTGTTGGCGTACATCTGATTAAGACAATAGAATGTCACAAAAACACAAACAGGATACCCATCTACCCCTCACTCCCCCGCCCCCACCCCATGAATTTCACCCCCTCACCACGAAAAAATACCCCCAGCTAGCAAAACACTATAACAGCAGCAAAACAATCAAAAATCACAAACTCTACTGTTTTTACGCCGATTTTGATCCGGCAAAGTATCTCCTATATACCCTCACCGTAAACAGACTTTTTTTACCACCTGAGGTTATTTTCTGTACTGTCAACTCCAGGGGGAAATTATAAAACAGATGTCTCTGACAGTTCACTAACGCCACTGCCGAGATATAAACTTAACTCTATGAACACGCCTGGTAAAGTCATGCAGAAGTCAAACATTTTATTTACAGTGAGAAAGTTGTCATGTCAACATTGTCTATTAAATACGAGTTATTACAATACCACGAAACCTGTTACTATGTCTGTCACTTGAAAAGACAGGGGAGAGGGATGGGATAAGGGCGTGCGTGGAGAGGGATAGCCTCATGGTTAGAGCATAGGGCGTGCAATTTGATGGCCGAGGGATCAAGCAACGCAGAAGCGCTCATTTTTACAATTTTTAAACCTGGATTTGACGTGGTATTGACTCCACTCCCCTAAAACTTCATCAGATGAAACTATAAATTGAGGCTCCATGTGCAACACACACAGAACATCTTGCGTAAACGTTAAAAAACCGGTTCCACCTTTTGGAAAAGTGAGTCATTCTGTGTAAGTTGGAAAATATGACATTTACAACAACAAAAAACACACGCACACATTTGTCCTTAGACACCATTCTCCAAAGTCATAACGCTCTACCCTAATTGTGGATAAACATGGTAGCATATGCAAGCCCACCCTTTTTATACCTCAAGGCTCTAGCCGAGGGCACAGGTGCACTGCCCTGGTAATCAGTCAATGCTGTGTGAAAAGCCATTCCACTCCTAAACACCCAGTATATAATTATTCGCTTGCAGAATTATTATAAAATCACTGATTTGCTTGCGCGTACCTTACAAGTACGCACGCGTGTGTAGGTATCTGGATTTCTGGTAACTCCCTTTATATAGGGGTACGGAGTCTAAACAATCCATGAAACGTGCCTTTAAGTCATATAAGTGAAGAGTGGATCAAGTGTCGCTCTAAGCATAGCAAAGTTTGAACCAGCTCATGACAGATTTGTGTTTTTAAAAAAACACATAACTGCATTAGAACAAACTAAATTCGAGCAACGAGAGAACAAAACAAAACAAATATAGCCAGAAAATTAACCAAAAGTTTGAAAGGCATAAGAATCAACCAAAAGTCTAAATGCATGAAAATAAACCCAAATCCTACACTGTTCCAAGACAGTTGTCTGTGCTCGGGTTTGGAATCGCGTAAAGAGCTTGGGACCTATTGTCACAGTTTCAATGAACACTTTGGAGAGGTGTAGGGGGAGGACATCTTCTTTACGCTTTACACTTATTGTCTGCATGATTATACCAGCTTTGGGACAGACATCTCTATTTGGCAGACTAAAACCTACAGATATTTAAAAACAACACCACCTTAGCAAATTACAGTGTGTGTGCACACCTACCTTTAGGCTTGGTTAGCCGAAGTCAAATTTGTATGGCGGGCCTCTGGTCTGCTTCTGTCTTCTTGTTCTGCCTGACCTGTGTGTGCGAAACACTGAGTAGCGGAAGCCCTTTGACCAATCAGAGACGGCATTGATATTTGGCACGCCCTCTAAGCTACTCATGCTTTTCTCCCTTGTTTGTATAATAAAGTTCAGCCCTTACGAAAGTAGATCAGGTATGACGTCACACCAAAACGTCCATTTTTTCCCGCGTACATAGAATACGTCGAGGACTGTTTAGGTGAAAACTGACACGTTGAAGTGTTCGAGCTTTAAAAATAATACCAAAAATAAAAGCAAGGTGTACATTTTCTCTGAAAATAAAAGTTTTGACATTGCTATGACGTCACACCAGAGGCAAACTCAAGAAGATTGAACATGGGCTATAAACTCAAGCTCTGCACCGTTCAAGTCACCAAAGGTGCGGGATTCACGGGAAAAAAAAGCACTTGTTCCCTGGGATCGCATGGCAGTAGGCTATACTGGCAGGCTTTGTACTTCTGACAGTGGCAGCGTGGCTGTCAACCTCCTCCCACAAGCGAACACGGCATGATTCTGCTATATGATACATAATTACAACCTAGAACAATACAGACCAGAATGGCTTGGGACATGATCTTCCGTGGTTCGGGCATAAGACAATACAAAACAAAACTTACACTCATTCCCACATATCTATTGCAGGATATGGTCTCTCTCTCTCTCTCTCTCTCTCTCTCTCTCTCTCTCTCTCTCTCTCTCTCTCTCTCTCTCTCTCTCTCTCTCTCTCTCACACACACACACAACACACACACACACACTCTCTCTCTCTCTATTTCTCTCTCTCTCTCTTTCTCTACCTCCCTCCCTCCCTGTCTGTCTATTATTTTGTTGTTGTTGCCGTTATTGTTCAATATGTGTTGTGCCCAGTCCCCTTCCCACTGTCCCCTTGTGAATGGGCTTAACAGTTTAAATCACAATAAACTATTGTCATTGTCTCTCCCTGTTTGTCTATTTATGTGATAAACTTAGTAAACGTATACATTTATCATTGCATTGTATAGTATTGTAGTGCGTGTAAAAACATAGATAGTTGTGTGTTTGTGTTTGGGTATGTGTGTGTGTGTATGTGTGTGTGTGTATGTGTGTGTGTGTGTGTGTATGTGTGTGTGTGTGTGTGTGTGTGTGTGTGTGTGTGTATGTGTGTGTGTGTGTGTGTGTGTGTTAAGTGCTGTATGTATGCGCGCGGAGAGACTGCAGCAGAGAAACGGACAGAAACAGCCAGAGAGACAGGAAGAGAAACACAAATACCGGAGACCTAGTTATCTTAAAGCAGCGCGTGGGAAATACGATCAACTCCCAAGAAAGTCATGAAGCCTGCTTTATGTGCCCTCAATTGCCGCAGCCTCGCACCTCCACCTCTGATAACACTCTGCCTCCAGCTCACTGCAATTATCTGACAGCCTATTCATCAGGACACATGTCAGGACCAGCGTGCTGTAAATTACCCACCGCGCTTCCATGTGGTTTCAAATGAACAAACACATAAACAATAAAGCGAGCAAACAAATAAACAGAACAAGCAGACACAAGACCCAAAGCAATAACAGCAAGAAAGCATGATGTCTCAATAATTATAAAGAACTGCATCGCTAGTGTTTCCGCATTCATAAAACAGTTTCAACAATATGAGGCAGGAGTAAACAAAACTGAAGAGTGCCTGTGAACACTAGCCTTTTGGGGCGCTATGTTTAAGCCACGTGTGTTACGGACTGGAACACTCTGGTTCCAATCCCACAGCAGTGATGACAATTTTTTGGACTCTGGCTGCCTCTTACTCAAGAGTGAATTTTAGTTTGGGCTCATTGGGTAGATTAAAACTACACGGCCGAACTTCAAGCCCTGTATGGATGAAAGTTTGAATGAGTTGCTAAAACATTCTTACACTGCAGGTGTTTGTCTCTCTCGGGCTTTTACAACATCGGGGTATATCATGAATGAAAGCGAAGACCACAATCCTGTCACGAAGTTTCAAGCACATGCACTTCCATACATCATTTTCATCGTCATTGATCATCATGCAATAAAAGAAAATTGACTCTAATGCAGGGGCTCCCGTTGCTTATAGTAATAGCCGTTTCAGTTTCTCCATACACTTCTGTGCCTGTAGTGAGTTTGTATCAAAGCTTTGAGGATTGGAAGTTCCAGGGGAATGGTAGATGGAGGGATGGCGTGGTGGTCACTGAGCATCTCACTGTATCAGGCTCCGCGACTGAGCTATCGTTGTCGTCAGAACGGGGGGCTTAGTAGGTGATGTCCTGTGTATGTTAGCTCTGAACAGGCACCAGTGAACACCACCGGAAGTGACCCAGAAGCAGGGCAGGGCCCCTCCGGCTGGTGGGCCAACGGCAGCCTGACTTCAATAGGCTCCCTGTGCATGTTCGATCCTGAGGGTGAGAAATGACAAGTCTGGCTATGACTGGGTTACGATATTGAAAAGCGCGTATGGGAATAGCAGGACAGGAGCTTTGCATGCAACAATTATAAACACATTTCTTTTTTCTTTCGTATTTGTTTCTGAAATTTGATATTTGAGAGTTTTTTTATTTTATTTAGTTCAGTATGACTTGATCATGTGGTGAACGTTTGTTTTCGATGATGTGTGTGTGCATGTGTGTGCGTGCGTGTGTGCGTGCGTATGTGTACGTGTATGCCAATGTAGAGAGCGTACGTACGTGCGTGCCGCAACAATAACAACCAAGCAGCATGCCAGCCAGACAGACAGCCAGCCAATCAAAAAAACGCACACAAACAGTCCGACAATCGGAAATGGACAAACCGAAACACAAACACACTGCATGAATCACCCCTGAATCACAAGCAAACCCAGGCTAGCTCCTACTCCACTAAAACAACATTCAGCATAATGTTATCTGTCCTCCGCGCTGTCCCATACTTTTAGTTAGTTCTTTTAGAGATGTGTCCAAGATTTCGCTGGCCGTGTCTAATCAAATGCCGCTGACCTAAAAGCCTCCCTGCTATCTGCTGGAACCCATCGGTTTTTTTCAGAGTCCGAGGGCTTGCGATGTGCTTCATTGACTCTGTTATCTGTCTTGAACAGCCTCTGTGCTGAAATCTGCTGGATCTGCTCGGCTTACGGTCTTTTAGAGTCACAACAGTAGCATCATCAGTATCACCACCGCCACCAACAAGCAGCAACATGCAAACCACTAATACTACTATGCTGCTGAAGCTACTGCCACCACTGTAACTACATCTACTGCTACTTCTCCTACTGCTGGTGCTGCTGCTGCTACTACTATAGTGTCGATGTGTCTGTGTCTGTTTTATTTTATTTATTTTTGTTTTATTTTATACTTTTATATCAAGGATAATGGAATAAGCACTTATGTGCTTTGTTACATTTAGTCCCCGTGTGTATGCAGTTTTGTAAATTCTGTCATCTGTTCCCACCGGCACACGATGGCCTACTCTTACGAAAAGAGGAACAGGATTTAACGTGTGCGCAAGATGTTCTGCGTGAGTTCGAACACGGGGCCTCGGTTTATAGTCTCATCGGAAAGACTTTTGGGGAGAGTGGAGTCTGCTCTGATGTGTTTAGGTGTGTGTGAGCGCGTGCGTGCGTGCGTGCGTGCGTGTGTGTGTGTAGTGTGTGTGGTGTGTGTGTGTGTGTGTGTGTGTGTGTGTGTGTGTGTGTGTGTGTGTGTGTGTGTGTGTGTGTGTGTGTGTGTGTGTGTGTGCATGCGCTCAATCCCCCATGTGTCCTTTTTTTATTTTTCTATATGTACATGTCTACATCCGACCATTTTCCATACGTATTTGAAACTACGTAGCAAACAAAGAATCAAATATAACGCCACCGCCACAACCATCATCATGATCACTACAACATACAACAGTAACAACAACAACTTCAAGAGCGACATCAACAACAGCAACAACAAAAACCAACATCAGGTAGTCCTTCGTTGCCGAAGATGACGATGAAATCTGCAGCTCATCTGTGGACGCGCATGTGGCAGTGCAATCCGATCTTGGATGTACAATGTCTGTTGCAGTGGGGACACTGGAATGTCGTGGTTGGGTGGTTGGATTATGTCTCCTCTCTCTTCTGATAGTCATCTTCTCCCTGTAGTTGACATCGCTGTTTCTGCTGGCAAGATGGACGGCCCTGCGCCAGGCGTTCCTTTCAAAACCCAGCAACAACACCAACAACAACCAAAATAAAAACCACAACGCCAACAACAGCTTCAAGTAACACTAACTTTCCCAGCAATCGCTCCGCTGAAGGAACACCTAAACCGGCGACTGTCTTCGTGTCTTGTATCTGTGTTTAGTGTTCCCATGACAGTCTGGGTGTGTGTGTGTAGGGGATGGGGGAGTCAACCCTTGTCATACAATACTACTTTTCTCCAGGGCGTTAAGCTGATCGGTCAGCTCAGGGTTGTTTGGGGTGGGGGTGAGTGCTTGCTTTTAGCTTTTAAAAAAATACCAGGTTCGGCGAAACAAAGTGGTAAGCGTGTCACGTCTTTTTTGATTGCGGTTATTTTAACATACACACATGCACATACATACAGATGCGCGTGCTCGCGCACGCGCACGTCTACACACACACAAACACATACACACATACATACATATATACACACGCATACATACATACATATTCACGCATACATGCATGCATACATGCATACATACATACATACGTACATACATACATACACACATACATACATACATACATACATGCATACACACTCACAAACATACAAACACATACGTTTTTATTAAAAAGCATGCATACATATTGAAGAAAATGTCGCACACAAAAAAGTTAGCGCTAGATCCAGCAGCTTATCTTTGCTCCTCTGCTCATGCCGATACCAGTGATATTTAAGTATGCAGAATTATTCACACTTGGCACCTCTTTGACCCTCCAGGTCTGCCAGGGGCCAGTGTTTGATATCCCACTGACAGGGTAACAGAACCTCTCATGTTCGTAGTACTGTTTGACCCCTAAGAAATTGAATTTGCAGATGGTGATCGGTATACATAGTAACTCCCATGTACATTCAGGAAAATC
>CM054144.1:36739428-36751928 GCA_028751875.1 Rapana venosa
GTCAGGTAGCCATTTACAGCTGGGTGAACTGGGGGGACAGTACTGAAGCCAAGGCGCGCAAACGGTCACCCAACCAAGTGGTAACCACGCTCGATGCTGCTTAACTTGGCTGGGGGAAAGCGAGTGCTCCGACCACTGAGCTATCCCGTCCCCTTAATCCAAGATACGGAAATTAAAAACGATGTTCGAATATTTCGGGAGCAGGTATTTTGAGTAGCTATTTCCAGGAAAATCAATATTCGCTGACTTGTTATAAAAAAATGTACAAACACATTCAGCTATTTTGCCCAAAATGAATTGCTTTCCAGCTTTACACTTTGGGCAATGACTAATCTCCTCGAAACTTTGTGCAAATGTGGTTGCCGATGAGATGATTTAATGAAAAAATGTTGTCCAGAAAGCAGCTTAGGAAGACTACATTGACTCACCAATATGTTATTGGTGTGTGTGTGTGTGTGTGTGCGTGCGTTTGTTTGGGTTTGTGATGTGTGTGTGCGTGTGCGAGCGTGCGCGCACCGACACCAAGAGAGAGAGAGAGAGAGAGAGAGAGAGAGAGAGAGAGGGAGAGAGAGAGAGAGAGAGAGAGAGAGAGAGAGAGAGAGAGAGAGAGAGACAGATAGACAGACAGACAGACAGACAGAGATAGGCAGAGAGATACACAGAGAGACAGAGAGACCGTCTAATATCACTGAGATGAACACACATAAAATCGAAGACAACATCAACAACAACAGCAACAACAGAGACAGAAAGAGACAGAGAGAAAGACAGATAGAGAGACAGACAGACAGGAATTCCATTGCATATTCCGAACACCAGTTTGGTATCCCCTAGTTTGTCTGTCCACACATAACTGATTGCCTTGAAGAGGCGACTCTGACACAGCACGGCCCAAAGTGTCACGAACTGCTTCAAACGTGTTTTGGTTTTTTTAATTGTTGGTTTGTTTTGTTTTTCTCTCTGACCCAATGTGTTTAGTGCGCCTGACAACATGACCTCGCTTCACCCAGGAAACTCACGATCTCAGCATTAAGGTTCTGTCCTCAACATAATTGGGATAGAGTGGTTGTCCCGATGTTTTTGTCTATCCAGTTGTCCTCCTAGGGAAAGTCACAACCAACCCCCTTCCTGTACATGTTTTGTTTCAAATCTCATTGAAAATACTCTCAAGCTGGTTTTCACACACACACAAACACCCACACACACACACACACACACACACATACACACACACGCACATACACACACATGCACACATACACACACATGACTTAAGGTTGATTTTTACCTTTTTATACAGCAATTCTCTGTGCCAGTAGTTTAGAAATAGGTATCAGAATTGATCCACCATTAGGGCACCAGCAATAATGATCTCTACGGTGTTGTTTTTTCTAGGCAAGGTCAAAATTGTTGAGATGACGGGATAGCCTGGTGATTAGAGTGATGCGCATTGCGCTTGTAATTTGCTGACCCAGGTTCCAGTCTCATTCAAGAGGATTTTTTTTTCTTCTGGAGTTAGCATCAGTGCTGATTCCACCCCCCCCCCTTAAAAGTCCTTCGGATGAGACTATAAGCCGAGGTCCCGTGTCGGAACTTACACAGAACATCTTGCACATATGTTTCAACCTGTTACACTTTTCGGAAGAGTAGGCCACTTTGTGCTTGTGGGAATGGGTGAAAAAATTTGTAAACTGCATACATACAGGGACCGGAGGTAAAAATACACATGAGTGCTTATTCCGTCATCCTCAAAATAAAAGAATAAAACCCCCCAAAAATGCACAATATGTTGTGTTTAATTTGTACGTACATCACAGACTACTATACTCTTTTAGTGATAATCTCACGTCGGTGGAAAAGAGACTATTACCATGCTGACTACTGATCTCTTGGCTTTCCAAGAAGTCCACGAATGGGATGACTGCAACGTAGGCTGATAGCTGACACTGGAGTCAAGAAGAAACCGACATTGCGGTTCACAAGCAGCACAAACACAAAGAACCATACTATTTTGTAGCCCGCCAGATGAAAGGAACGAAAAAAGAATAGAGAACGGATTGGTAGACTAAAGGTCATCAAGCGAGAGGGGAGAGAGAGAGAAAAGAAGAGAAGGGAAGAGAGGGAGAGAGAGAGAGAGAGGAGAGAGAGAGAGAGAGAGAGAGAGAGAGATGAGAGAGAGAGAGAGAGAGAGAGAGGAGAGAGAGAGAGAGAGAAGAAGGAGAGAGAGAGAGAGCGTGTGTGAACTATACAGACAGAGAGAAGAGGGCTGAAAGACTGAAGGATGGATACAATGACATGTCTTGTCTACTCCACATAGTCAGAAAGAGAAGTATCATTTGGTCCTAATAAAGCAGCACCACCCACACAAGCAGTTTTCTAGAAATTACCACTAAGATAAAGAAGATATACAATGTTGTGTTGCCAAAAATATGTTCGTTTTATGGCTACGTCACATTATTTTGTATGTGATAAAAAAAGGAAAACATGGGCCTTGGAAGCAAATGATACCCTGTTATGTTGGAAAAGGAAAACATTGAAAGTAGATGATACTGAGAAAGGATCACAGTAACAGCTGAACTTTGCTTCGTGTTTCTCCCAGCGAAACTATTAAAAAATATATATGTATTATGTGGTAGTTAGAAGTAGATATCAATGCTGGCTTTGTTGATGCTTTTGTTGTTGTTGCTGCTGCTGCTGCTGTAGTTGTGGTGGTGGTGGTGGTGATGGTGAGTGGTGGTGGTGGTGGTGGTGGTGGTGGTGGTGGTTGTGGTGGTGGTGGATGATGATGATGATGATGATGATGATGATGATGATGATGATGATGATGATGATGATGATGATGATGATGATGATGACATTGTTGTTGGTTTGTCGTTAAGGTTGTTCTTGATGCTGTTCCTACTGTTGCTGCTGATAGTGCTGCTGCCGTTGCTGCTGTGCGTTTCCTAGCCTTATGCACCAAGCGAGTCACCCATAGTATGCAATCTGCTTCACATATGCACATGGCAAGCACTGTGAGAGCTCACACTTCACGAGAACGAAACAGAGTACGGATCAACTGATACACTTGCATGTGCGACTGTTTGCAAGTACAATGCCAAATAAGGCAGTGATTACTCAACTCCAGATGGCTTTGTCTTTCACATGTAAAAAAAATATACAGTCTGCTCTTCTGAAAGCTTGGTATGCATAGATCGATGCAAGTAATGGCTGACATAACTTTCATTTTTGAAGAGCGGGCCATTATAATAGCTTCACACACACACACACACACACACACACACACACACACACACACACACACACACACACACACACACACACACACACACACAAGTGGACGGGATAGCCTAGTGGTCAGAACATTGCGCTCGCAATCTGAGGACTCGGGTTCGATTCCCGTTCAAGGGGATATTTTCCCCTGGAGTTAACATCAGTGCAGACTCCACTCTCCCCAAAAGTCCATCGGATGAGACTATAAACCGAGGCCCCGTGTGCGAACGCACGCAGAACATCTTGCGCACACGTTAAATCCTGTTCCGCTTTTCGAAAGATTAGGGTATTGTGTGCCGGTGGGAACAGATGACATAATTTACAAAACCGCATATACACGGGGACTGTGTGTAAAGAAAAAGCACATGAGTGCTTATTCCATTATCCTCGATATAAAAGAATAAATAAATAAATAAATAAAATAGATAAATGAATCAAACAAGCTCGAGCACTGTTACACGCTAAGGTGCCCTTTGCTCGCCTTAAGCCTAGGTTTAGTGAAGGGAAAAGAATCTTCTAAGCGCAGAACACTGCTGGTCTTTCTGGCATATAATAAAGGCCTGTCTCATAATCTCTGTCTAGACAGTCTGTAACGGTTTGAAATCCAATCGCAGTCTGTATCGTGTGGATCTGTTCAATCTTTCTTTTGCTATCCCCTTTTACCACTACCATGCAGATCCTATGGCACTAGCCAGATTAGTTAAGTTGTAAACTCATTACTTAGACTGTTGAAGAAAATAGTTTGGTTTTTTTCTCCGACAACAATAATATTGTGTTATCAAAGGTGTATGTCTGAGATCAAACGGTATGGGGAATGGGGCTAAAGTTTGCGCGCGTGCACGTGTTTGTGTGCGTGCGTGCGTGCGTGCGTGCGTGCGTGTGTGTGTGTGTGTGTGTGTGTGTGTGTGTGTGTGTGTGTGTGTGTGTGTGTGTGTGTGTGTGTGTGTGTGTGTGTGTGTGTGTGTGTGTGTGTGTGTGTGTGTGTGTGTGTGTGTTGGGAGGGGTGTGGGGGGTGAGTAATTGTGTGCATGTTTTCGAGTAAGTGTGTATGTAAGTGGGGGAGACAGACAGACAGACAGACAGGCAGACAGACAAGCAGGCAGGCAGGCATACAAAGAGGCAGACGGATAGAGACACGAAGATTATTAGAAAAAGAAGTAGGCGAAGATAAGCAGAATACCTTTGCATTTAAGCAATATGTTACCTGTTGGTGGTGGTGGTGGTGACACCGGTGGTGTTTTCTTATGTTTCGTTTAGGATTTGCAAGTAATGGCTATGTAGTTGTCACTAGTTGATAAGTTTTAGTTGCTCTGAACTTCATGTCTCCTTCTCATCTGAACTAGTCTGAAGAAGTGGTATGCACTGGAAAAGAACTGAGACCCATTTCTATAGAAAAAGACGAACACATTTAGACACGGATATTTAACAGCAAGAAAAAGAAGAAAAAAACACACAAAGATGTCAATAGCAAAGCAGCTACAGGCTCCATAGCCTGTATGAATTTTTTTTTAAAAGACACAGACAGACGAGAATCCTCCGTTGACACACACACACACACACACACACACACACACACACACACACACACACACACACACACACACACACACACGAACACACACACGCACACACTCACACACACACATACACACACACAACACACACACACACACACACACACACACACACACACACACATACACACACACACTTCTACTAACAAGTTATATACGAACAATAAAATGGTAGAATGTGACAACGTGGAGACATCTCAGGTGGAGATATTTTGATCGGATATTAGTTTAAACCATCATAAACAAGGACAAAAAACAAAAAGTAGCATTGCAAACCTAATTATCTACGGATGAAAGTCTATTAAAAGAAAATGCCTTGACCATATAAGTCATTCGTGAGACGTCAATCATCGTACACTTCGTCAAATGATGCTGGCAGATAGTGATTGGTGTTGAGAAAAGAAGAAGCCCGTAAAATTAAGAAAGGAATCCATTATTCAAGATTTGGCGTCGCGAAAGAGTCTCCTAGTCAGTGTTCTCAATCAGTAGCTGATGTCAAGGGATTAACCAGTATATCTGGAAACGCATTCACTGGGAGGGTTTTTATATATGTATAGTTATAGTTATATATGGGGATGGGATAGCTCAGTGGTCGGAGCACTCGCTTTCCCCCAGCCAAGTTAAGCAGCGTCGAGCGTGGTTACCAGTTGGATGGGTGACCGTTTGCGCGCCTTGGCTTCAGTACAGTTCCCCCAGTTCACCCAGCTGTAAATGGGTACCTGCCCTCTTTAGGGTCAGGGAAGGTAAAGCAGTGAGGGAGAGGAGATGGGCGCCGCCCTCAATATGCTGGCCCTAGAGAAGTGAGGTCTCTGACGCCTCGCTCCCCTACGACCTTATAGGTTATGGGACTCCTTTACCTCCTTTTACCTAGTTATATATATATATATATATATATATAAATATATATATATATATATACATATATATATATATATATATATATATATGTTGCAGACGATTTAGCCCAGTGGTAAGGACCATTCGACTTCAATTCCTTGGGTCCATGAAGTCGTGGGTTCGGATTCTGGCAACGTCTTGTGGTTTATGGGTGAGGATATAATTATATGTTAACGATATCCCAGGTGAACTTCAAGTTCAGACCTGATAGAGTTTTGATTTCCTGTGTGTATATATAGAAATGTAGAGAACCAAATGTGCACGTTAAAGATCCTGTCATTCATGTCAACGTACAGTAGGTTACAAAAAACCGTTTTGGGAACGGCCACGAAGAAGACAGAGACGCGGAGGGTTTGGTGCCAGCAACACTGGCCGTTCTTTTAACGGCAATCTTTGGCTAGACAGACCTCATCACCTACTGCCACCTGAGCTGTATCCTCCACCATCTCCATGGGCGTTCTCCATTTAATAACATTAATGCTTCATCAACTGTCACACATGTACACGCACGCATGCACTCACGCACATTCATGGAAGTCCATGACTTTTCAAGCCAGGGTTTGGTTTGGGGGTTAATTATTTTTTTTTTTCCTTGTTAACTACAAAGCATTCACTGTCTTTTTCTACCGTTGACTTCCGATTCTTATTGTTTGCAATACTGGACTTTATCGTTTGTTTTTATATATTAAGTCACTGATCTTTCCACGCTTATGTTTAATTGTTCTTATGTTGCTATATTTTTAAACCCAAAAATAAATTTGGGACGGGAAAACCATTGTGTTTTAAAGTTCTTTTCCCAAAGGAGAGAAAAAAAAACCAAAAAAATTTGGGTCTTGTCATTCCCCAACGTTCTAGGGGTTGAAAAAAAATCTTGCAGGGGAAATTGCTCGCAGCATACCCACCAACTTTTTGGGGTTTTTTTACACAGTTTTTAATACTGATAATTATTAAATTTTACACTTCAATCCCTGAATGTGGATAAAGCAAAAATCCCCAAAAATTAAAAAATTTATTATTCCCCACCACAGTGTGACTGTGATAAAATTTTTAAAAGTAAAACCGGGCCAAAATATGTCGGGCCCGGGCTTGAGTATGATAAACTTGTGTTTCTCCTATTAGGGCAAAATACAGCAGTTATATAAAATTTTAGGGGTGACATTTAAAATTTTAACCCAAAGATGACATATTAAATATTTTTCCTCTAAAATTTTTTACCTCAAGGTCCAAAAAAGGGGAAAAACACTGAGGGTTAAAAAAAAACCGGACTTCACAAAAATAAATGGATTATTCTGGGCGTTTTAAAATTCCCCATGCCCCTTTTTGGGATTTGGGTGCTCTCAAACACCAGAAAAACCGTTTGGTAAAAAATATTGTGGATTCAAAGTTTTCCCTTTTTGGGAATAAATGGTAAGAAAACCAAAATTTTCCGATGTTTCTAGTCAAAAACCAAGTGCTTTTGATTTAACATTAATTTTCCCCAAAGGTTTTTAGCTATAAATTTTGCAATTGGAATTTTTGAAGAGGTTTGTTTTGGAAGTAAATCATTGCCCTTTTTACGTTGTCATTTGAGGCCCTTTTCCCATATCGCCCTAACACATATTGGGGAAAAAATTTCCAAAATTTTCGATATCATTGGCTGACTGGGAATTTTTTTCAATCATTCCTTCAGGCTACTGAAATTAAAACGATCGAAGGGGATGATTTTAAAATCAGTTTTTTTTCCCAATTTTGGGAAAAATTCCCCTACATAAAGCTGATTTTTCTATTCCCAAACACAAAAGCAACAAAAATTTGGAAAGAATCGGGCAAAGATGGGGGGACAAAAACCATTTGGGGGATGCAGAAAACCCTAAAAAAGAACGTTTAAAAAAATTTGGTTTTAAAAAGAAAATCAGAAAAAATTTTTATTTTGTTTAAGTATGCAAAAAATAAATGAAAAAGGAATAATTGCTCGGGGCAAAAAAAAATTTTGGGACAGAATTCTGTAAAAATAAATTTCAGAACCCAAGGATTTACAAAAATTTTGGGAAAGAAAGTTAGGAAAAAAAAAGGGAATTTCAGCTTCCAACACACCCAATTCTTTTTGGGAAAATAATAGATTTCCAAGCATAATTAAAAAACCCAAAAGCTTTTGCCCAAAGGGTTTTTCAGAAAATAGTTCATCGTAAAATAAATCAAATATCGAATTAAAAAAAAGCAAATAAATCAAAAAAAAAATTTTTCAGCTTATAATGAGATTTTTTAAAAATCCCCCCATTTAAATTTGATAAAATTTAAGTAAAATTTTGTTTTAATTTACACAAAACAAGAGGGGTGTTGGGCTGAGGGAAAAACCTTTAAATAAAATTTGGGGCTCATATCCCTTTTAAAAAAGGGAAAAAAGGCTACTTTTTTTCTTTTTTCCCCGGAACTGTTGGTTTAAATGGGGGCTTTTCCCAAAAACTGGAGGCAGTCGATTGTACCCCAAACCCGGGAAGGGAAAGGGTAAAACTGCGGCATCGATAATGCTACGGGCCCAAATTTGCTTTTAAACGTCTCATGGGGGTAAAGTAAGGGAAAAAAATTATACATAAGGGGTTTATTTCTTTTTAAAAAAGGAATAATGTGACCCCAACAAATCAGGTGGGTTTTCGAAAGGAAGTTGTACTTCTGACCTTTGTTAAATAACAAAATAAAATTTAAAAAAAGAAATTTTTTCCAAAACAAAAAAAATTTGGGTTACCCAAATTTTTTGATTTTAAAGAAACCCATGAAGGGGTTTGTCATAAACAATTGTACAAAATTAAAATACTTTGGTATTAATGGCATATTTAATAAATATCTGCAAAATTTTTTGGGTTCGGATAGATCAATTTCCCAATAAATTAGGTTTAGTGTATCATCTTTTAAAGCTATCGACTTGGGGGTTTCCACAGGGGTTTAGTACTTGGGACCTATCTTTTTTTTCTATTCTTTTTACAGATTCCCCCCAGTCTTTGTCACCTAATACTCAAGGTTTTTCCCGTAAGCAGTTATATTGCTATTTGGGGTAAATACGTCAGTTAGGAAAAAACCCCGAAAAAGAGAGTGGGTCCTATGTTGAAAAAAATAAAATTTAGAAGAATTAGTTAAAATTTTTTAATTTTATGAAAGAAAAAAAAGATTAATTATCCCGAGAAAAAAAAGTGTCTTGTTTCTTTTTAATAACGGGGACAAGCATTTTAAAAATTTCCAATACTGAAATTTGAAGGAAAAAGGGGCTTTAAAACAAACAAAATTAAATTCTTAGGTGTTTTTTAACTAGAAAGTTTAATTGGAAGGGTGCAAAATTTAACCAAAAAGATAAAAATGAAGCTAGGAAAAAACATGGAGCCCCGCCCCTACGAAACCCGATTTAAACTGGCTCTGTCCCCTTTGGGAAGTTCAAAAATTTAAAATACGGAAAAGAAGTTTATTTTTCTTGGGGTTTCAGATTAAACTACTTAAAAAAATTTCAAAGTTTAGACAGTAAAGCATAAAGATAGCTCTTTTGGGGTTCCCCGGGTCAGCAAAAAAACCGCTTTAAAATTATAAAGGAAACTCATTTAATTTTCTCTTTCTGATCAGCGAAACTGTTTTTATCAAAATATGTGGTTCGTAGTATCCTTTTTCCAAATTCAGGGAAAAAAAGGAAATATTTATTAATCAAGACCTGATTTTCCAAAGGGGACGCCCAAAATTTTATTTCTGCAGCCAATTAAAAAAATTTTACAGACACATTTTTTGAAAGGAAAAAAAGACATCGATATATCAAAAAATTCCAATTTTTCCGATTGTTCCCCATTTCCCCCTTGGGAAAATAAATTTTTAGCTAAATTTGACATTTTAATCACAAAAAAAAGAAAAATAAAATTCCAAAAAACTTCTCACCCTTAGTTAAAAAATACTTAGAAAATAATTTTCTAATCCATTAAAAGTGATACTGAGGTTGTATTAGAAACAGGGAAAAGTGGTGCTGCCTATGTGATTCCCACTTTAAAAGTTTAAAAAATCTTTTCATTTAGGGCAAAAATTTTTCTATTTTTACTTCTGAAATTTTTTGCAAATTTTTTGGCTTTGAATTTTTTGTCTGATACTGCTATTGTTTTTTGCCAAAAATTTTGGGTTTTTCGGGTTTATAAAAAAAAGGGGTTAATGGCAAATTTAAAAACATGGGATGGTTTAAAAAAAGGGGAAAGATATTGTATTGGGGATAAAAAATTTCCCGATAAAATTCTTTGAAGCAGAGGCTTTAAAAATAACTTTTTTTGGGGTCCCCCTCAATTTTGGAATTTATTCGTGATTGGGTTTATTCTTTTTGGAAAAACAAGGTGCCCCTTTTAATACTTTCTGAAGTGTTTGATTTTTTAATCTTGCATGTGCTTAAAATTCATTTTAATTTAAAGAAATGCATACATTCAAAGAATTTTAAAAAAAACCATATCACAGTTTCCTTGCCCCCGGAAATTAGAAATTCTAATACATAATAGATTAAAGGGATGGAAAACTAAATTTTTCAAAAAAAAAAATTTTTAAAATTTTTTGTTCTATTCCCCCTTTTTAGTCCACCATTTTTTGTTTGATTTGCCCAAAATTTTCTTGACATGATAAAAGGAGGGGTTTAGATATTTTAAAAAATATGCCCCTGTTTAAGAAATTTTTAAAATGACTCTCACAAAATTTATAGTGTCAGTTGCTGAAGTCCTATATTCTTCCCGTAAAAACCCTTTACTGTAATTACATAAAATTTTTTTTAATATATATATATATATTATAAAGTATTAATATATATATATATATTTTTTATATTGTTTTATTATATACTTAGTGTGTGTGGATTTTGGGTGCGTGTTTGGGGAGAGAAAGAGAGAGAGAGAGGGGGAGGGAGAAGAAAGAGAATTTGAGGAGAGAGAGAGAGAGGGGAAGAGGAGGAGAGAGGAGATGCCCGGGGGTAAAAAATAGGTAAATTTGGTTTTGAATGCGGGTTTTGGGCTAAATCACCATGTAGTGAATAGACATTTGAACAAAACAAAACAAACAAAAAACACGGACGTACCCAGTATACGTCCCAGAAGACTGAATGTGACTGTCTTCATGGTGGACAAAAACGGTCGCATATGCAAAATATCACCATTGGTGAACCTTGGAGCTTTAGCTGGGGAACGATAAAAAACTCTCTCTCGATATATTTAAATACACACACACACACAACACACACACACACATATTCATATATATATAATATTAATTTTATTTTTCATCTTTATATCGAGGATAAGAATAGCACTCATGTCTTTTTTCATCCGTCCGTGTGTATGCGGTTTGTAAATTTTGTCATCCGTTCCACCGGCACACAATGGCCTACTCTTTCAAAGCGGAACAGGATTTAACGTGTGCGCAAGATGTTCGCGTTTCGTAAGAGAGAAGAGGAAAAGAGAGAGAGAGGAGAGAGAGAGAGAGAGAGGAGAAAGAAGAGAGAGAGAGAAGAGAGAGAGAGAGAGAGAGAGAAGAGAGAGGAGATGTGCTACATATTTGATATTATACATATCCTTTTCACTTGGCTTAAATGTTCAATAAACGGCTGGTTTGCTGGTCCCCAAACTCGTCTTGAAGTTTCAATGTGTTTCTCCGAGGGAAAAAATCTGTGGATCCTTGTTTGTTTATCTGTTACGTAAACACAAAAGCTTTAGCTTACAAAGGTGAAGATAATAACAACAAGTTTAACATTTTCCGTTGATCAACTGTTGAGCAATGTATTAAATATCTGATTAAGAATGCTCTTTCTTTAACGCTTAAGAAACAACGTTGTAAAAATATCGTTTTGTGTTTGGTTGTTGTTGTGTTTGTTGTTTTTACTTGTTTGTTTTTAGGTGGGTGTAAGCATTGCTATTGCTAGCTAGAAAGACGTGTAGGCTATTTTTCATTAATGCACGTATTAAAACTACGTTTTCGCAACAACAACAAATAGTACATCTTCAAGACGAAGGCATGTTGTTTTGTTTGTTTTTGAAAATTTTGAAATATGAAAACTCTTCCCCCAAAACATTAAAAGGATAACTCGCATATTCATTTTGTTGTGTTTTTACTCTCTTAATTTCTTTTTGATTTTAGATAAAACAAAAAAAAACCTAGTATTTTGATGCAAACCTCGTTGGAAAGAATATGTTACATTTTCTGACTTCTTGTATCTAGTCCAGCATGATCTCCCCCTTAGGGATGCCCGGGGACCCTGTCAGTATAAACAGCATCCTCCACTTTCTGAAAATGATGTGCTAGGAACTTCTTCTTTTCTATCACTCTTGCTGTTTCTGCCTTGGTCCTTTCCTTTCTCTTACCTTCAACTTCTTGACTATTCTTTACCTTCTTGGTCCATTCCTATTGCGGTTTATTTGTTTTTTTCCCCAGAAAGACTCAAAAAGATGATTTTCTCGTATGCCGAAGTAGGATAAGCTGGAACTTACAGGCGTTTAACCAGAGCGTGATAAGTTTTCGCTCATATAAAAGACATGTATAGTTACTGTCTGAGTGTTCGACAAAGAAGAAGAGCAAGTTTACCTTTTGATTTTTATCAAGACCACAGTCACTAATCTACTTTTCACAAATAACCAACAAAAATAAACCGGAGGAGGAAAGAAACATGTCACGACCACTACCACCACCAACAACAACAACAACAATAGCTACACACACTTCGAGATAATCATTCTACCATCAAAGAAGTTTATGTGGAGGTGGGGTGGGGGGGGGGGGGTGAGAGGT
>CM054144.1:36759428-36769428 GCA_028751875.1 Rapana venosa
GTGTATACGGTGCTGAGTGTGTGTGTTGTGTTGAACGTGTGCGTGAGTGAGTTTGTGTGTTTGTGTGTGTGGTGTGTCTACTGAGGGAGTAGAGGGTAGACAGAACAGACAGACATAGAGGCAGGCAGACAGACAGACAAAAGCCAGCCAGTGCCCAGACATACAACAACAAAACGGCAGACAGACAGAGCGTGAGGTACCCAAAAATGGGGGATGGAGAACCTGGACCAACATGCGTTAAAATCAGCGAATGATTCAAAAATACATATTTTTTCGAAGATAATAATACAATAATACAAATACTACTAAACTACTACTACTACTACTACTACTAATAAATAATAATGTATGGAATTTTATAAAGAGCTGAATTTGTAAAGCTAACAATCAAAGCGCTCAGATATAGCGTATGCATAAAAAACTTGTAGCCCAACCCCTCTACTCGTCTCAGCTCAAAGTCATACTCTCAATAACGCACTCTCTCCATCTCTTCGTGTGAGAACGCACAAACCTCCGGAGGAGGCTATCAACTCCTCGACACCGAAAAAACTCTAATCTCAAACTACTCAAGTCCATGTCTCGTCAACACAGCAACCCCACTCACCACCCACCGACCCCAAACCCTCCCACCCTCACCATCACCACCCCACCTTCCCCACCCGCAGACACAAAACGGAGACGGACTGCATAAAAAAGCTGAAGTTCGGAAATAATGTGACAGCATCGCCGTGTGTTGGTCCCACTGCAATGCTATCCGACTATTAACAGCTAACCCATACGACAATATGTCTGTCTGTAGTCGTGACTTATGGCCATCATTGCTTAATGAATCGATGTGGGTGAATAATTAGAACAGGGAGGACGAGCAGAGATGAAAGTGGGACGTAGTGGGAGAGGGGGAGAAGAGAGAGGAGAGGAAGAGAGAGAGAGAGAGAAGAGAGAGAGAGAAGAGAGAGAGAGAGAGACAGCAGACAGAACAGACAGACAACAGAGAACAGACAGACAGACAGAGACAAACAACAGACGGGAGAGAGAGAGAAGGGGCAGGGAGCGGGGTAAGGTAGGAAGGGACAGACAGAAAGAGAGAGAGAGAGGGGGGGTGGAACAGACAGACATACATACAGATACAGAGACAGATACAGACCGCTAGACACATACAGAGACAGAGAGACATAGAGACAGTGAGACAGACAGAGACAGACAGAAACAATGAGAGACAGAGACAGACATATAGACAGACAAAAGAGGAACAGAATTTTAAAAAGAGAAACAAATAGAGTCAGATAACATGACAGAGGGCGAGAGACGAAAGGCACAGGCAGACAGTCATACAGCAGAGAGATAGACAGACAAACACACAGGCAGACAGACAGACAGACAGACAGACATAGGATAAGTGCATGAGGACTTTGCACTATTCCTGATGGCAATGCATTTCTACCTCTATGTGTCTGTGCGTGCGTGTGTACGTGTATGTGTGTGAGTGTGTTTGTATGTGCGTGTGTGTGTGCGCACGCGCGTGTGTGTGTGTGTGTTCGGTTCGATTCCATTGTGCTAACGCACCCATCAATTATGCTGTATGTCTTTTGATGTTAGTGCAGTGGTGCAGCGCAATGTTATCACTGTGTCCTTTGATGTCAGCGCTGACACGACTGACTTCATAGACTGTTCCGATAACACCAGAGGTCAATAGATGACCAAAAGGGGCTTGGACAGAGGTATCTAATCTGAATCAGCTGATTGGATAATGCTAGTCTGTACTAGTTGATCTGCCCACTGAATCGATCGATATAAAGAGTGAAATAGTGATTTTGACAAGCATAGTAGCCGAGTGGTTAAGACTGTCGATTTCAGTCACCGCGATTCGGGGAGTTGTGGTTCAAATCCGTGGGGTGTTGAAATTAAGGGGTTGGGTTGTTGGTTTTTTACTATCTCCGTGTCAACTTCTCAGTTCAGACCCCTGTGAGTACTGTGGGAAACAGATTGCCAGTGGGAACAGATGACAAAATTTACAAAACCGCATGCACACGGGACTAGATGTAAAAAAAGCACATGCGTGCTTATTCCATTATCCTCGATATTTAATTGTTAAAAAATCATTTGAGCGCTTGAATTTTTTTGCTTTACAAGATTCAGCGCTATATAAATTCCATACATTATTATTATTAGTATTAATATTATTATTATTATTATTATTATTAATAATAATATTATTACTTATCGACCGGGTTCGATTCCCGTTCAACGGGATATTTTTCCCCGGAGTTTTAACGTCAGTGCATACACCACTCTCCGCCCAAAAATCCTTACGATGAGACTAGAAAACCGAGTCCCCGTGTTCGAACGCCATGCAGAAACATCTTTCGCAACACGTTAAACCCGGTTCCGCTTTTCGTAAGAGAAGGCCATTGTGTTCTGTGGGAACAGATGACAGAATTCACACAACCGCAATACACACCAGGGACAGGATGTAAAAATAAAGCACGTAAGTGTTTATTATATTTCCCTCGATATAAAAGACTTGAATAAATAGATAAATAATTATATGAATAAATACCATATCAGTGCAGCAAAACGAAGTGAAAGAAAATGGATTAAAACCAAAGAAACGAATAAAGATCAAATTAATTGAAATACATAAAACCATTGATAAAATAGAATGATTCTCACCATTTTTTATAAATGCGTACGTGACATTAAAACAGCAGAAATACAGACAAAGAAAACAAACGATATCAACATCAACTACAAAAGAACATTGTATGTTGCAATGGCAGAAACATTCTGATTCCCAAATTAAATTGTTTGAAAGATAACTAAATCGATTCTTAGTTCAGAGCGTCATTTCCTCTTAAGCTCTTTATTGACTTTGGATAGCTGATCGATCAGTTTATACTGAATTGTATTGGACTGAAATCATGTGAGCGGCAGCCTAATTTATAGATTATTATATTTTGCTGTAAAGGTTTTGTCATCGTAGGAAATTTCTCTCTGTTAAAATTCATATTTATTTCTATGTGCAGAACGTGCTGATCAACATTGTTCTATCCATTTTCATTCCTGTCTAAAGATTTATTCCGACAGTCTATCAGATAGACTGGATAATCAACAAAATGCACTCACAAGCAAAGTTCCTGTTTCTTTTGTTCCTCTCTCTTCATGGGGATTTCTGGGGATCTGAGAGTATAAAAAGTATTCCAATCTTCTGGAACTCTGGTGCTAGAACTCCTATAATTATACCCGCGCTTCCGTGTCAGCATAGTTCTTCTTGCTTCTTTTTTCACCCTCATTGTTTATAATCTGCTTTCTTGGTCCAATTCTCTTGCCCCTTTTTTCTTCTAGAAAGGCCTTTTAACAGATAGCAATCTCTCTCACCACCGCAAAGTTGGAACCGCCTGGCCTTACATGCTACAAACGTTTTCACGACAGAAGCACCCCCAAGTGGCTTGTAATGACAGCTATAGCATTAGCTGGTGAACGGTTTCGATGCAGAAGATGAACGAAATATTACCTAATGTCCAACCCCCCCCTTCTGGTCTAAGGGAGATGGATTTGGGACTGAAGAGAAGGTGCTCAGGAATGAACCCTTCGCAAAAGACGCTAGAATCAGCTTCTGATGAGGTGATCAAACTTCACCTGTGATTTTGCATTGGGAAAATGTACTGTCATTGTTTGGTGCTGTGGGTTGGGGTTTTGTTTGCTTTTATGTGTTAGTATAGCGAAAAATACCAAGGTTGTGTGTGGTGTTGCGTGTCAGTTGTGTGCTGCGTGTGTGTTGGTGTCCAGTGTGTGTGTTCGTGTGGTGGGTGTGTGCTTGTGGTGTGTGTGTTGTGTGTTGCGTGTGTGTAATGTGTGTGTGTGTGTATGTTTGTGGGGGGGGGGGGGGGTGAGAGAGAGAAAAGAAGAAAAAAAGAAACGAGACAACAGACAGACTGACAGACAATAGAAAGATGTAGACAGAGACAGAGAGATTAGGGACAGAGACCCGAGAAGAGGAGAGAGTGGTGTAGTGCGTCTGTTTCTCTGTATATCTGCCTATCTTTCTGGACCGTTCTGTCCGTCTATGTCTGTGTAATCTCTACCAACAGTCTGTCTGTAAGTCTCTCTCTCTCTCGCTCTCCGCTCTCTCTCCTCTCTCATCTCTCTCTCTCTCCTCTCTCTCTCTCTCTCTCCTTCTCTCACTCTTCTCTCTCTCTCTCTCTCTCTCTCTCATCTCGTTCTCTCACTCGACGTCTCGCTCTCATCCCGCTCCTCTTCTCCGTCTTTCTCTCTCTGCCTGTCTGGTAGTTCGCGTGTGTATTGCAGACAAATAGTACGTAATTGTTATATTTTTCTTTTGCTTCTGCATAGACCTTTCCAAGAAGTGGACAGTGCCCACGCAGGCAGCCTGAAGCTGACATCATTACTGGCATCGGGAAGATAATTGGCCACGTACAGCTGCGGACTCAATCACCGCTACTTCGATTCTGTACGTATCCTAGTACCTTGGTGACACACTTTCTTCTCCACCTTTGGCTTTCTCTATCTCTCTGGAACGGTCAAGACTGTCGCACAGGGAACAGTACAAGGAGGGAGACACAGAGGCAGACAGAAAAAACGATCGGAAAGACAGCATCAGAGACTAGAATGGTCTTGAGTGGATTGACTCGTTTTGGAAAAGCCGAAAAGAAAATTGCAAGGGATGGAGGAAGTTGGTTGAAAAAATCGTTAATGGTGCCATAGATTGTCTACTAGATTATGGGATAGGTAGGTGAAAGATGGAGGTATAGGATCTATTTTGTTCCCTCTGCCCTTCCGTTCCCTTCCCCCTGCCCTTTCTTTCGTTTACATTTCTTCAACTTTTAATTTTTTTTTACACAGTGTATAGAAGTATGTCTCCCAGTCTCTTTTTAGTGTCTTGACAGTCTGCCACATATCAGAATGTCATCGCGACTTTTTTTGCTGTTTCTATTGAGTTTTGTTTTAATTGTTTTATCTGAGAGTCTTTTGTCAGTCTGTCAGTCTGTCTGTCTGTCTGTCTGTCTCTCTCCCTCCCTCCCTCCCTCCCTCCCTCTCTCTCTCTCTCTCTCTCTCTCTCTCTCTCTCTCTCTCTCTCTCTCTCTCTCTTTCTCTCAGCTTGTTTGTATTGCATTGCTAACTTTATTCTTTTGTTTACATTTCTTCAACTTTTAAATTATATTTTTTTACACAGTGTATAGAATTATGTCTCCCAGTCTCTTTTTAGTGTCTTGACAGTCTGCCATATTATCAGAATGTCATCATGACTTGTATGCTGTTTCTATTGATTTTTAAAAAATTGTTTTATCTTAGAGTCTTTCGTCAATCAGTCAGTCAGTCAGTCAGTCAGTCTGTCTGTCTGTCTCTCTCTCTCTCTCTCTCTCTCTCTCTCTCTCTCTCTCTCTCTCTCTCTCTCTCTCTCTCTCTCTCTCTCTTTCTTTCTTTCTTTCTTTCTCTCCAGCTTGTTTGTATTGCATTTGCTAACTTTAATCTTTCGTTTGCATTTCTTCAACTTTTCACATTATATTTTTTCACAGTGTATGGAATTATGTCTCCCAGTCTCTTTTTATTGTCTTGACAGTCTGCCACCTTATCAGAATGCCATCGTGACTATTTTTTGCTGTTTCTATTGAGTTTTGTTTTAATTGTTTTATCTCAGAGTCTTTTGTCAGTCAGTCAGTCAGTCAGTCTGTCTGTCTGTCTGACTGTCTGTCTGTCTGTATGCATGTCTGTCTGTCTCTCTCTCTCACTCTCTCTCTCTCTTTCTCTCTCTCTCTCTCTCTCTCTCTCTCTCTCTCTCTCTCTCTCTCTCTCTCTCTCTCTCTCTCTCTCTCTCTCCATGTATGTGTGTGTGTTATGTGCGTGTGTGTAGATGTGTACATGCACGCGCGGGAGGGGGCTGTGTGTGTGTGTGTGTGTGTGTGTGTGTGTGTGTGTGTGTGTGTGTGTGTGTGTGTGTGTGTGTGTGTGTGTGTGTGACAGAGACAGAGACAGAGAGTGAGAGAGAAAGGGGTGGGGGAGAGAGAGAGAGACCAAATTATTGTGTCTGAAGAGGTGTTGGTGTCTGAACTAACTAACTAACTAACTGCCAGTCTCCAGTTTCAATGTCCACTGTGAAGTGTGGCCGCCGTCTCTACTGCTGTCTGGAACCACTCTGCCTGTGGCTGCCTGTGGTGTGGTAACAGTGGACCTCCCTTAGCTGAGCTTCTTCCCTGACATGGTGTCTGAAACAGAGGACGTGGTTTGAGAGAGAGGGGGAAATAGAGGGAGAGAAAGAGAGCGAGAGAGACAGAGAAATAGAGAAAAAAATAGATATTTATTTTTTATTTATTTATTCTGTCATATATTTTTGTTTGTTTGTTGTTGTTTGCTTGGTTGATGTTTTTTTCGGGAGGGGGTGAAAGGGTTAAAGTGTGCTTTTTTCTTGTGAAACTTTGAGGATACCAATGAAAAAAGTTTGCGAATGCAACGATTTTGACTCAACATTAAGAGATCCTCGTTCAGATTTCGGGGAGTATCATATTTTAGACGATATTTTCATTATCTTTTTTCATATTCCTTATTTCTGTCTGGTCTGCCAGCATCATCAATTCCCTCCCTTCAACGTATACAAAACTCTGCAGCTCGACTTGTCCTCAGAAAGAGAAAATCTGAGCACATAACTCCTCTCTTGCGATCTCTCCAATGGCTGCCTGTGCCACAGAGAGTTAAGAATAAGATCTGTACCTTCTGTTACAAATGTCTCCACAAAAAGCTCCCTCCTACCTCTAAGAATGTCTTCACCTATACACTCTTTCTTGTTCCCTCCGCTCTGCTGCAGATACTTTGTGCTTACGAATACCGAGATTCAACCAGTCCACTGTTGGCCGCCGCTGGTCCAATGATCTGGAATGACCTCCCTCTCTCCCTTTGCCAAAAGCCTACTTATGACACTTTTAAATCCAGCAACAAGACATATTTATTCCAAATCTTAATTCCCCCCTCTTGTTTCATTTCAAATCTACCCCTGCCTAAAACAGCCAAAATCCCACCACCTTGCCAAAGTGTATAACCTGTGTGTGTGTGTTTGTGAGAGAGAGAGACAGGGACAGAGGGGGGGGGGGGAGAGACACACACACACATACACACACGCGTGCACGCCGCAAGCACACACAAAAGACAAAAAGACTGACAGAAACACACACACACACACACACACACACACACACACACATAAGCAGACAGAAACACAGACACAAAGATAGACAAACCAATGCTGAGAAGGTCTGTCAGAGAAACAACCAGATAACGGACGAGTGACCCACAGTGAAAAAGAGAGGTAATTAGTTCAAGAAACAAAAACAAAAAAACTCAAAATGACAAGGTTTTAATCAAAAACTCTCGGTCATTTTTGTGACATCGTGTATGGAATGTGTTGTCTTGTTTTTTCTTCTTTTTTTCTTTCTGTTCTCCCTGAAGCAATAGCTGTGGACGTAGAAAGGACCTTGTTGTGTGTCTCTCTGTGATGGATTAAAAACCCACCAGGATTTCTGGTTTTATTATTGCCCCCTAGGGAAGGCTCTCTTCTGATCTCATCATACACGAGATTGTTTGTAGAAGGGGGGAATACTTTTGTTTTTGTTGGGTGGTTTTTTTGTGTTCTTTCTGTGATTACTGTGTGTGTTTTGTGTAATGTGTGACGTGTGTGTGTGTGAGTGAGAGAGAGAGAGAGTGAGAGAGAGAGAGAAAGAACGAAATAGAGAGAGAGAGACTCTGTGTGTGTGTGTGTGTGTGTGTGTGTGTGTTGTGTGTGTGGGGTGTGTGTGTGTGTGTGTGTGTGTGTGTGTGTGTGTGTGTGTGTGTGTGTTTGTGTGTGTGTGTGTGTGTGTTGTGTGTGTGTGTGTTGTTGTGTGTGTGTGTGTGAGAGAGGGAGGGAGGGAGACAGACATAGAGGCAGGCGGACAGACAGACAAACAGACAGACAGCCAGACATACAGACAGGCAGACAGGCAAGCACGCAGACATACAGACTGAGTTACAGAAATGGAGATGGAGACCTGAGACATACAGGTCTGTTAAAATCATCGAATGAGGAAGGAAGGTGGCAGGATGGTTAAGACGTTTGCCTGCCAACAAGTAAACCGTGAGGTTCTGGGTTCGATTCTCAGCCTCGCCCTTTCTTCCTAGTTTGACAAAAAAATCGAACTGAATGTCAAAGTCCTTCGGATGAGACTATAAACCGAGGCCTCGTGTGCGAACGCATGCAGAACATCTTGCGCACACGTTAAATCCTGTTCCGATGTTCGAAAGAGTTGGCCATTGTGTGCAGGTGGGAACAGATGACAACATTTAAAAAACCGCATACACACATAAATAAAAATAAATAAAATAAAATAAAAAAGTCATCTGAGCGCTTTGATGTGTTGCTTTACAAGATTCTGCGCTATATAAATTACATACATTATTATTATTATTATCATTATTATTGTTATTATTATTATTATGATTAAAATACATATTTTTGGAAGATGTAGCGTAGTGCATACAAAACACTGTACCCCAACCCCTCTCCTAACCCCACTCACCACCACCACCACCCCCCCACCCTCACCATCACCCCCACCTCCCACCCGGCAGACACAACGGAGACTGGACTGCATAAAAAAAGCTGAATTTTCGGAAATAATGTGACAGCACGCGTGTGTTGTCCACTGCAATGCTATCCGACTATTAACAGCTACCCAGCGAAAATTATGTCTGTCTGTAGTCGTGACTTATGGCCAGTCATTGCTTATGAATCGAGTGTGGGTGGAATATTGAGAGACAAGGGAGGAACGAGCAGAGATGAAGTGGGTTTGGAGAACGATAGTGGGAGAGAGGAGAGAGAGAGAGAGAGAGAGAGAGATATGAGAGAGAGAGAGAGAGGAGAGAGAGAGAGACAGAGAGACAGAGAGACAGAGAGACGAGAGACAGAGAGAGAAAGAGAGGGAGGGTGAGAGGTAGGAAGGGAAGAGAGAAAGAGAGGGATGGAGACAGATAGACAGATACAGAGACAGATACAGACCGCTAGACACAGACAAAGAGAAATAGACAGTGAGGCAGACAGAGAGAGAGAGAGATACAGACAGAAACAGAGAGAGACATAGAGACAGTGAGACAGAGAGAGACAGAGAGAGACAGAGGGAGACAGAGAGATACATTGAGTGACAGAGAGAGACAGATGGAGAGGATGAACAGAGATAAACAAAGAGAAACAAATAGAGTCAGATAACATGACAGAGGGCGAGTGACAAAAGGCACAGGCAGACAGTCAGACAGCAGACAGATAGACAGACAAACACACAGGCAGACAGTCAGACAGACAGACATAGGATAAGTGCATGAGGACTTTGCACTATTCCTGATGGCAATGCGTTTCTGTCTATGTGTGTGTGTGTTTGTGTGTGTGTGTGTGTGTGTGTGTGTGGTGTGTGTGTGTGTGTGTGTGTGTGTGTGTGTGTGTGTGTTGTGTGCGCGCGCGCGTGCGTGCATGTGTGTGAGTTTGTGTGTGCGCGCGCGCGCTTGAGTGTGTGTGTGCCTGTGTGTGGCCTGTGTGTGTGCGTGTGTGTGTATCTGTGTGAGTGTGTGTACGCGCACGCGTGCTTGAGTTGTGTGTGCGCGCACGCGTGTGTGTGTGGGGTGGGGGTGGGGGGGTTGATTCCATTGTGCTAACGCACCCATCAATTATGCTGTATGTCTTTTGATGTTAGTGCAGTGGTGCAGCGCAATGTTATCACTGTGTCCTTTGATGTCAGCGCTGAAACGACTGACTTCATAGACTGTTCCGATAACCCCAGAGTTCAATCAGATGACGAAAAGGGGCTTGAACAGATGGTATCTATCTGAATCACCTGATTGATATGACAGTCTGTACTAAGTTGATCTGCCCACTGAATGGATCGATATCGAGAGTGAAATAGTTGATTTTGAGTGACACAGTAGCCGAATGGTTAAGACTGTTCGATTTCAGTCCCGCTGATTCTTG
>CM054144.1:36778023-36780523 GCA_028751875.1 Rapana venosa
GGGAATTGGGTCGTCGGGCATTTTGCCATAATTTGTTGTAAGTCGTAGGTTTGAAACAACGCACTGTACGAGTGATCTGATTCAATCTTTCATTGCTACCGCTTTTACCACTACCATGCAGACCATGGCCTAGCCAGATAAAAGTTGTAAACTCATTACTTAGACTGTTGAGAAAATAGTTTGGTTTTTCTCCGACAACAATAATATTGTGTTATCAAAGGTGTATTCTGAGATCAAAGGGTAGGGGAATGGGGCTAAAGTTGGGCGCGGTGCACGTGTTTGTATTGCGTGCGTGCGTGCGTGTGTGTGTGTGTGTGTGTGTGTGTGTGTGATGTTGTGTGTTTGTGTGTTTGTTGTGTGTGTGGTGTGTGTGTGTGTGTGTTGCTTGAGTGTGTGTGTTGTGTGGTGTGTTTTGTTGGGGGAGGGTGTGGGTTGGGGGGAGTAATTGTGTGCACTTTGCGAGTAAGTTGTATGTAATGAGGGAAAAGACAGACAGACAACGACAGACAGCAGGCAGGCAGGTAGACAGACAAGCAGCAGCAGACAGGCATACAGACAGACAGGCAGACAGACAGGCAAACAAGAAGGCAGACGGATAGAGACACGAAGATTATTAGAAATATAAGTAGGCGAAGATAAGTGGTCTACCTTTGTATTTAAGCAATATGCTACCTGTTGTTGGCGGTGGTGACACCAGTGTTTTATTATGTTTCGTTTTGTTTTTTGCAAGTGATGGCTTTGTAGTCGTTACTATTTTAAAAGTGTTGGTTGCTCTGAACTTCACTTCTCTTGTTGTTCTCATCTGAACTAGTCTAAAGAAGTGGTATGCACTGGAAAAGAACTGACACCCATTTCTATAGAAAAACACAAACACGTTTAGACACGGATATTTAACAGCAGTAAAAGAGAAGAAAAATAACACAAAGATGTCAATAGCAAAGCAGCTACAGGCTCCATAGCCTGTATGAATTTTTTTTAAAAGACACAGACAGACGAGAATCCTCCGTTCCACATACACACACACGCGCGCGCGCACGCACACACACCACACACACACACACCACACACACACACACACACTTCTACTGACAAGTAATAAAGGCAAAAGGTAAGGAGTCCCATAACCTATAAGTCCGTAGGGAGCGAGGCGTCAGAGACCTCACTTCTCTAGGGCCAGCATATTGAGGGCGGCGCCCATCTCCTCTCCCTCGCTGCTTTACTTTCCCTGACCCTAAAGAGGGCAGGTACCCATTTACAGCTGGGTGAACTGGGGGAACTGTACTGAAGCCAAGGCGCGCAAACGGTCACCCATCCAACTGGTAACCACGCTCGACGCTGCTTAACTTGGCTGGGGAAAGCGGGTGCTCCGACCACTGAGCTATTCCGTCCCCAACAAGTTATATACGCACAATAAAATAGTAAAATGTGACAACGTGGAGACATCTCAGGTAGACATATTTTGATCGGATAATATTAGTTTAAACCATCATTAAAAAAGGACAACAAACAAAAGTAGCATTGCAAACCTAACTATCTACGGATGAAAGTCTATTAAAATAAAATGCCTTGACCATATCATTCATTCGTGAGAAGTAAATCATCGTACACTTCGTCAAATGATGCTGGCAGATAGTGATTGGTGTTGAGAAAAGCAGAAGCCCGTAAAATTAAGAAAGGAATCAATTATTCAAGAATTGGCGTCGCGAAAGACTCTCCTAGTCAGTGTTCTCAATCAGTAGCTGATGTCAGGGGATTAGCCATGTATATATGGAAACGCATTCATTGGGACGGGTTTTTATTTAGTTATATATATATATATATATATATATATATATATACATATATATATGGCAGACGATTAAGCCCAGGACCATTCGACTTCAATCCCATGGGTCCATGAAGTCGTGGGTTCGGATTCTGGCAACGTCTTGTGGATTATGGGTGAGGAATTATATGTTGACGATCTCCCAGGTGAACTTCAAGTGCAGACCTGACAGAGTTTGAATTCTCTGTGTGTATATAGAAATGCAAAGAACCAAATGTGCACGTTAAAGATCCTGTCATTCATGTCAACGTACAGTAGGTTACAAAAAAAAACACGGACGTACCCAGTATACGTCCCAGAAGACTGAATGTGGCTGTCTTCAAGGTGGGCAAAAACGGTCGCATATGCAAAATATCACCATTGGTGAACCTTGGAGCTTTAGCTGGGGAACGATAAAAAACTCTCTCTCGATATATTTAAATACACACACACACACACACATATTCATATATATATATATATATATAATTTTTATTTTTTCATTCTTTTATATCGAGGATAATGGAATAAGCACTCATGTGCTTTTTTCATCCAGTCCCCGTGTGTATGCGGTTTTGTAAATTTTGTCATCCGTTCCCACCGGCACACAATGGCCTACTCTTCCGAAAAGCGGAACAGGATTTAACGTGTGCGCAAGATGTTCTGCGTGCGTAGAGAGAGAGAAAGAGAGAGAAA
>CM054144.1:36793023-36808023 GCA_028751875.1 Rapana venosa
TCCCCTCCGTTTCTGCTGCAAAAACCCTTGTGCTTACGAATCCGGATTAAAAACCGTCCACTGTTGGCCATCCCCGGGTTTCCCATTTGATTTGGAAGGGACCCTCCCTCTCCCCCCCTTTGCCAAAACCCTTACTTATGCCCACTTTTAAATCAGAACAAGGGACATATTTTTTCCCAAATTTTAAATTTCCCCCCTTTTGTTTCTTTTAAAATTCTACCCTGTTTAAACAGCCCAAATCCCCCCCACCCTGCCAAAGTGTAAAAATCTGTGTTTTGTGTGAGAGAGAGGGGAAAAGAGAGGAGAGGAGTTTGATGAGGAGATGAGAGGAGGAGAAAACAGGGCCCGAAAGGGGAGGAGGACACACACGCACACATACCACACGCGCCACGCACGAAAGCAAAAACACAAAAAAAAAAAGCCTGTCGGGAAACACACACAACCACACACCCACACAGGGCAGACAGAAACACAGACAAAAGGGGATAAAAACAAAAAACCAAAAAAAAAAAAAGGAAAAAAAAAAAATTTTTTGGTTGTAAGAGAAAAAACCCAGAAAAAAAGACGAGGCCCCACAGTGAAAAAGAGAGGAAAATTAGTTGAGAAAAAAAAAAAAAAAAAACCAAAAATGAAAAGGGTTTTTTAATAAAAAACTCTAGGTCATTTTTGGGGATATCGTGAAAGGGAAATGTGTTGTCTTGTTTTTTCTTCTTTTTTCTTTCGGTTCCCCCTAAAGCAAAGCTGGGGAAGTAGAAAAGGGCCCTTTTGTTTGTGTCTCTCTGTGTTGGTTTTAAAAACCCACCAGGATTTCTGGTTTTTTTATTCCCCCCTAGGGAAGGGCTTTTTTGGGAATTTTTCATACCCCGGAATTGTTTGTAGAAGGGGGGAATAAACTTTTGTTCTTGTTGGGTGGTTTTTTTTTTTGTTTTTCCCTTTCTGTGTTTACTGTGTTTTTGTGTATGGGGTTGTGTGTGTTGTGTGTGTGGTTGGGGTGTGTTTTTGGGTGTGTGTGTGGGTGTGTGTGTGTGGTGGTGTGGTGGGTTTGTGTTCTTTTGAGGGAGAGAGGGGGGCAGCAGAAGACATAGGGGGCAGACGGGACAGACAAACAGCCAGCCAGCCAGACATACAACAAAAAGGGCCCGCCCGGGGACGGACGGGAGTTCCCCCAAAAATGGGGGGATGGAAAAAAGGGGAAAAAAAAGGTCTGTTAAAATCATCGAATGATTTAAAATACTATTTTTGAAGATAATAATAATAAAAATAATAATAAATAATAAAATAATAATAAAAAAAATAATAATAATAATAATAATAAAAATAAAAAAAATTTAAAAAAAATTTTTAATAATACTACACTAATAAAATAATCCCTAAAAAAAAAAAAAAAAAAAATAATAATAAAAATGTAGGGAATTTATAAAGCGTCGAATCTTGTAAAGCAACAAATAAAGCCCCTCAGAAAAGCGTAGTGCAAAAAAACTTTTGTACCCCAAACCCCCTCTCTAATTTCCACTCACCACCACCCCACCCCCCCCCCTTTCCCCCATCCCCCCCCACCTCCCCCCCGGGCCCAAACAACGGAGTTTGGACTGCATAAAAGGTAATTTTGGGAAATTTAAATTGAGAGCAGCTTTGGTGGTTTCCACTGCAAAGCAAACCGACTTTTAAACCCGTTACCCAGCGAAAAATTATGTCGCTGTAGTCGAGACTTATGGCAGTCTTTTGTTTAATGAATCGAGTGTGGGTGGAATTTTGGAGAAAACGGGGGGAAAGGAACGAGCAGAAAATTGAAGTGGGTTTTGGAAAAACAAATAGTGGGAGAGGGGGGGGGATAGAGAGGGGAAAGAGAGAGGAGAGGGGAGGAGTTTGAGAGAGAGAGAGAGGGAGGAGGAGAGAGAGAGAGAGAGGGGGGGGGGTTGGAGCCCGGCCCGACAAAAGGGGAAGAGACGAGGATAGGAGAAGAGAGAGAGAGGGAGAGGGAGGGGAGAGAGAGGGGACGAGAGAAGATGAAGAGAGGAGGGGGGGGGGGGTTAAAGGGTTTGGAAGGGGGAGGGGAAGGAGAGAAAGAAAAGGGAGAAAAGAAAAATGAGAGAGGAGGGGGAAGGGTTGAGAAAAGGGGGGGCGGAGAGAGGAGAGAGAGAGAGAGGAGAGAGGGGGAAGGGAGTGTGGTGGGCCCGCCCAAAACAGACTTTAACAGGGGAAGATACAGCCCGCTAGACAGAGAACAGAGCAGGAGAATAAGACGGAGCCCCGCGAGGGGACAGAAAACAAGGAGAGCCAGAGACGACGACTATGGGGGGGGGGGGGGGGACAGACAGAAGGGGAAACAGAGATAAACAAAGAGAAACAAATAGGTCAGGTAATTTGCCGGGGGCCCAAGGACGAAAGGGCCACAGGCAGACAGTCTTCAGCAGACAGACAGAGAGACAAACACACAGGCGGGACGGGACGACGGGACAAACTTTGGTAAGTGATGGGACTTTGCACAAACCCTGATGGCAATGCGTTTTTCCCCATGTGTGGTGTGTTTTGGGGTGGCGTGTGTGTGTGTGTGTGTGCGGGGGTGCGCGCATGTGTGTGTGTTTGTGTGTGTGTGTGTGTGTGTGGGGTTGTGCGGTGGGGGGGGCGTGGTTTGTGTGTGCGTGGCGGGGCTTGAGGGTTTTGTGTTGGTGGGGGAGAGAGTGTTTTTGTCCCGCGCGTGCGTGATGTGTTTGGGTGTGTTTTTTGCGGGCTTTGCTTGAGGTGTGTGTTTTGTGTGTGGGGGGGGGGGGGGGGGGTTTTCCAGGGTGCTAACCCCCCCATAATTTATGCTGTTTGTTTTTGATTTTTGGGGAGTTTTTTGAAAGCGAAATGTTATCACTTTTGCCCTTTTGATTTCACGGGGAAACGACTGCTTCTTGGAGGGTTCGAAAACCCCAAGGTTAAATCAGTAAACGAAAAAAGGGTTGGGGACAGATGGTATCTATCTAAATCAGTGATTTATATGTAGTCTTTTATTTTACTAAGTTGATCTCCCCACTGAATCGACCCGTTTTATGGGAAAAGCGAAAAGTTAAATTTTGACGGCCCAAATAGCCGGGGGTTTAAGGATGTTCGATTTAAAGCCCCTTGATTCTTGGAGTTGTGGGTTTAAATCTCGGTAGGGGTCTTTTTAAATTTAAGGGGTGGGTGGGGTTTTTATATTTTTTCTGTTTTCAATTTTAAAGGTTCAGCCCTGTCATTTACTTATCGACCCGGGTTTTTTTCCCCGTTAAAGGGGTTTTTTTTCCCCTGGGGGTTAACGTAAAGTGCAGCCCACCCTTCCCCCACAAGCCCTTTTGGGTTGGACTATAAACCGGGCCCCGGGGTTTGCGAACGCACGCAAAACATTTTTGCGCCCACTTTTAAAACCCTGTTCCGCTTTTTGAAAAGAGTGGGCCCCTTTTGTGTTCTGGTGGGAACAGATGCCCAAAATTTCACAAAAACCGAAAAAAAACCCCACGGACAGGTTTGAAAAATTTTAAAAGCCCCCATAAGTTTTTAAAAAAATATTTCCCTCGATTAAATATTTGAAAAAATTGATAAATAAAAAAAAATGAATAATATACTTTTTCTTTGCAGGCCCAAACAAAGTGAAAAAAAAGGGAAAAAAAAAACCAAAAAAAAACAAAATTAAGATCAAATTAATTGAAATACAAAAAAAACCTTGTTTAAATTTTAAAATTGTTTCCCAAACCTTTTTTTTAAATGGTACGGGACATTTAAAACAGCGGGAATAAAACAAAAAAAACAAACCCCGGATATCAACGAAAAGGGACAAAAAAGTTTGTTTTTTTCTTGGCAAAAAAACATTTGATTCCAAAAAAATTTTTTGGGAAAGAAATAAATCGATCTTTTTCCGGCTTTCATTTCTCTTAAGCTCTTAATTGATTTTGGGATGGGTTGATCCCCGTTATATTAAAATTTATTGGACTAAATAAAGTGAGGGGAAAACCCCTTAATTTATAGATTATTATATTTTGCTGTAAAGGTTTTTTTCATCTTTGGAAATTTCTTCTTTTAAAAAATTTTTATTTTATTTCTATGTGCAGAAGGGCTGACCCAAATGGTTTACCCATTTTTTTTTCCTGTCTAAAAAATTTATTCGCCTTTCTATCAGTTAAAGAGGGATGAAAACAAAAAATGAACTTACGAAAAAATTTTCTTTTTCCCTTTTGTTCCTCTTTTTTCCCAGGGGGGTTTCCTGGGATCTGGGGGTAAAAAAAGTATTCCAATCATTCGGGAAACTTTTGTGTGGGAAAACTCCTTATTTATTATACCCCTCGCTTTTTTGTCAGCATTGTTCTTCTTTCTTCCCCTTTTCCCCTCATTGTTTTAAATTGTTTTTTTGGTAAATTTTCTTTCCCCTTTCCTTTTTTTTCTTCTAAAAAGGGTTTTTTAAAGATACCCAATTCTTTTCCCCACCCCAAATTTTTGAACCCCCCCGGGCCCTTATTTTCCCCACGTTTCCGAAGAAACCCGCATGTTTGCTTGTATATGATGACAATACCCCGTACCTGGCCGGGAACCGTTCGACGCAGAAGGATGAAAAATTTTGTACCTAATTTAAAAACCCCCCTTCGGTCAAAAGGGGATGGATTTGGGATGAAGGAAGGGGGCGTCGGAAAATAAACCCCCCTTCGCAAAAAGGACGCAGAATCGGGCCTTTGAGGGAGGTGTTCAAACTTCCCCTGGGATTTTGCTTTGGGAAAAAAAATGAAACTGTCTTTGGGTTTGGTGTTTGGGGTTTTGGGGGTTTTGTTTGTTTTATGTTTTTAGTGAGCGAAAAAATCCCAAGGTGTGGGGTTGTTTGGGTGCGTTGGTCGTGTTTTTGTGTGAGCGGTGTGTGTTTGTGTGTGTGTGTGTGTGTGTGTGGTGTGGTGTGTGTGTGTGTGTGTGTGTGTCGTGTGGGAGGGTTTTGTGTTTGTGTCTGTGTATGTGTGTGGTGCGTGTGTGTAGGTTTTGTGTTTTTTTGGGGGGGGGGGGTTGTGAGAGAGAAAAAAAAAAGGGCAGACAGAAAAAGAAAGGGGTTTTGGACAGAAACAAGAGAGATAGGGACAGAGACGAGAGAGAGAGTGTTGGGTGTCTGTTTTTTGGGTATATCGGGCCTATTTTTTCGACTGTTTTTCCGTCTGTGTCTGTGTGTTTTGCCCCCTTTTAGGGTCGGGTTTGTTTTTCCGTTCTGTCTGTCTGTCTCTCTCTCTTTTCTCTCTAATTTTTCCTCTCTCTCGCCCCTTCACCTCTCTCTCTCTTTTCCCCTCTGCCTGTCTGTTAGTTTGTTCGCGTCTGGTTTTGTAAAAAAATTGGCCCGAAAGTTTTTTTTTTTTATCTGTTGCTTCGAAAATAGACCTTTAAAATAAGTGGAAGTCCCCAAAGAGGCACCCGAAGGCTGACTTTCATTACCCCCGGGGGTTTTTAAATTTGGCCACTTTCAGTGGGGAAATCAACCCACCGCTACTTCGATTCTGTACTTTTTCCTAGTCCCTTGGGGACACACTTTCTTCTCCACCTTTGGCAGTAGTGTCTTCTGGAACGGTAAAGGGATGTCGTACGGGGAAACATTTACAAGGGGGGGAAACAAGGGGGGCAGACGGGAAAAAAAACCGATGGAGGGGCCCCGAAACCCGAGTGGAATGGTTTTTTGGGAGTAGTTTGGACCCGTTTGGAAAAAGCTGAAAAAAACATTGCAAGGGATGGGGGGAAATTTGGTTGAAAAATCGTTTTTGGTGCCATAGATTGTCTACTAGTTTTTGGGGATGGGGTGTAAAAGAGGGAAGGTGGAGGGTTATCTTTTTCCCCTTTTGCCCTGGGCCCCTTCCATTCCCTTCCCTCTCCCCCTTTTCTTTGGGTTTAAAATTTTCTTCAATTTTTTAAATTTATTTTTTTTACACAGTTTTAGAAGTATTTTTCCCCCAGTCTTTTTTTTAGGGTTTGACAGTCTGCCCCCATACGAATGTAAATCGTGATTTTTTTTTGCTGTTTCTATTGATTTTTGTTTTAATTTTTTTATTTCAGAGTCTTTTGCCCAGTCGAGTCAGCCCAGCCAGTCAGCCCTGTCTGTCTGTCTGCCCGGTCTGTTGTCTGTCTGTTGTCTGTCGGGTCTGTCTTTTCTGTCTGCCGTCTGTCTGTCTGTCTGTGTGTCGTCTGTCTCTCCCATGCATGTGTTTTGTGTTGCTTTTGGTGTGGAGATGCATGCGGGGCAGGGTGTGTTTTGTTGGTGTGACAGAGCCCAGAGACGGGGGAGGAGAGAGAGGGGGAGAGGAGGAAAAGGATGAGGGGTTTGGGGAAATGAGGGGAAAAAGGAAAAGGGGGAGGGGGTTTATTTGGAAAAAAGAGAGAGGGGAAGAAAAGGAGAGGAGAGAGGTGGGGGGAGAAAAATAGCCCAAAATTTTTTGTGTCTGAAGAGGTGTTGGTGTCTGAACTAACTAATTTAACTAATTTCCCCGTCCCCCGTTTCAATGTCCTGTGAAGTGTGGCCGCCGTCTTTTCTGCTGTCTGGAGCCACTCTCCCTTTGTGGTGCCTGTGGTTTTTTGGTTTAAAAAAACAGGGGACCTCGCTTAGCTGAGCTTCTTCCCTGACAGGGTTTTGTCTGAAAAAGGACGTGGTTTGAGTGAGGGGGGGGGGGGGGGGGGAAAAATAGAGAGAGAGAGGGGAAAAGAGGGGAGAGGGGGGGGAAAATTTAGAGAGAGGGGAGAAAGATAAAATGGGGAGAGAAAAGAGAGAGGAGGGGGAGAGAGAGAAAGAGGGGAGGGGAGACAGGGGAAAGAGGGGACAGAAAGAGAGAGAGAGGAAATAGGGGAAAAAAAAAAATTTTTTATTTTTTATTTTTATTTATTTATTTTTTTATATCGAGGATATTTGAATAAAAAACTGGGTTTTTTTTTTAAATTAGCCCCCTTTGTGTATGCGGTTTTTTTAAATTGTTTTTAATTTTTTTCCCCCCGGGCCCAACCCCAAAGGGCCCTTACTTTTCAAAAAAGCGGAAAAGGTTTTAACGTGTCGAAAAGGATGTTCTGCGGGCGTTCGCCCCCCGAGGGCCTTGGTTTATAGTTCACCCAAAGGATAAAATTTGAATTTATTTATATATTATATATATATATATTAATATTTTTTAGAGAAAGGGAGAGGGGAGAGAGGGGGAGGAGAGAGAGAGAGAGAGAGAGAGAAATAGATAAATAGATGGATAGATAGAATTAAAGGGGACAGCCCGACGAGAGGGGAGAGAGAGATAGAAAATAAAGGGGCATAGAAGAAAGTTTGTAAAGACGTCGGGCCTTAAAAACCCATCAGCGATGGACAGAGAGGGGGGGGAGGGGGGGGAAAAAAAAAACCAGAGAACAGATAGATCGGTGGAAAATCTCTTGGCCCAATATTTTATCGGGGGAAAAAAAATACACGTGATTTTTTAACTTTTTTACTTTTATCGTTATTTTTTGGGAAAAAAATTTTAATATAGGTCACGTTACTAAAAAATTTGTTGTGGAGTGATGATTTTCTTTGGGCCCCCCTTTCGCGTTTTTTTCAAATTCCCCTTACTCACACACCCTTTTCAATAAAATGCCAATGCCTGTTGAAATTGCTTGTGGCTTGTTTTCCAAAACTTCGGGGACTCTCTGTAAAGTGTACAGATAGCTCTTTTTAAATTTGGGGAAAAGGGCAGGTTACCCCCAAGTTTTCCCGGTGCCCCACACCCCACGCCGATACTTTACATACACTTGCGCGTGCCCCACACACACAGGGGGAAAGGGGATGTAAAAAAGCACATACATGCTTATTTCCTTTATCCTCGAAATAAAAGAATAAAATAAAAAAAAATTTAAAAAATTTTAAAAAAAAAATTTAAAAATTTAAACCCACCGTACATACTTTAACACATGCCCCCACACACACAAACACAAAACACACAAAAAAACCCAAATAAACACCCACAAAAACAAAACCCTTTCACCCCCCCCTCCCACCCCTTACCCCCCCCCCCCCCCCCCAAACCCCAACAAAACCACAAAAACCGTTTTTAAAAACCTGTTTTTCTAAAAAACCCGGCTCACTCTTGGAACACAACCCGGCCCAAAACGGCACGTTCCCGTATTACTCGCCCGCTCCTCCCCCCCTGCCTTTTTTTAAACAGGAATGAACCAGGTTTCTCTAAAAGGGTGGCAGTGAGTACCGATGCAAACTCTGAGGGCAAAACCCAAAAAGGGTTTGACAGTCTGCAAGTCTGAAGGTGATTTACATAAGTAAAGGAAAGTTTGGGAAAGAACCCTCGTGTGGTTTTTTTAATTTACTAGAAAAACCCGGGGATGCCAAGTAAAATTCCCTCCCCACGGGGGTACCCAAATTTTTCCCTTTGATATTTTCATAATTAAAATTATCAAAGGTAGGTGTAGCTTTGTGTCATCGCAGAAAAAAACTTTGTTTTAAAGTTTGGAGCGGGGAAAATTACAGACAGAGAGAAATACGGGAGTTTCAAAAAATTTTTTTAACAGGGGAAAAAGCCCACATGCAAAAATAAACACAAACACACACTTTCACCCGCGCGTGCGTAACAAAACCATATCGTCTTTTAAAACTTAAAGAAAAAAGATTTAAAAGAAAAGAGAAAAACCCCAAAAACAATGCAACACACCCACACCCACACCCACTCACCCACCCCCCCCCCCCCAAAAACCCCACCCAACACCACAACACACACCACAACAACCCAACATTAAAACACACACAAAAAAAACCCACAAACCCCCACAACCCCACAAACACACAAACCCACAAAACAACACACAACACAACAAAACACCACAAAAACACAAACACAAAAACCCCAACAACAAACACACGCACAAAAACACACACACACACAAACACACCACACCACACACACCACCCAACACCCCACACAACAAAAACCACCAGAGGGATGTAGTAAAACTTTTTCCCCCAAAACAGCAAAACCCCCCAGTAACTTTCCCGGAAAAAAAAAGCAAAACAAAACATTTCCCCCATTAAACCCTTACTCGACCGTGCCTCCACGTTGTTAAAGTTGTTTGAAGTCGGGGAAATTCCAAAAAAGTCCCGAAAAACTCCCGATGTTATCTTGATGGCAGCCGCAAAAACCCTCCCTCCCAAAACTGACAGGGTGCCTGAATCCCTGTGGGTTTCCATCTTAAAAAAAAGAATTGTGGGGGTTTACTTTTGAATGATGCAAAAAAGGGGCCCTATACATTTTAATTTTCGGGGTTTTTTCCCAAGCTGCCAAAAATGGGGCCCTTTTGTGTGTGCGAATGAACGTTTGCAAAAGCTTTTAATTAATAAGCGTTAAGTACCCCAAAGTTTGGGCCTTTAAATTTAGTGCTTTTTAAATTTTTTTTTTTTGCTTTTTTAAAAAACAGTTTTTCCCTGGGGTTTACCCTTAATTTCCAAATTTTTTTTCGCTAAATTTACTTTGAAACCATTTTTTTAAAAACACCACTGGGGAAACGAACTGGATTTTGAATTTTGGTTTTACATGGCGGGTTCGCAAAGACTTCATTTTTGGAGGAACCATACCCGCTTCATAGTGTTTGTTTTTCCCTTCATTTCTGTTGATTGTATTTCACCTTGTGTATTTGCATGGGCATTTTTCTTTTTATTTTTTTAGTCTTTTTATAATTTTGATTGTTTGCTTTTGTTTTATGTTTAATGATTATGATTATTAATATTATTATTTTTTACTTTTTATTATTTCGTCATCTTCATTATCACTAATGATTTTGTTTGGATGCAGGAAAAATCTTTCTGTGTGTCTATTTTGACTAAGAAGTTCATTCAGCACCTAATTGTTTTGGTTTTGTTTTTGGGAAAATGCAGAGTTTCGGATCAGGCACTGCCCCAGTTACCTTTTCCCTTTGTCTGGGGAAAAATTTTGGGGAAAATTTTTTTTTAAACCCAATTTAATTGGGGAAATTGATCACTGGCATATCTTACCGGGCAGAAAAGAAAGCAATAACGAAGGGGCCCAAAAAAAACAAAAAAAAAAAACGAAACAAAAAAAAAATATTGACCAAGGGGAAAGCAAAAACGTAAAGAACTGCGACAAAAAAAACCAAGGGGACATACAAAAACGTTTTTATACTAAAAAGGACAGGGGAGGTGCTGGTTGCAAAATTTCTTTGGGGCCCCCCAGGGTTTCCAAAGGGGAAATACGGAATAGAGAGGTGAGGGGTTTTTAGACAGGGAAGCAGGCGGGGCGAGGGGAAAAAAAACGGTTTATATTTAATCCGCTTCCATAAGCCCCCCCCCCTGAAAAAAAACATCCTAAAGCAAACTAAAACCCTTTATTTTTGCATTTAAACGCGAGGGGGCCTTTCCCTTTTTGTTTTAAACGTGAGTAAAATCAAAATTTTCTGAAAAATAAAACTCCCTTTAAAGCATGTTTGCTTATCTCGGTAGTGCTGTCAATTTCAAAACCTATGTGTTGTATTTGGGGGCGAGGCTCAGAGCCACGGGTCTCCGGGCCCCCCAGAAATTTTTGGGGGCGGCCGTTAATTCCTCTCACTGGGCTGCTTTGCCTTATTGACCTTAAGATGGCAGGTACCCATTTACACTGGGTAAACTGGGAGATTTGTACAAAAGCAAAGGGCAAAAACGGCCCCCCCTTTTCCCATTTGGGGAAACCACACTCGACATTGTTTTAAAATTATCCCCGGGGGGGAAAGCAAAATGCTCTGACTCCTACACTACATACACTACACTAACAAATACATCCATTTACATACACTAACTAAAACTCATACCCCCCCCCTTTGCATACCCTACACTAAACTACACCACACCCATTTACTTTACACTTCTCTACACTGCACACACTCCCACTACACTACATTTCTTTAAGGGACAGCCACATAACTAAAAACCAATCACACCAGCCCACCTACATTCCACCACATTACACCAAAATACATTTACATACATACACTAATACCCGCACCACACAAAATTCACAAATCACATACACTACACCCCCAACATACACTACACACAAACAACACCCCACTACCCACAAAACATTTACATTAAAACCACACTTCCACAAAACCCCCCTAAAATACATCAAACCCACACCCCACCACAACACTACACTGCATACACCTTCCCCACACCACACCACACCACACTACATACACTACCCCAACCACAAAAACCCCACCACGGACGTACTCTACATACCCCCCAACTACACTACATTAAAAATATAGGACTAGGATAGGCAGGCGGGCACCCCTAGACTGATTTTTTCCCAAAAATTTAAAAAGCCCTCCCAAAATGAGATGGGCAAGCCAGGGCGATGTATTGTCACTGAACTTTTGACTGAGTTTGGGTTAAACACTTTACTGAAGCCAGGAATATCTCAAAAGCCCCTTTTTAAGAGTTGATTTTAATCTATGACACAGCCGTTTAAGTATTTTCGAATTGACAGGGAAATTAAAAGGAGAAAAATGCAACCCTAGAATTAAGCCCGGGGGAGTCTGTTTTTAAAATTTAAAAACCCAAAAAAGCTCGTTAATTTAAACCCTTTGCTTTAGAATCGTTGAAAATTTAAAGTAAAACACCCGGTAAAAGAATCGTTTGGGCAGTTTGTTAAAAAACAAACAAAAACCCAGTTCAGTTTGTTTGTTTGGGCCAAAATTTCGCTGAAAAACCCTTTGAATAAAACAAGCTTAAAAATTTTCAAGAAAAAAAAAAAATAGTCAATAAAAGGGTTTTGTTGTCAGCCCCATTATCCCCCGATTTTTTGTGAAGACCCGTTAGTTACTTCCAGTATTTTAAATGTAAATCACTGATTGTTTTCTAATACCCTTTTTCAGGGTTATGTAAACTTCACGAAAACGAAAGCTCCCATGCCGGGGAAAAAATTTCCGCCTGTGTATTGTGTTTAAGGGGAAAACATGATTTGTTTGGTTTTTGTTAATTTCTGTTAACAATGCGGGGTTTGGCCCCGGCGTTGTTTTCCCTTTGGCATTTTTCGGGGCTTGTAATACCTTTCTTGCTTTAATGCTGTTGTTTTTCTTTTTAAAAAGGTTTACGTGGTAAAACCCAAACCAAAGGAAAGTATTTATGTCTTTTTTTCCCGGTTGGTGTTTGTACCACGAAACCAAAAAATGCACGGGAGGAGGAAGAGGGGAGAGACGACAAGCGGGACTTAACCTCCACCCAAAAATTTTCTTAAACCCCATTTGACGTAAAGCTCCCACGCCATCCAGGTAATTCTTTCTGCCTGCTTTGACCCCCTTTTTTAGCAATAATTTTTTTTATGTAAAGTTTTTAAAAGGGCCCAAAAAGTGCTCTTTATCCTTTTTTAAACCCCGCGGCACTTTTATCCTTTTTAAACCTGGGGGTTTTCAGAGGGAAACCGTTAAAACCTGTTTTTTCCCAACCGTCAGTGTTAAAAAAGGGACGAGCTGCTCACGAAACTTTTTTAAAAAAGTTTTTAAAAAGTAAAAAGGACCCATTTGGGGCCCCAAAGACTTCAATACTTTTCAAAGGCACAACACTCACAGGGAATAAAGCGACATGTGCTTTAAATTGAACGCTGATTGGCTGGAGGATGCGAGCTGCCTTTTTAAAAACCAAGTACAAATAGACCCACACACTGTCTGGTGATTATGTTGAATCTGGCACCAAAAAACTGCTGAAGATGTATTTTCCATTGACGACGATCGTTTGGGGACCCGTTTAGGTCTAAATGCCCCGGGCCCTTATGTTCGGAAAGCTGGGTGTGTCCCCTGCTTAAGGTTTTGTGTTTTGTGGCCCCTTTTGTTAACGTGCCCTGACCCTTCCTGTGAATAGTATTTTTGTATGGGGACCTTTTTGGGTTTAAAGGGGTGTAGTGTAAACCCCAAAACATTGTTTTTTTTTGGGAAGTTTTTTGGTAAATTGTTGATGCCCTTTAACGTTCAGGGTGATTTTGTCTTTGATTTTTTTTTTTGGGTTTTTAAAGCTTTCTGGTGTCTTCTCTTTTTAACATTTTGGGGGATGATCGATTCCCTAATCTTTATAAATTAAAAAAATCGCTTTGTTTTCCCTTGCCCTTTTTTTGGGCAGGGGGTTTTAACATTGCCTCGTAAACATGCTATTCTTTTATTTTTTTGAAATAATGTGTTCAATATTTTCAGTAACTTTTACTTTTAGTTGTGCCCTTTATGGCTGCGTATGTAGCCCTCTTTTTAAATATTTTTTTATGTACACTTTTTTTGGGACAGCTTTTTGAGGGTTTCAATCCTCGGGAATTTGGTGATCTTTACAACCCAAATGCAGGGCCCACCCTTTGTCCCTGAGCTTTTATGGGGTTTTTTGGGGAATAAATACCCAAGTTTTAAAAATGTTTTTTCTTTTCATGATTTTCCCCTTTGTGACATTTAAAAGGGTTTCCGTTTTCGTCTTTTTAAAAGTTGTTTTTTTTTTTAAGCCCCGGGTCTTCCCTTTTAAAATAAAAAAAATAGGTTTTTTATCCTGTTTTTAAATATGAATATGTTTTCAAAAGGAGTGGAGGTCAAAAAGGCAGAAAGGACAAATTAAGGAGGAAAATGGGTGTGGAAACAGAAGCGGGAAAAAGGGATGGGGGGAGGAGTGGGGGGGGGGGGGGCCCCAACTTTGTTTCATCTGTGTTTTATAAGAGGAAAAGTTGGGTTTTGTCCTGGTTTTCCCGAGATCCTTTTTGTATGAACTTGATGTATTTTGGAGACTCGGGTTGAGATGTTTTTTGTGGGTTGTTTTTTTAGTGTTTTGGTTTTGGGGGGGGAGAGGGGGTGGGTGAGTGTGTTTTTATTTGTGTGTGGGGTTGGGTGTGGGGGCGGTGTTTGTTTGTGTGTTTTTGTTTTTTTGGTTGGAGTGGGGGTGGGAAAAGAGAGTTTTGTTTTGGGGGGGAGAGGGGGAGGGGGAAAAAGGGAGGGGGGGGAAGAGAGAGAGGGGTCTGTTACCCCCCAACCCCACACACACACCCCACCACAACTTTATAAAAATTTATATTTATATATATATTAATTTAAAATTATATAAAATTATATTTTATATATATATAAATAAGTTTAGGGGAAAAGAAGAGAGATATATAGATTAGTTTAGTTATATGTATATATGCGTGTATGTTTTCAGGGTTTTTATTATCTTTAAATTTTTTTTTTTTTAATTTTATTTATTTGTGTTGTTGTTGAGGTGGGAGGGGGGGGGGGGCCCCAATAAGTCGTTGTGCTTAATCTTTTTCCCCTGATAAGTAAAAAACTCTCTCTTCTTTCCTTCTTTCTCTCTCTCTTTTCCCTCTCTCTCTTTCTTTTTCTTCCCCCTCTCTCTCTCTCTCTCTTCTCTCTCCCCTCTCTCCCTTTCTTTTCTCTTCTCTCTCTCTCTCTCTCTTCTCTTTTTTCCTCTCTCTTCTCTGCCCCAAAAAAAACCTTTTCAAAACCAAAATTTAAAATCTTTCCTTTGTTTCAATTTTCGTGGGTTTAGGTGTGATTTTGGGCCCCACCCTTTGATAAAAAAAGGTCACAGGCAGTTTGCCCGGGAAGGTGGGGGGAAAAAGGAAAATTTGCTGGGTGATGCAGAATTTAAGCAGAGGTGAGGTTGGGGGGTTGTCCTGCGTGCGGGTTTTAAATCTGATTGGGGGAAAAAGGTCATACTTTTTTGCAAGGGCCTTTTTTGTATTTTTTTTTTGTTTTATTGTGTTGTGTTTTTGCTGTCTGTCTGTCTGTCTGTTTTTTGCCCTGTCTGGCTGTCTTTTCTCTGTCTGTCTGTCTGTCGGGTCTTCTTTTCTCTTTTTTCTGTCTCTTCTTTTTTCTTTTTTTTGCACTGATAAGGGTTGTGTTGGGGGTGAGTGGGGTTTTGATTGTGTGAAAAATGTGTGTTTTGTGTTTTGGGGTGATTTTGGTGTGACTTTTGTGTGTTTTGTGTTTTAAAAATTATGTGGTGTTTTGTGTGTGTTTGTGTGTGAGTGTGTGGTTTTGTGTGGTAAAGAG
>CM054144.1:36815523-36823407 GCA_028751875.1 Rapana venosa
TTTTTTTTTTTTAAAAAAAAAAAAAAAAAACCCCCTTAAAAAAAACCTTACCCCCAAAAAAAAAAAGTTTTTTTTTAAAAAAAAAAATTTTTTAAAAAAAAAAAAAGCTTAAAAAAAGGGGGGATTTTTGGGGGGGGGGGAAAAAAAAAAAAAAAAAAAAAACCCCCCCCCCTTTTTTTTTTTTTTTTTTTAAAAAAAAAAAAAAAGGGCCCTTTTTTTGGGGGGTTTTTTTTTTTTTAAAAAGGGGGGGGTTTAAAGGGGGGGGGGGAAAAAAATTTTTTTTGGAAAAAAAGAAAAGGAAAGGGGAAAAAAAGGGGGGGGTTTTTTTTAAAAATTTTTTTTCCCCCCTTTTTTTTTAAAGGGGGAAAAAAAAAAAAAAAAGGGGGGAAAAAAAAAAGGGGCCCCCCCAAAAAAAAAAAAAAAAAAAAAAAAAAAAAAAAAAATTTTTTCCCCGGGGGGGGAAAAAAAATTTAAAAAAAGTTAAAGGGTTTAAAAAAAAAATGGGGCCAAAAGGCCAAAAAAAAAAGGGAAAAAAAAAGCCCCCAAAAAAAAAAACCGTTTAAAAAAACCCAAAAAAGGGGGTTTTGGGAAAGAAAGGGGGTTGTTTAAAAAAAAAAACCCCCCCCAAAAGGAAAGGGTTTTTTTAAAAAAAAAAACAAAAAAACGAAAAAAAAAAGGGGAAAACCCCTTTTTTTTTAATTTGGAAAAACCCGGGGGGAAAACCCCTTTTTTTTTTTAAAATTTTTAAAAAAATTTTTTTTTGGGAAAAGGAAAAATTTTTTTAAAAAAAAAAATTTTTTTTTGAAAAACCAAAAAAATTTTTTTTTTTTTTTTTTTTGGAAAATTTTTAAAAAAAAATTTTTTTTTTGGGGGGGGGAGGGCCGGGGTTTTTTGGGGGGTTTTTTAAACAAATTTTTTTTTTTTTCCCCCCCCCTTTTTAAAAAAAAAAAAAAATTTTCCCCCTTTTTTTTTTGGGGGGGGGAAAAAAAACCCCCCCCGGGGAACCCTATTTAAAAACCCTTTTTTGGGGGGGTTTACTTTCCCGGGAAAAACCCCAACCCCCCCCGGGGCCCGGAAAAAAAAAAAAAATTTTTTAAAAAAAACCCCCTTTTTTCAAATTTGGGGCCGGGAAAAAAAAAAAGGGGGGTTTTTTAAAAACCCCCCCCGGGGCCGAAAAATTTAAAAAAAGATTTTTTAAAAAGGTTTTCCTTTTAAAAAAAGGCCTTTTTTTAAAAAATTTTTTTTTTTTTTTTTTTAAAAAAAAAAAAATTTTTTTTTTTGGGGGGAAAAAAGGTTTTTGGGGTTTTTTTTAAAAAAATTTTTTTTTTTTTTAAAAAAATTTTTTTTTAAAAGGGGGAAAAAAGGGGGGGAAAAAAAATTTTTTTTTTTTTCAGAAAAAGGGAAAAGGGGGGGAAAAATTTAAAAAAACCCCCTTTTTTTTTTTTAAAAAAAAAAAAAGGGGGTTTTTTTAAAAAAAAAAAAAAAATAAAATTTTTTTTAAAAAAACCCAAAAAAAACCCCCCTTTTTGGTTTAAAAAAAACCCCCTTTTTTTAAAACCCCAAAAAAAAAAAAAGGGGTTTCCCCTTTTTTTTTTTAAAAAACATCCCTTTTTTGGGGGGTTTTTTTTTTTTCGGGAAAGGGAAAAAAAAATTTTAAGGGGAATTTTTTTTGGGGGGGTTTTTTTTTTTGAATTTTTGGGGGTTTTTTTTTGGGTTTTTTGGGTTTTTTTTGGGGGGGCCTTTTTTTTTTTGGGGGGTTTTTTGAAGGGGGGTTTTTTATTTTTTGGGGGGGGTTTTTTTTTTTTTTTTTTTTTTTGGGTTTTTCCCTTTTTTAAAAAAAGGGTTCCCAAAAAAGGGGGGTTTTTTATTTTCCCCTTTTTCCCCCTAATTTTTTTTTTCCCCCCTTTTTTTTCCCCCTTTTTTTTTTTTTTAACCCTTTTTTCCTTTCCCCCTTTTTTTCCCTTTTTTTTTTTTTTTTTTTTTCCCCCCTGGTTTTTTTTCCCTTTTTTTTTTTCCCCCCTTTTTTTTTTTTTTTTTTTTCCCCCTTTTTTAAAAATTTTTTTTTTTTTTTCCCCCTGGTTTTTCCCCGGGGGCCCCTTGTTGTTTGGGTTTTTTTGGGGGGGTTTTTTTTTTGGGGGGGGGCCCGGGCTTTTTTTTTTTGCCTTTTGTTTAAAAATTTAATTTTGGGGGAAAAAGTTTAAAAAAAAAATTTTTTTTTTTTTTTTTTTTTTTTTTTTTTTTTTTTCTTTTTTTTTTTTTTTTTTTTTTTTCCCAAAAATTTTTTTTTTTTTTTTTTTTTTTTCCCCTTTTTTCTTTTTTTTTTTTTTCTTTTTTTTTTTTTCCCCCCTTTTTTTTTTTTTTTTCCTTTTGGGTTTTTTTTACTTTTTTTGGGTTTTTTCCCTTTTTTTTTTTTTTTTTGTTTTTTTTTTTTTTTTCCCCCCCGGGGGGGTTTTTTTTGTGTGGTTTTTTTTTTTTTTGTTTTTTTTTTTTGTGTTTTTTTTTTTTGGGTTTTTTTGTTTTGGGTGGGGGGGGGGGGGGGGTTTTTTTTTTTTGGGGGGGGGGGGAAAAAAAAAAAAGGGGGGGGGGGGGGGAAGGGGAAAAAAAAAAAGAAAAAAAAAAAAAAAAAAAATAAAAGAAAGAAAAAGGAAAAAAAAAAAAAGGGGCAGGCCAAAAAGGGAAAAAAGGAAAAAAAAAAAAAGAAAACCCAAAAATTTTTTTTAAAAAAACCCCCCCCCCAAAAAAAAAAAAAAAGGGGGGAAAAAAAAAAAAAATTTTTTTTTTTAAAAAAAAAAATTTTTTTTTCCAAAAAAATTTTTTTCCCTTTGGGGAAACCCCAAAAGGGGGAAAAAAAAAAATTTTTTTCCCCAAAAAAAGGGGGGGCAGAAAAAAAAAAAAGGGGGAAAAAAAAGGGCCCTTTTTTAAAAAAAACCGGGGGGTTTTTTTTTTTAAAAAAAAGGGGGGGAAAAAAAAAATTTTTTTTAAAAAAAAAATTTTTTTTTTTTTTTTTTTTTTAAACCTTTTTTTAAAAAAATTTTTTTTTTTTTAATTTTTTGGGGGGGCCCCCCAAAAATTTTTTTTGGGAAAAAAAAATTTTTTTTTTAAAAAAAATTTTTTTTTTAAAAAAAAACAAAGGGGGGTTTTTAAAATTTTTTAATTTTTTTTAAAAAAATTTTTTTTTTTCCCCCAAAAAAAAAAAAAAAAAAGGAAAATTTTTTTCCAAAAAAAATTTTTTAAAAAAAAAAAAAACCCCCCCCCCAAAAAAAAAAACCTTTTTAAAAAAAATTTTTAAAAAAAAAAAAAAAAAAAAATTTTTAAACCAAAACCTTTTTGGGGTACCAAAAAAAAAAAAAAACCCAAAAAATAAAAAAAAAAAAAAAAAAAAAAAAAAAGGGGAAAAAACCGAAGCAAAAACCCAACCAAAAAAAAAAAAAGGGGAAAAAAAAAAAAAGGGGGAAAAAAAACCCCCCAAAAAAAAAAAACCCCCAAAAAATTTTTTTTTTCCCCAAAACCCAAAAAAACAACCCGCACCAAAAAAAAAAAAAAAACCCCCAAAAACCCCCAAAAAAAACAAAAAACCCCCCCCCAAACCAATTTTTTAAAACCCCAAAAAAAAACCCCCAAAAAAAATTTTTAAAATTTAAAAATTTAAAAAATGGGCCAAATTTTTTTTTTTATTTTTTTTAAAAACCTTAAAACCTTTTTTTTTAAAAAATTTTTTTTAATTTTTTTTTTTTTTTTTTAAAAATTTTTTTTTTTTTAAATTTTTTTTTTTTTTCGTTTTTTTTTGGGGGGGGTTTTTTTTTTTTTTTTCCCAAAAAAGGGGGAAAAAGGGGGGTTAAAATTTTGGGGGAAGGGAAAAAAGGGGGGGGGAAAAAAAAAAAAAGGGAAAAAAAGGGGGAAAAAAAGAGAACAAAAAAAATTTTGGAAAAAAAGGAAAAAATTTTAAGGGGAAAAAAAAAAAAAAATTTTTTTTTTAAATTTTTTTTAAAAATTTAAAAAAATTAAAAAACCCCAAAAAAAAAAAAAAACAAAAAATTTTTTTTTAAAAGGGGAATTTTTTAAAAAAAAAAACCCCCCCAAAAAAAAAAATTTTTAAAAAACCAAAAAAAAGGGAAAAACCCCTTTAAAAAAGGGGGGGTTTTTTAAAAATTTTTTAAAAATTTTAAAAATTTTTTTTTTTTTCCCCCCCAAAAAAAATTTAAAAAAAAATTTTTTTTCCCAAAAAAATTTTTAAAAAAAGGTTTTTTTAAAAAAAATTTTTCCCAAAAATTTTAAACAAAGGGAAAAAAAAAGGGGGGGGAAAAAAAAAGGGAAAAAAAATTTTTCCCTTTTTAAACCAAAAAAAAATCCCAAAAAAAAAATTTTGAAAATTTTTTCAATTTTGTTTAAAAAACCCCTTTTTTTTTAAAATTTTTCCCCGGGGCCCTTTGGTTTAAAAACCCAAAAAAAAAAAGGGGGAAAAAAAAATTTTTTTTTTTTGGGGGTTTCTTGGGAAAAACCCCCAAAAAAAAAAAAAAAGGGAAAAAATTTTTGGGGAAAAATTTTTTTGGGGAAACCGCAAAAAACCCCCCCACCCCCCCCCCCCCACACCAAAAAAAAACCCCCCTTTTTGGGGGTGGGGGTTTTAAAAAAAAAAAAACCCCCCCCCCCCAAAAACCCCTTTTTGGGGGAAAATTTTTTTTTTTTTTCAGGGGAAAAAGATCAAAATTTTTCCCCCTTTTTTGGGGGGGGTTTTTTTTTTTTTTTTTTTTTTAAAAAAAAAAATTTTAAAACAAAAGGGGGGAAAATTTAAATTTTTTTTCCCCTTTTTTTTTTTTTTTTAAAAAAAACCAAAAACCCGGGGGGCCCCTTCCGTTTTCCCAAATTTTTTGGGGAAAGGGGGTTTTTTTTTTTAAAAAAAAGGGTTTTTTAAAAATTTTTGGGGGGTTTTTTTTTTGGGGTAACCCTTTTTTTTTTAAACCTTTTAAAAAGGGGGTTTTTTTAAAAAAAAAAAAAAAGGGAAAAAAAAAAAGGGGGGGGGGGGGAAAAAGGGGGAAAAAAGGGAAAAAAAAAAAAAAAAAATTTTTAAAAAGGGGGGGGGGGGGGGGAAAAAAGGGGGGGGTTTAAATTTTTTTGGTTTTAAAAAAAATTTTTTTGGGGGGGTTTTAAAAAAAAATTTTTTTTTTTTTTTGGGGAAAAAAACCCCCCCGGGTTTTTTTGGGGGGGGGGCTTCCCTTTTTTTTTAAAAAATTTTTTTTTAAAATTTTTTTGGGAAAAATTGGGTTTTTAAAAAAAAAAAAAAAACCCCAAAGGGGGGGGGGAAAAAGGGAAAAAAAAAAAGGGGAAAAAAAGGGGGGTTTTAAAAAAAATCATTTTTTTTTATTTTTTTTTTTTTTCCAAAAATAAAATTTTTTTAAATTTTTTTTTTTTTTTTTTTAAAAAATTTTCCCCGGGAAAAAAAAAAAAAAACCCCCAAAAAAAATTTTTTTCCCCTTTAAAAAAGGGGGGGGGGGAAAGGGGGTTTAAAAATTTTGGGTTTTCAAAGGGGGTTTTTAAAAAAAAAAAGGGGTAAAAAAAAAGGGGGGGAAAAAATTTTTTTTGGGGTTTTTTTTTTTAAAGGAAAATTTAAAAAATTTTTTTTTTTTTTTTTTTTTTGGAAATTTTTTTTTTTTTGTTTTTTAAAAAAATTTTTTTTTAAAAAAAAAAAATTTTTTTTTTTTTTTTTTTTTCCTTTTTTTTTAAAAATTTTTTTTTAAATTCCAAAAAAAAAACCCCCCCCTTTTTTTTAAAAAAAAAAGGGGGAAAAGAAATTTTTTTAAAAAAAAAGGGGGGGTTTTTTTTTTCCCCCTTTTTCCCCCCCTTTTTTTTGGGAAAACCTTTTTTTTTCCCTTTTTTTTTTAAAAAGGAAAAACAAATTTTTTTTTTCCCCTTTTTTTTTTTTTCCTTTTTTTTTCTTTTTTTTTTTTTTTTTTTCTCTCTCTCTCTCTTTTCTCCCCCCCCTTTTTTTTTTCTCTCTCTTTTCCCCCCCTTTTTTTTTTCCCTTTTCTTTTTTTTTTTGGTTTCCCTTTTTTTTTTTTTTCCCCCTTTTTCTCGGGGGAGGGGGAAGAGAGAGGAGATGGGACATATAACAATGGGAGGGAGAGAGGAGGGGTTGAGGGAGGAGATAGGACTGAGACAGGGAAACATAGAGAGAGAGAGGACAGGAAAATGGAGACGTACACACAGACAGAAACAGAGATAGGGACAGAGAAAAAGACAGAGAAAGAGAATGAGAGATGGGGAAATAGACAAAGAGCTATCTTCAAAAACATTGAAGAGAGTGATTTTATTGTGATTGGTAAAAACAAAAGAACAACAAGTAACCACACAGATGCATCAAAAGATGATACATTTAGCAGGCAAAAGAAAAGGCCAAGCAATCAGCCAATCAGACAAATCCCCAACCATTGACCCGATAAACACAACAATAACATCAGCCATAACAACAACGACCACGACGATGACAACAACAACATCAGCAATCATTATTACTACATCCACCACCATCATCAGCAACAACAGCTACAACCGCAAACCCGGTCTTCCCATTCACACTGAGAAGGAAACAATATATGGATCTCATTGACAAGTGCTGCCTACCAGCTTATCACTAACATGTGAAAGTGGAGGATCAAGCCAGTTCAAAGCCCTTGTGAGAATGTACTGCATTCCACACATCGTGAACGATCATAAGTACTGAAGCCTTCAAAAGGATTCAAGCAGGCAACACAGACGACTACATAGTGTTCTTGGAGCAGGTTCATTTAGCATGATTTGGTTAGTCAGGCCAGCTCTAAACGCATGCACATGCTCGGATGCGTGTGAGTGTATGTACATGCTCGCACACAGGGCCATGTGCACTCGCACACACACACACACACACACACACACACACACACACACACATTCACACACACACTCAAATTCACACACACATTTACACACATACATTTACACCCCTCATGCACACACACACACACACACACACACACACACACACACACACACACACACACACACACACACACATTCACTCATGATCACATCAGAAATGTTCCTGTTTCTTAAATGTGCATTTCCATTGGACATGTCAAAGTCTAAACAGTCCCCCACGTGCTTAGTTCTGAAAGAAAGTCAAATATAGGATTTCCATCTGACAAAAACAGAAATGTCTAACACTACATCAGCCTAGTTCATAAACACATGCATGAACGAGTAAATACACACATTGTGAGCTAACTGTCTATCAATTTTCCAGCTCATTTAAAATGAAGAAATAAACAATCAAAGAGAACAACAAAGAGAAAGATAGAGAAACATACAAAAAGCATACAAACATTTAAAAAAAATAAACAACAAAAAACTTAACAAGATACCAACCAGTCAGCCAAACAGCCAACAGCAAATTAAACATGATGTCCCTCCTATAAACTATATGTATAGAAGCCTCTTCTGGGAATACACCCAGACCATCTAGCCTACATGTTAAAAACAAGTTCCATCATTTGGAATAATAGGCCATTTTCTGCTGGTAGGAATGGACGACAAAACTGCTGTTGTTTGTTTGAAACCCATTCACACAGGTGTGGAGCTTAGACACTCATCCCTTAAGTCGGAATGAGGGTAAATTAATGGTGGGTGAAAATGGTTGCGAAGGCAAAATGTCAGAATTGGTGAACCTTGAAAGTCTAGCTGAGGAGCGAACAAAAATGTTTACCATTCCTAGTCATCGTCGTCATCACCGTTACCATCACCATCGTAAATGGTAGCAGTATAAGTAGTAGTAGTAGTAGTAGTAGTAGTAGTAGTAGTAGTAGTAGTAGTAGTAGTAGTAGTAGTAAAAGTAGTAGTAGTAGTAGTAGTAGT
>CM054144.1:36823907-36883636 GCA_028751875.1 Rapana venosa
TAATTTTCGATGAGCGGGAAAAAACAAACAAAATCAAAGAAAGGAATAAATGGGTGCCTACACCGGCCTTGTTGCTGTGGTTGAGTTAGTGCTACCAGCCCTTTATTATTCGTTTAGGAAAAAATGTTGTTTATTGGAGTGGCGTTTTGGTTTGTCTATATGTTATGTCTGGTGGTGCACCATGGTTTGATCTACATTGGAACAGTTTGTGTAGCATGGTTTGTTTGTTTGTTTAATAATTTTAGTAAAATCATTATCTATCTAGATGTAAAATAGATATAAATGAACAGTTTGTTAAAAAAAAATCACCTTTTTTTCAACAGACTGTTTTCAATCTATATTTATTGTACCTTTTTATAGACACAAATATATTATTTTTCGATTTCTCTATAACTGTGTCCCTGTGTTGTCTCCTGATACCACCCTTTTATTCTCTGTTTTCCTTACCTTTATTTCATGTATCTTCCTCTACTTTTCACATCACCAATTTTGCCCTTTATTTTTTGTCATAATTTCACAACTCTTCAGCCTATCAGGAAGCATAGAGCTATAGACCCACCATTAGGACCCACCGTTTAGAAAAAAGAAAATGATTATCTAAGAAACTTATCATCTGCTTATCAGCAACAACAATGACAATAAAAAGAAGAAAAAGATTTAAGACAAATACAAACTCAATGAACTAAATAAGATAAAATGGCATCATTAGGGAATGTTATATACTTTATTTTGATGAAAGGATTATGTAGCTTTCAGTCTATACAGATACTGGATGAAATTAGTTTGTCCTGGGTTGTTTTGTTTTGATTTCGTGAAACATAACCCAGAAAAGTAGAGATAAGCCACACAGATGAACACTGGCCGCAATAAACAGAGAGATGAAAGTAAACATTTAGGAGACAGGATCAAACGGGTAACCCACGCACATTCCAAAATAAAGATAACCGGTAGACGGAAAATGTGATACATCTTCATTGGTCAGCTTTGTCTGGAAGCTAGCGACAGATCTTGAAAGGATGTAGAAAAAAAGAAGAAGGAAGAAGAAAAAGAAGAAGAAAAAGAGAAAGAAGAAGAAGAAGAAGAAGAAGAAGAGAAGAAGAAGAAGAAGGGGAAAGAAGAAGAAGAAAGAGAAGAAGAAGAGAAGAAGAAGAAGAAGAAGAAGAAGAAGAAGAAGAAGAAGAAAAAGAACACACACAAAAAATAATAGGAACAAAGTTTGCTTTTTTTAAAACAAAATATTCCGCTGAATCTTAATGTCATGCTACAAAACCGTCACGTGTAAATACATAAACAAAGCACTTTTTTGGAAGTGTTTTTCCCCTTTTAAACTTTTATCATCCGATTACGTTTATTTGCTGTCGGAAATACAACAGGTACAGACAGAGAGACAGACAGAGAGAGGCAGACAGACAGCGTCAAACAGACAGAACTTCCGCCTACACGCACACGTGCACACTCTCACATAGACACGCACAACATTCACATGCATGCACACACACATGGACGCTTGCATATATACGGGGAGAGAGAGGAGAGAGTGAGAGAGAGAGAGGAGAGAGAGAGAGAGAGGAGAGAGAGAGGGGAGAGAGAGAGAGAGAGAGAGAGAGAAGAGAGAGAGAGGAAGACAGACAGACAGACAGACAGACAGACAAACAGACAGATATATGCAGATGATCGAATGTGCACCTTAACTCTCAGAGGATGGCTGTCTGCTATAGCAGATCTGTGTAAAGCCATGGTTTTGGAGGACTGGCTGCTATAGTGGATTTGCTGTTTGTAGATTTTTCACGTGGCGGCCACATAATACTATGACTCGTGCAGCTAAACATAGCTTTGTGAGCATGTCCAATGTCGAATGCAGTGCATTGTCGGGTGATTCCGTGTGTTTCGAGCTCTTTGTTCGCAGTTGTAGAGAGTAGCTGACAGGCCCAGCATTTTTGCATGTGTCAGAAGCAAAATAGAAGGGATCAGATTAGGTCTCCATGACAGCGTTTTACTAAAGTGAGAGCTTCAATTTTTATATATGTACTAACCCAGTATGTTATACATGAGTTCAGAAAATTTCATTTTCTTACTATGTGTTTTGTATTTTTTATGAATTTTTTAACCAACTATTACAAATGGGCCCTCTGTGGGAAAAAGCAAGGGAGAGAATTGCCCGTCCCGAGTGAGTTAAGGATCTTTTAAATCATGTTAGCATTCGTTGGATTAAGTGACAGGAACATAACCCAGCATGAATCCCTGAAATCAGGACTGCAGTCACCTTCATGGTGGGTAAAAATGAACGTAAAACCCCACCGTTCAGCGAACATTAGAACTCCAAACAAGGAACGAGAAAATAAAACAACATCAACAACAAAAACGGAGGAAAAAACCCCTGAAAGCGAAATCCACAGCAGCAACACGAACAATAGCAACAACATCATCACCACCAACATCAAAACATACGGCAACTGCACTCAGCAGATGGCCTTCCTCCAGTAGCAGATTACCCGTGCACTCAAGTACCCACCTATCCACCCAGCCCACGTGCATGCATTCTGTTCCACCCGTGTCCTCCTGACCAGACCTGGTGCCATTCAGTCTGTCGTGGTTTTGATCAATGATGCACACAGTCACAGGTACCTTCTAAAAACAGAGCCAACCTGGAGATTAATTATTTTGGGTATGATTGAGTGTAAATGATATATAGAGAGAGTTTTAAACATTTTTTTTCTATTTGTTTATTTCGAGCTTAAAGGAATAAACACTCATGTGCTTACTTTTGCATCCAGTCCCCATATGAATGCGGCTTGGTAAACGTTGTCATCTCTTTCCACCGCCATATAATTGCCTACTGCTCTGAAAAATGGAAACATACAGACAGATCGACAGACAACCAGTTTTAACTTTTAGTTTTTGTAAGTTTTTGGAAGATAAATAAGTATGCATGTGCTTTTTTACACCCAGTCCCGTGTATGTGTGAGTTTGCACATTTTGTCATCTGTTCCCATAGGAACAATACAGCATTTCCCTCTTGCTTGATTTCAGGTAAATAAACAAAATGTATTAAAGATTAAAGACGGCCACACATGTCTCTTGAAAGATTCAGCTGACAGCAGCAAATCGCTGTTTATCTGGTCCTAATCTTATTGTGGTAAATGACTAGCTAATGTTACAATAAAACAGCATGCATGAATAGTATATCCACTGGTTTATTCATTATTCAACAAACGGCAGTAGGCTTCTGTTAGAATTGTCTATTACTATACAGTAGCATGCCACGGTCTTAACATTTATATTTTGTTTCTGTCAGCAACTGGGATGGCTGTTATGCTTTGTGGGGATGGTACACCTCAGTGGTCAGAGGACCTGCTCTCCCTAAGTTCAAGTTCAGCAGGGTTCGAGCATGGTTGCTTAGTGGGTAGGGGACTGTTTGTACGCCTTGGCTTCAGTACAGTTCACCTGGTTGTAAATTTGTACCTGTCCTCTTTATGGTCAGGGAAAGTAAAGCAGGGAAGTAGAAGAGAAGGGCGCCGTCTTGAATATGCTGGCCCCTAGAGAAGCTGAGGCCTCTGACACCTCACTCCCAAACAATCGCATGAGTTATGGAAACACCTTCATCTTTGTATTTTATCATGATATCATCACTGTCTATGCATGTTCCTCAGAGAAGTAATAAAAAACAATCTATAGCACTTCATCTAAAACAGCACATACATCCAGATTATTTGAGATTAAAGCTTCTTTCTTTTTCATAACAAACAAAATATTTATCTAGTTTAGTAATGTTACAAACAACACAATGCACGGTTTAACTAGACGCCTAGTTTGTTTGCATTCTATTCAACAAACTACAAAACGTTTCTTTCAAGATTAGGTTTTTTTTTGTTCGTGTACTTGTGAGATTCGCATGGCAGGTTGTTGCAGCAGCAGCAGCAGCAGCCATCAGAGATAAGAATCAGTGCTTTACTGCAGCATCTAAGAAAGTTCCTGACTTCATTCACATTTGATTAAGCGCAGACGCACGGTTGAGTGTAGTGGACCATAGCAGTCACTCTGTTTTTGCTCTTTGATTTGCACTGTAGATTTGTCGTTGTGGGAGACAGGTCTTCTTCCTCTATGATTTTTTTTGCCTGCCTGCTTGCCTGCTTACTAACCTACCTTGTTATGATAACTACATTTGATATCCTGTGTAAATTCACAAATTGGTTTGCTGTTGTGTGGAAATAGGTAATTATTGTTATTTTATTGATTTTATTTTATTCTTTTATTTCGAGGATAATGGTATACGCACTCATGTGTATTTTTACATCCAGTCCCCATGTGTATGCAGTTCTGTTAATTTTGTCTTCCGTTCCCACCGGTACACAATGGCCTACTGTTTCTTAAATCTTCTTCCTATGTGTCTCTGTCTCTCTCTGTCTGTCTCTCTGTCTCTGTCTGTCTAGATGTCTGTCTCTGTCTGTCTGTCTGTCTGTCTTCTTCTCTCTATCTCTCCCTCTTTCATTTGACTAGTTGCTTTACTGGGTTTAAAGATAAATTCAATCTGCCTGTCAGTATTGAAATTGCCCTTCATGGGATGATTAAAGTGTTTTTGACTTGACTTGACTTGACTTAAGCAAACAAGCAAAATGTCAAGCAAAGCAAATGTTAACATCAAACCCTTTTCTTCAAATTACAAGAAAATCCAAAGGAACTGGATCGCTCACACAACCTCCATTTTCCTTTGTAACCCTAGTGTATCCCATACAGAGGGGTGAGTATCATTCGGGGGCGGATTCTCTTTTGTTTCTGTTCATAATGGCTTTTTGTTAAAATGATAATAAACTCAATGAGCTTGTTTGTCTTTTGTGTTGTGTGTTGTGTGTGTGTGTGTGTGTGTGTTGCTATCTGTCTAATTGTTTTTATAAATTTCTTTCTCTCTCTCTTTATAAACACATCAACCATTTTCTTCAGCTTTGTCCTTGCAAATATTGTAATCACCCCCACCTTCTCACTAATGTGACAGGGATTTTGTCCCCAAAGCCCAGTCGACGTGTCCTTTTTAGTGAGCAGGGAAGATTATTATAGCTTAATCTGATAATTACAGAAACATGCACAGCATATTGCCAGTTATAGCGCTATGGCATTCAGCTATTAAGGCTTAAGACCACAGTCATCTCGTTATTATTTTCCAAACTGATTGTTAACACAAGTACTTTGGGTTTAAGACACTGATTTTTTTTCTTTTTGCCTCTTTGATTGTTTTAATCAAATAGAAAACTAAGCTTCAAGCTCAATGCTGTGAGAGAAGAATGAAATGTGATAACGAAACAGGTATCGGTTCTGTATGGGGAAAAGGATTCAATGATAGAAATCCATAGAGATAAGTGAGTTTTTGCAGCATTCACTAACTCTTTACTTTGAAAACTATGAATGAAGCCTAACCCTCCATGGCTTTGCACAGTATTGGCATAACTTGTCACTTGCAATTAACTGCTTTGTCAAGGAGTTATAAGATAAAAATGTGAATGCATCACAGGAGTCATAGTCTTGATTCAAGGATTTTCACTATTTAGTTTTCAATATCATGAGCCTTGATCTACTGGCAGTTGTCCACTTTTGTCACAACGTGCCTCTTTGGTACTGTTGATAATTATCATAAAAACAGTTGGTAAAACGCAACAAGAACAATATCAACATCAACATTTGCTATTCCCACCTACTACTACTACTACTACTACTACTATATACTACTACTACTACTACTACTACTACGACACGACGACACGACGACGACGACAAACCCATTTCTATGCTATATACTACTACTACAACTACTACTTACACACTACTACTATACTATGCTACGGTGCTGCGCTGTGCGGGCTATACTACTACTATATACTAACTTATACTACTATACTTACTATACTACTATTTACTACTGTACTTGTACCTCCTGCTATACCTACTACTGCTGCTGCAACTGTGGTACTACTACTACTATTATACTACTATACAAAAAAACCTAATCTACTACATTTTTAACTTTTACTACTACTACTAATACTACTATAACTACTCTACACTACACTACTGCTGCTGCGCTGCAACGCTGCTACTACTACTACTACTATTACACTACTACAAATATAAAACTACTACTACATACTACTTTTACTACTTTTACTACTACTACTTATACTACAAATTTACTACTATATACTACTATTTTCTATACTTACTACTACACTACTGCGCTGCTGCTGCTGCTGTTGCTGCTGGGGGTGGTATACTACACTATATCTAAACTACTACTACTTATACTACTCACTCAAACTACTACTTTTACTACTATACTACTACTATCTACTACACTATACTATCACTATACTTTTCTACTACTTTGATACTAACTACTTACTATCTACTACTAACTACACTACTAACTACTACTATACTGCTGTGCTGCGCTACACTTTACTACACCTACATACTACTATACTACTATATACTCTACTGTACTATATGTACTAGTACTCTTACTGCTACTCCTGCATGCTCCTGCTACTCCCTTTACTAAGCTGCTCTGCTGAACTGTTGCTATTTACACTATTACACACTAAAACACTACTATACACACTTTTACTACTTTTCAAATACTATTTAATACTATACTTTACTACACTACTATTACACTTATACTACTCTGCTGCTGCTGCTGCTGTGCTGCTGCTGCGGGGCTGTTGGCTGCTGCTGCTGCTGCTACTATACTACTATTTCTATACTACCACTATTTAAACCACTACTATTTTAGTACTACTTTGCTATTTTAATCTTTTTACTATTCTGCTGCTACTACTATACTATACTTTAAATACTATTTACTACTTTACTACTACTACTACTACTACTACTACTATACTTTACTGCTACCATTTAAGGGATGGTAACGGTGATGACAATGATACTAGGAAGGGAAAACTTTTTTGTTGGTCCTCATAAATTCCAAGGGTTCCCCAATTGTGACTTTTTCCCTTTGCAACCTTTCACCCCCCATTATTTTCCCCTCATCCTGACTTAAGGGGGTGCAAGGCCACACCTTGTGAAGGGTTTCTTTAAAAAAACAACAACAACAGTTTTGTCTTTCCATTCCTAGCACACAAATGGCCTATTATTCCAAATGATAAACTGGTACGCGAGTGCACAGGCCATGTGTACGGATGTGCATACATTCACACATCATGATTTCGTGTTTTTAAGCGGGCCTGAAAACCAATATGCTAAATGAACCTGCCCCAAAGAACCTTTTGCCACGGTGTTGCCTTTTGAACCCTTTTTGAAGGTTTCAGTATTATGATCGTTCACGATGTGTGGAACGCAGTACTTCCCACAAGGGCTTTGCTGGTTTGTCCTCCATTTTCACATTTTAGTGATAAGGGGTAGGCGCATTGTAAAGGGGAATCCAGATATTGTTTCCTTCTCTGTGGAAGGGGAAGACCGGGGTTTTGCGGTTGACTTTTGTTTTGATGATGTGTGGTGGAGGTGTAAATGATTGGGTTTTGTCGTTGTTGTTGTTGTTGTCGTCGGGGTTGTTTTTTGTTTGGGATGCACGTTTATCAGGTCAAGGGTTTGGGCTATTTGTCTGGTGGCTGTTGTTGGCTCTTTTTTTGCTTTTTAAATGTAGCATCTTTTGATGCGTCTGTTGGTTACTTGTTCTATTGGGTTTTTTTTTCCGATCACAATAAAATCACTCGTTTTAAAATGTCTTTGCTTTTTCCCCATCTTCATTTTTTTTCTTGTATTTTTTGCCCCATCTTTTTTCGTCTGTCTGTATTTTCCCCATTTCCCTTTCCCTTTTTCTATGTTTCCCTGTCTCAGTTATATTCCCCTAAACCCCCCCTTTTCCCCCACCCTTGTTTATTTATAAATATTTTATAATAATATAATTAATAATTATATAATAAAATTTTAAATATATATTTATTATACTATCCCTCTTACCCCTCCTTTTGCTCTCCTTCCTCCAGTCCCCCTCCCATCTCTTCTCGTTCACATTTTTCCCCTTTTTAAAAAAAAAGTCTTTTTTTAAATCCCTAAACTATCATTAAAATTTGTGATAATATTTTTATGCACTAATGAAAAAAAAAAAAACACTAAAAATTTAAATAATGCACCTGCTTATGTTTAAAGTAAAAAAAAGCAAAACTCTAGTGCAGCTTCAGAAATCAGTAAAAAAAACATAGTCACCCTTTCCCCTCAACACACTTTGGGAATTGTCGATCCCTTCAGCTAATATCATTTTCCCCGTGCAGATTGTGATAAACGTGCTAACAACCCCAAAATTGGGATAATTATGGTGTAATGGAGTAAGAAATACAAAAAAGAACAATCGAAATTTTCAAAGGCCCTCCTTCCATTTTCAGTCTTTTTTGGTTAGTATCTTGTTGTGCTTATTTTGCAATTTTTTTTGAAAAAAAATTTTCCCCAAATTTCCCAGCAAAGGAACGGTAACTGGAGCAGGGCATGCCATGATTCGCATTCCGAAGGACACGCCAAGACATTTTGAGTGCCTTGTTATGTGTGTGTGGCGAAAGTGTGTGTGTTGTGTTGTGTTGGTCAATCTGAGGGATATACCATGCTAGCTGACCCTCTTCCCTTTAAACAAATTCAATTTTCTAAAGCATCTTTACTTTCCTTGAGAGCGTCTTTAATTATTGCGCCCATACCCGACTTGTACGGGGGTTAAATGTGTACACAGACTTTTTTTTTTTTTGAACTTGTACTTACATATGTGATCAGGGGTAAGAGCATTTGAAATTTCAATCAAACCAACATTTTACACAAACCAGACGAGAAGTAAGACCATTACTTAAATCCAGGTTTTCGATGAAGTCGTGAATTCAAACCCGGGTGGCTTGTGAATTTAGGTGTGGGTATTTTTACAATTCCCGGGGTCAACTTAAAGCCCTCCAGTGCCTATTACCTTCGTGTTATAATATTTTTCTTTAGCGAGTTTCGATGACTGGAAAAAAAACAAAAAAATTTTAAAAAAAGGGGGATTTCCTCATTAATGTATGAAAAATGGGTTCCTACACACCTTGTTCCCCTGGAGGGTTAGGCTACCACCCTTTATTATTCTTTTAAAAAAAAAATGTTTTTTATTGGAGTGGGTTTTGGTTTGTCTATTTTTTGTCGGTGGGCACCATGCTTTGATCTACAAAGTTTAGTTTGTCTAGCAGATTTGTTTTTTTGGGTTTGGGTTTTTTTTAAATATTTTTTTAAAATCTTGTAAATCTGATGCAAAATAGACATAAATGAAAGATGTTAAACAAAATTACCCTTTTTAACAACTGTTGTCCATCTGAAAATTTATTTAATTAGATAGACACAAATATACTTTTTTTTCGATTTCTGGTCCATATAATTTTTTTCTCTATTTTCCTTACCTTCATTTCATGTATTTCCTCTCCCTTTCACATCATCAATTTTGCCCTTTTTTTTTGTTTTATCACATCTTACCCTCCAGGAAACATGAGCTATCGACCCACCTTTTAACCCACTGTTTAGAAAAAAAAAAAAAAGTTTTTAAAGAAAGTTTCATTTGTCTAACAGTAAAAAAAAGAAAATAAAAAAAAAAAAAAAGTTTAAGACAAAAAAAAAAGTCTTTAAAAAAAGCATCATGGGGAATTTTAGATACTTTATTTGATGAAGGATTTGAGTTTCAGTCAATTCGTTCTGGGCGAAAATGTTTTCCTGTTTTGTTTCATTTCATGAAACATAACCCCCCAAAAAGTAGGATAAGCCCAAGACAACCGGGCCCCCAAAAAAACAGAGAGATGAAAGTAAACATTTAGGAGACAGGATAAAGGGGGTAACCCCACGAAATTTCCCCTAAAAAAGTCCCCGGTAGACGGAAAAACGTGATACTCTTCATTGGTCAGTTTTTGCCTGGAACTAGCAAGATCTTTGAAAGGATGTAAAAGAAAAAAAGAAAAAGAAGAAGAAGAAGTAAAAGGTAAAGAAAAGAACAAAGAAGAGAAAAAAAGAAGAAGAAGAAAACAAGAAGAACAAAAAAAAAAAAAACAAGGAAAAGAAGAAGACGAAAAGAAAAAAAGAAAAAAGAAGAAGAAAAAGAAGAAGAAGAAGAAGAAGCGAAGAAGAAGAAGAAGAAAGACGAAGTAAAAAAAAAAAGAAAACAAGGAGAAGAAGAAGAAGAAGAAGAGAAAAGAAAGAAGAAGAAAAACAAAAAGAAGAAGAAGAAAAGAAAAAAGAAAAGAAGAAGGAGAAAAAGAAAAGAAAAGAAAAAAAAGAAGAAAACAAAAAAAATAAAAAAAAAGTTTGTTTTTTTTTTAAAAAAATTTTCCGAAAATCTCATGTCTTACAAAACCGTCACGTGTAAATACATAAAAAAGCATTTCTTGTAAATTGTTTTTCCCCCTTTTAAACTTTGATAATCGGTTTACGTTTATCTGCTGTCAAAATACAACAGGTACAGACAGAAATAGACAGAGAGACCAGAAAGACAGCGTAAAAACAGACAAACTTCCGCTACACGACACGTGCACACTTCAATAGGACAAGCAAAAAAAAAAATAAAAGGCAACACAGGACGCAGATATTTGAGGGAAAGGAGAAAGGAAAGAGGAGGGAAGGAGGAAAAAGCAACAGCGACAGGGGCCCAGTTTTGGGGAGAAGCCTTTAAGGAATTTTTTCGTTTTTTGTTTTTAGTAGGTCCCAATTTCCTTATGGTGGGCCCTTCCTGGGGGTTAAAAAAAAAAACAAACCCCCCGTTTTAGCGAACCTAAAACCCAAAAACAAGTAACAAGAAAAGAAAAACAAAAAAAACAACAAAAACGGATTAAAAAAATCCTAAAAGCAAAAACCACAGAAGCAAAACCCAAAAATGGCAACACCATCATCACCCCCAACACCCAAAAAATCCAGCAAAGCACTCAGCAGATGGGCCCTTTCCCCCGGGAGCAGATTACCCGTCCCTCAGGTACCTCCATCCACCCAGCCCCTGTGCATTTTTTTCCCCCCTATCCCCCTGACCAACCCCCGTGCCATTTGTCGTGGGCGTTTTGATCAATGATGCACACATCACAGGGACCTTTTAAAAAACACAGCAAACTGGGGATTTAAATTTGTTTGGTATGATTGAGTGTAAATTATGAGACAAAGAGGTTAAAGAAGTTTTTCCTATTTGTTTATTTTGATCTTAAGGGAATAAGCACTCATGTGATTGTTTTTACAAACCGTCACAATGTGAATGGGCTTGTAAAATGATTCTTTCGACCGCCCTAATTAAAAGGGGCCCACTGCTCCCAAAAGGAAACAACAGCAGATGACAGCCCAACCCCTTTTAACTTTTTTTTTTCTTTGTTTTTGGAAGATAAATAAGATGTGTGCTTTTTTTTCACCCAGTCCCGTGTATGTGTGAGTTTGCACATTTTTTTCCCCCCCCCCCCTCTGTTCCATGGGAAAAATACAGCATTTCCCCTTCTTGATTTCAGGTAAATAAACAAAATGTTTAAAGATTTAAAACGGCCCAAAATGTCTCTTGAAAGATTTAGCTAAGCAGCAAAACGCTGTTTATTGGTCTATCTTATTTTGGTAAATGACTATTATGTTACAATAAAAAAAGCATGCATGAATGTATATCCCATGGGTTTTTTCATTATTCAACAAACGGGAGTAGCCTTCTGTTAGAATTGTTTTTATAACGTAGCATTCCGGTCTTAACATTTATTTTTGTTTCTGTCAGAAAATGGGATGGGTGTTTTGCTTTGTGGGGGGTGGTACACCTCAGTGGTCAGGGACCCCCCCTTTCCCCAGTTTAAGTTCAGCAGGGTTCGAGCATGGGGTTTCTTAGTGGGTGGGATGTTTGTACGCCTTGGCTTCAGTACATTTTACCTGGTTTTAAATTTGTACCTGTCCTCTTTATGGGGCAGGGAAAGTAAAGCAGGGAGAGAAGAGAAGGGCGCCGTCTTTAATATGCTGGGCCCCGAGAAGCTGAGGCCTTGACACCCACTCCCAAACAAACGCATTTTAGGAAACCCTTTCTTTGTTTTTATCCCTGATTATCAGCTATGCTTTCCCCAGAGAAGAATAAAAAACAATCTATAGCACTTCATTTAAAACAGCACATCCCAGATTATTTGAGATTAAAGTTCTTTCTTTTTCATAACAAAAAATATTTATCTAGTTTAGAAAAATTACAAAAAACCAAGCACGGTTTAACTGACGCCTAGTTTGTTTGCATTCTATTTAAAACTAAAAACGTTTCTTTTAAGATTGGTTTTTTTTGTTGTTATTTTGGGGATCGCATGGGGTTGGTTCCCCCAGCAGCGCGCACCATCAGAGATAAGAAACAGTGCTTTTTCTGCAGCATCTAAGAAAGTTCCTGACTTTATTCACATTTGATTAAGCGCAGACGCACGGTTTGGGGTAGTGGGCCAACAGTCACTTGTTTTTGCTCTTTGATTGCAGTAGATTTGTCGTTGTGGGAGACAGGCTTTTCCCCTTATTTTTTTTTGCCTGCCTGCTTGCCTGCTTAAAACCCACCTTGTTATGATAACTCATTTGATATCCTGTGTAAATTCACAAATTGGTTTGCTGTTGTGTGGAAATAGGTAAATTTTTTTTTTATTGATTTTTTTTATTCTTTTTTTTCGAGGATAATGGGATACGCACTCATGTGTATTTTTACATCCAGTCCCCCTGTGTATGCGTTTGTTAAATTTGTCTTCCGTTCCCACCAGTACACAAAGGCCCACTGTTTCTTAAATCTTTTCCCAGTGTCTTGTCTCTCCTTTTCTGTCTCTCTGTCTTGCGTTGTTCTGTCTCTGTCGTCTGTCTGTCTGTTTTTTTCTTCTTCTTCCCCTTTTTTTGACAGTTGCTTTACTGGGTTTAAAGATAAATTCAAACGCCCGTCAGTATTGAAATTGCCCCTTTATGGGAGTTTTTAAAATGTTTTTGACTTTACTTGACTTGACTTAAGCAAAAAAGCAAAAAAGTCAAGCAAAAACAAATTTTAACATCAAACCCTTTTCTTTAAATTACAAGAAAAACCAAAGGAAGGATCGCTCACCAACCCCATTTTCCTTGTAACCTAGTGTATCCCAACAGAGGGGTGAGTACATCGGGGGCGGATTCTCTTTTGTTTTTTCATAATGGTTTTTGTTAAAAAGATAAAAAACTCAAAGAGCTTGTTTTCTTTTTTGGTGTTGGGTGGGTGTGTTGTGTGTTGATCTGCTAATTGTTTTTATAAAAATTTTTTTCTCTCTCTTTTTAAACACTAAAAATTTCTTCAGCTTTTTCCTTGCAAAAATTGTAATCACCCCCACCTTTTCATAATGTGACAGGGATTTTGCCCCAAAGCCCCGTCGCGTGTCCTTTTTGTGGGCAGGGAAGGATTATTATAGCTTTTTCTGATATTACAGAAACATGCACAGCATATTCATTTATAGCGCTTTGGGATTTGTATTTGGGTTAAAACCCCAGTATCTCGTTTTTATTTTCCAAATGATTTTTAAACAAGTACTTTGGGTTTAAGACCTATTTTTTTTTTTTTCCTCTTTGATTGTTTTAATCAAATAGAAAACAAGCTTCAAGCTAATGCTTTGTGGAGAAGAATGAAAAAGTGAAACGAAACAGGTTCGGTTTGTAGGGGAAAAGGATTCAAAGATGAAATAAGAGATAAATGGTTTTTTGCAGCATTCCTAATCTTTACTTTGAAAAATTGAAAAGAAAACCAACCCCCCCATGGCTTTGCACATATTGGGGTAAGTCACTTGCAATTTAAATGCTTTGTCAAGGATTATAGATAAAAAATTTTAATGCATACAGGAGTCATGTCTTATTCAAGGATTTTCACTATTAGTTTTTAAAAATATGAGCCTTGATTACTGGGAGTTGTCCACTTTTTCACAACGGCCTCTTTGGTATGTTTTAAAAATCATAAAAACATTGGTTTTAAAAGCAAAAAGAACAAAATTTAAAAAAACAAAAAATTTGTATTCCCCCTACTACTACTACTATTTCTATACACACTCTAACTACTACTATATACGACGACGACGACGACGACGACGACGACTACTATATATACGCTACTACTACTACTACTGCTACTACTAATACTATACTACTACTTTCACTAACTACACTACTATTCTACTACTACTGTACTGTGTGCTGTGCTGCTGTGCTGACTACTACTCTACTCCTACTACTACTATACTATACACTACTATACTACTCCTACACGCTACTCCTGTACTGCTCCGACTACACTACTATGTGCTCAACTGCGGGACTTACTATATTACTACATATACTAAAACTACTACATCTATACATAAAACACTAATTACTACTCTTTTACTACTTTTATACTATCTATAAACTACACTACTATACTACTATACATACTACTATAACCTTTCTGCTGCTCTGCAACTGCTGCTACCAACTACACTATTACTACAATAACTAAAACTACTACTCTACTTTACTACTTTTTCTTTTCTACTACTACTATCTACACTACTACTACTTTCCTACTACACTATACTATACTTTAAAATTTTCTGTGCGCTGCTCTGCTGCTGCGCTGCTGGCGCTAACTACTATACTACTCTCTACTACTACTATATACTACATACTACTACTACTATACTTTTACTACTACTACTATACTACTCTAACTACTACACACTACTATACTACTAAATATACTACTACACCACTCTAATTTTACTATTTTTGACTCTATACTACTATACACTTAAAAAACTATACTACAAAACTATATACTGGGTGCGCTTTTACTATTACATAACACTACTATCTACTACTACTACTATATACACTATATACTAGTACTAGTACTTTTCTACTACTGCACTCCTGCTACTGCTCCCCACTACTACTACACTGCTGCGCTGCTGCAACTGCGCACTATACTAAATATTTCCCACTAAAACTACTTTTACTACAACTTTTACACTTTTTACTTACTATATACTACACTACTACTACTACTAACTATACACTACTTACTATATACTATCTGCTGTTGCTGCTGCGCTGCTGCTGCAAATACCCATAACTATACTACTACTATCTACTATACTATACTCTACCACTCACTACCACTACTCTTTTAGTCTATTTGTTTCTACTACTACTTTTACTACTTTGTGTACTACTACTACTACTACACAACTTATACGCACCATTTACATGGTGTGGAACGGGGATGACGATGATGACTAGGAAGGGAAAACATTTTTGTTTGGGTCCTCACTAGCTTCCAAGGTTCACCAAATGTGACATTTTGCCTTTGCAACCATTTCACCCCCCTAATTTACCCTCATCCTGATTAAGGGGGTGAGGTCAAGCGCCACACCTGTGTGAAGGGGGTTTTTTTAAAGAAACAAAAACAAACAGTTTTTTCGTCCCTTCCCGCAGCACAAAATGGCCTATTATTCCCAAATTAATGGGACGCGAGTGCACATGGGCCCTGTGTCGAATGTGCATACATTCACACACATCAGTGCATGTGGGGTGTTTTGGCTGGCCTGACTAACCAAATCTGCTAAAGAACCTGCTCAAAAACACTATGTAGCCCCGGTGTTGCCTGCTTGAATCCCTTTTTTAAGGTTTCAGTATTTATGTTCACGATGTTTGGGGGGAAAGCAGTACTTTCCCCCAAGGCTTTGAAGGCTTGATCCTCCACTTTCCAGTTATGAAAGTGGTAGGCAGCACTTGTCAATGAGATCCAGATATTGTTTCCTTCTCTGTGTGAATGGGAAGACCGGGTTTGCGGTTGTAGCTGTTGTTGTTGATGATTGTGGTGGTGGAGGTCGTAATAATGATTGCGGTTTAGTCGTTGTTGTTGTTGTTGTCGTCGCGGTTGTTGTTGTTATGGCTGATGCTACGTTTATCAGGTCAATGGTTGGCTATTTGTCTGGTTGGCTGATTGCTTGGCTGCTTCTTTTGCCTGTTAAATGTAGCATCTTTTGATGCGTCTGTGTGGTTACTTGTTCTATTGGGGTTTTTTTTCCGATCACAATAAAATCACTCGCTTTAATGTCTTTGTCTATTTCCCCATCTCTCATTCTCTTTCTCTGTATTTTTCTCTGTCCCTATCTCTGTTTCTGTCTGTCTGTATGTCTCCATTTCCCTGTCCTCTTTCTATGTTTCCCTGTCTCAGTCCTATATTCCCCCTCAACCCCCCTCTCTCCCCCCCATTGTTTATATATATATATATATATATATATTATATATATATATATATCTATCCCTCTACCCCTCTCTTTTGCTCTCTCTTCCTCCAGTCCCCCTCCTCTATCTCTCTCTCTGTCTCATCAGTTTCCCCCTTTTTAAAAAAAAAGTCTTCTGTTTATGCCAATAACTATGCATTAAAATTTGTAGATACATATATGTTATGCACTAATGAAGAAAAAAAAACACTCAAAATTAATAATGCAGCCTGCTTATGCTTAAGTAATGAAAAAGCACAACTACTAGTGCAGCTTACAGTAATCAGTGTAGAACATAGTCACCCTTCCTCAACACACTTTGGGAATTGTCGATTCCCTTCAGCTATATATCATTTTCCCAGTGCAGATTAGATTGATAAACGATGCTAACAAGCAACTAATGTGGATACACTGTAGTGAGTAGTAATTGGAGTTAAGAAATACAAAAAAAGAACAGATTCAGCTAATTTCATAAGTGCCTCCTTCCAGTTCAGTCTCGTTAGTGTTAGCTACTCTTGTTAGTGATCTTATTTTGCAATGATTTTTGAAGAAATATTTCCCCAAATCTTCCCAGACAAAGGAACAGGTAACTGGAGCAGGTGCATGATCCATGATCTCAGCATTCCTGAAGACACGACCAAGACAGATTGTGAGTGCTCTTGTTAGTGTGTGTGTGTGCGCAAGCATGTGTGTGTGTGTGTGTGTGTGTGGTCAGATCTGACGGATGATACCATGCATAGCTAGACCCTCATTACCATAAACAAAATTCAATTATCTCAAGCATCATTACTTTCCTTTGAGAGCGTCATTAATTATGTGCGCCCATACGCCGACTGTGTACGATGGAGTTAAATGTGTACATCAGACTTTTTTCTTATTTGAACTTGTACATTCGCACATATGTGATCAGCTGGTAGAGAGCATTTGCAATTTCAATCAAACCAACATTTCTACACAAGACCTAGACGAGAAGTAAGACCATTGACTTCAATACCATGGTTCGATGAAGTCGTGAATTCAAATCTCGGCTGCGTCTTGTGAATTAGGTGTAGGTATTTTTACAATCTCCCGGGTCAACTTCAAGAGCAGACCTACCAGTGCCTTATTACCTTCGTGTATATACATAATTATTCATTTATGCGAGTTAGTCGATGAGCTGGAAAAAAACAAACAAAATTAAAGAAAGGAGTGTCCTCATTAATGTATGTAAATGGGTTCCTACACCAGCCTTGTTGCCCTGGATGAGTTAGTGCTACCAGCCCTTTATTATTCGTTTAGAAAAAAATGTTGTTTATTGGAGTGGCGTTTTGGTTTGTCTATATGTTATGTCTGGTGGTGCACCATGCTTTGATCTACATAAGTTTAGTTTGTCTAGCATGATTTGTTTATTATGGTTTGTTTGTTTAATAATTTTTGTAAAATCATTGTCAATCTAGATGCAAAATAGACATAAATGAACAAGAGTGTTAAACAAAATTCACCCTTTTTCCAACAGACTGTTGTCCATCTGTATTTATTGTACATCTAGATAGACACAAATATACTATTTTTTTCGATTTCTGTATGTCCATATAATTTTATTCTCTATATTCCTTACCTTCATTTCATGTATCTTCCTCTACCTTTCACATCATCAATTTTGTCCTTTATTTTTTGTCGTATTATCACAACTCTTCAGCCTCTCAGGAAACATAGAGCTATCGACCCACCATTAGGACCCACTGTTTAGAAAAAAAGAAAATGATTCTCTAAGAAAGTTATCATTTGTCTAACAGTAACAAAAACGACAATAAAAAGAAGAAAAAGATTTAAGACAAATAAAAAGTCGTTAAAAAAGCATCATTAGGGAATGTTAGATACTTTATTTTGATGAAAGGATTATGTAGCTTTCAGTCAATTCAGATACTGGGCGAAAATAGTTTGTCCTGTTTTGTTTCATTTCATGAAACATAACCCCCCAAAAGTAGAGATAAGCCACACAGACGAACACTGGCCCCAATAAACAGAGAGATGAAAGTAAACATTTAGGAGACAGGATCAAAGGGGTAACCCACGCACATTCCTCAATAAAGATACCCGGTAGACGGAAAACGTGATACATCTTCATTGGTCAGCTTTGCCTGGAAGCTAGCAACAGATCTTTGAAAGGATGTATAAGAAAAAAAGAAGAAGAAGAAGAAGAAGTAGAAGAGTAGAAGAAGAAGAGACAAAGAAGAGAAGGAAAAAGAAGAAGAAAGACAAGAAGAACAAAAAGAAGAAAAACAAGGAGAAGAAGAAGACGAAAAGAAAAAAAGAAAAAAGAAGAAGAAGAAGAAGAAGAAGAAGAAGAAGACGAAGAAGAAGAAGAAGAAGAAGAAGACGAAGAAGACGAAGAAGAACAAAAAAAGAAAAACAAGGAGAAGAAGAAGAAGAAGAAGAAGAAGAGGAAGAAGAAGAACAAGAAGAAGAAGAAGAAAAGAAAAAAGAAAAAGAAGAAGGAGAAGAAGAAGAAGAAGAAGAAGAAGAAAACAAAAAATAATAAGAACAAAGTTTGCTTTTTTTTAACAAAATATTCCGCTAAATCTCAATGTCATGCTACAAAACCGTCACGTGTAAATACATAAACAAAGCACTTTCTTGTAAATTGTTTTTCCCCTTTTAAACTTTGATAATCGGATTACGTTTATCTGCTGTCAGAAATACAACAGGTACAGACAGAGAGATAGACAGAGAGAGCCAGAAAGACAGCGTCAAACAGACAGAACTTCCGCCTACACGCACACGTGCACACTCTCACATAGACAAGCACAACATACACACCCATGCGCACACACATGGACGCATGCATATATACAGAGAGAGAGAGAGAGAGAGAGAGAGAGAGAGAGAGACAGACAGACAGACAGACAGACAGACAGATATATGCAGATGATGAAATGTGCACGTTAAGGATCTTTTAAATCATGTTAGCTATTGTTTGGTTAAGTGACGCGAACATAACCCAGCATACAGCTCTGAACTCAGGACTGCAGTGACCTTCCTGGTGGGTAAAAAAACAACGTAAAACCCCACCGTTTAGCGAACCTAAGAACTCCAAACAAGTAACAAGAAAAGTAAACAAAAACAACAACGAAAAACGGATTAAAAAAATCCTAAAAGCAAAAACCACAGAAGCAACACCAACAATGGCAACACCATCATCACCGCCAACACCAAAACATCCAGCAACTGCACTCAGCAGATGGCCTTCCTCCGGTAGCAGATTACCCGTGCACTCAGGTACCTGCCTATCCACCCAGCCCACGTGCATGCATTATGTTCCACCACCAGTATCCTCCTGACCAGACCCAGTGCCATTCAGTCTGTGGTCGTTTTGATCAATGATGCACACAGTCACAGGTACCTTCTAAAAACACAGCAAACCTGGAGATTAATTAGTTTGGGTATGATTGAGTGTAAATTATAGAGACAGAGAGGTTAAAGCAAGTTTTTTCCTATTTGTTTATTTCGATCTTAAGGGAATAAGCACTCATGTGATTGTTTTTACATCCAGTCACAATGTGAATGCGGCTTGGTAAACATTGTCATCTCTTTCGACCGCCATAATAATGGCCTACTGCTCCGAAAAAGGGAAACATACAGACAGATAGACAGACAACCAGTTTTCACTTCTTTTTTATGTTTTTGGAAGATAAATAATAATTGATGTGATCTTTTTTTACATCTAGTCCTGTGTACATGCGAGTTTGCACTTTTTTCATATGTTCCCATAGGAACAATACAGCATTTCCCTCTTGCTTGATTTCAGGTAAATGAAAAACGAATGTATTAAAGATTAAAGATGGCCACGTGCGACTCTTGAAAGATTCAGCTGACAGCAGCAAATCGCTGTTTATCTCGCCCTAATCTTATTCTTGTAAATGACTTGCTAATGTTACAATAACACAGCATGCATGGGTATTATATTCACTGGTTTATTCATTATTCAAGAAACAGCAGTAAGCTTCTGTTAGAATTGTCTATTACTATACAGTAGCATGCCACGGTCTTTATATCTATTTTTTGTTTCTCTCAGCAACTGGGATGGCTATTATGCTTTGTGGGGATGGTACACCTCAGTGGTCAGAGCACTTGCTCTCCCTAAGTTCAAGTTCAGCTGGGTTTGAGCATGGTTGCTTAAGTTGATGAGTGACCGTTTGTGCGCCTTGGCTTCAGTACAGTTCACCTGGCTGTAAATGGGTACCTGTCCTCTTTAGGGTCAGGGAAAGTAAAGCAGGGAAGTAGAAGAGAAGGGCGCTAGAGAAGCTGAGGCCTCTGACACCTCGCTCCCAAACAACCATAAAGTTATGGCAATACCTTCACCTTTGTATTTTATCATGATCTCAGCACTGTCTGTGCATTCTCTCTAAAGTGCTGTTCCTCAGAGAAGTAATAAAAACAATCTATAGCACTTTATCTAAAACAACACATACATCCAGTTCATCTGAGATTAAAGCTTCTTTCCTTTACCTAACAACAAAACAATATTTTCTGGTTTAGTAATGTTACAAACAACAGAATACGAGGTTTAACTCAACGCCTAGTATGTTAGCATTCTATTCAACAGACTACAAAACTTTTCTTTCAAGATTAGGTTTTTTTGGTGGTGCACTTGTCATATTTGCATGGCAGGTTGTTGCAGCAGCAGCAACCATCAGAGATAAGCATCAGTGCTTTACGGCAGCAGCTAAGAAAGTTCCTGACTTCATGCACATTTGATCAAGTGCAGACGCACGGTTGAGTGCAGTGGACCATAGAAGTCACTCTGTTTTTGCTCTTTGATTTTCACTGTAGATTTGTCGTTAAGGGAGGCAGGTCTTCTTCCTCTATTTTTGTGTGTGCATGTCTGCCTGCCTGCCTGCTTACTAACCTACCTTGTTGTGATAACCACATTCTATATCCTCTGTAAATGCACAAGTCGGTTTGTCCTTTTGTGGAAACAGGTTATTCTTGGTATTTTATTTATTTTGTTTTATTCTTTTATTTCGAGGACAATGGTATAAGCACTCATGTGTACTTATACATCCAGTCCTAATGTGTATGCAGTTCTTTTAATTTTGTCTTCCGTTCCCACCGGCACACAATGACCTACTGTTTCTTAGGGCTTCTTCCTATGTGTCTCTGTTTCTCTTTGTCTCTGTCTGTCTGTCTTTGTCTAGCTGTCTGTCTCTCTTGTGTGAGTGGCGCTTCACAGCTGGGCAGCCGCAGGGGTTAGGAGCTCTAAGGTTTTTCTTGTATTTTGATTCAAAGAAGGAATAATTTGACTGTGATTGTGTTGCATGTGCGAGTATAAGTGTCAGCTATACCAGTGATGGATGTGTGCCGATTGTTTTTACTGTGGTGGTGGTGTATTAGTGCGTGGAATATTTTATGTGTACCTGCCTTTGATTTCCAAAATGCAGCCATGTTAACACAGGTACAGGCACCCTACATATATCTTATTCCAGAGAGAAACTTTTAGAAATTAAATCTGCTTTTAGCTCTGATTCTTGTTTATGTGACATTCCTCCTGAGTTACGCTGTGAATTTAAGAATGCCAGAACTCTGGAACCCACTCGTCGAAAAAGAGGCCGTAGAGGAGGAGTGAAAAGACGTTTGAGACGGTTCAGATTTCAACCTGCATTGCCCTCTATTGTTTTAGCAAATGTGCGATCAATTCGACCCAATGGACGCAATTTTAATTTCGATGAACTTCAAGGAAACATACAGTTTTTATCTGAATATAAGAATTCATGTTTACTTTGTTTTACTGAAACTTGGTTTAGTGATTTTATTAGTGATGAGAGTGTGGCTTTGAATGGTTTTGGTGTGCCGTATCGAATGGACAGAGAGAAAGATGAGAGCGGAAAAAAACAAGGTGGTGGCGTGTGCCTGTACGTGAATGAAAGTTGGTGTGCAAGAGCGAATGTCAAGGTCAGAAAGCAAGTGTGTACTGCAGATGTTGAATTGTTGTCAGTGTCCCTCCGTCCTAAATATCTGCCAAGGGAGTTTGGCCAAGTGTTTGTGACGTGTGTTATGTGCCTCCCTCTGCCTGTGCTGCACGTGCCGCTCCCAGATCTCTGATACAGTACACGAACTGCAATTGAATGCTCCTGACTCCCCTGTTTTGTGCTTGGCGATTTTAACCACTGTGATTTAAAACATGCTCTTCCTTCTTTTAAACAATATGTGACTTGTTTTACCCGTCAAAACAAAATTCTTGACAAATGTTTTGGGAACATTTTACATGCTTATAAGTCTGTTGCTTTGCCACCTCTTGGTACCTCAGATCACAACACAATCTTCCTCATACCTCCATATAAACCCAAAATAAAAACTGACCCTATTGTGAAAAAACAAGTGAAAGTGTGGACGCATGAGAGTGTGGAAGAGTTGAAAGGTTGTTTTGAGTGTACTGACTGGAGTGTGTTTTTTGACTCGAGTGACAATGTTGATGAAGCGACTGATGTTGTGCATGCATATATCTCTTTTTGTGAAAATCTTATTATTCCACAAAAAACTGTAAAGATATTTCCCAACAATAAACCTTGGGTGACAAAAACACTAAAAGCCTCTCTAAACAAAAAGAAATTAGCGTTTCAGAGCGGTGATAGAATGGCCTGCAGAACAATTCAAAAGAAACTTCAAAAAGAAATTCGAGAATGTAAAAGATCTTATAAAGAGAAAGTTGAAGAACAATTTCAGAGGGGTCATTTGGCTAATGCGTGGAAGGGTTTTAAAGATACTTTCAGGGCAAGCAAATTAAAAAATGTCAACACAGTCAATGCCACTAGAGGAACAAAAAGCTTTTGCTGATGAACTGAATGATTTCTATTGCCGCTTTGAGCGTGATGATCACAAACATGAGCTTCAATCTGTTCTGTCTAACCTGCAACAAAATGTCTGTGATAATGATTCGAATGATGAAGATTTTACTGTTCATGCTACAGATGTTAAATCAGTATTTAAAGCATTGCATGTGAGGAAGGCTGTGGGTGCGGATGGTATTTGTGGTCGGCTTTTAAAATCTTGTGCAGAGCAGCTGTGTTATGTTTTTAGTGATTTGTTTTCTCTGTCTTTGAAAGCATGCCATGTTCCAAGTCTCTGGAAAAAATAAATAATTTGTCCTGTTCCACAAAATAATCACCCCAAATCTTTAAATGACTATAGACCAGTGGCTCTCACTCCAATAGTAATGAAATGTTTTTGAACGAATCGTTCTCAAACGGCTTCTTTTCTGTACTTCTTCATATCTAGATCCTCTTCAGTTTGCATACAAAGCCAACAGAAGCACAATGATGCTACAATTACCTTGCTGCATAATGTTTATTCCCACCTAGAAAAACCCGACTCCCTTTGTTCGTATACTTTTCATTGACTTCTCTTCTGCCTTTAATACCATTCAGCCCCATCTATTAGCTCTCAAACTGCTCTCAATAGATGTCTGTCCTCGGCTAATTCTCTGGATAATGAGCTTTTTGACACACCGGACACAGTTTGTTCGATTTCAAAAAGCCATATCCACTCAAATATCAACTTCCACTGGTTCTCCCCAAGGCACTGTTCTGTCCCCCATCCTTTTCACCCTTTACACAAATGACTGCACTGGCTCTGATCTTATACCGTTAATCAAATATTCTGATGACTCTGCTCTGGAAGATCTGTCTAATTCCCATGTCATGTATTTTAAACAAGTTGAGGAGTTCTCCTCCTGGTGCAAACAGAACTGTCTTGACCTTAATGTTAAGAAGACTAAGGAAATGTTGATCGATTTTCGCAGAGACCCCCAGCCATACCAAATCTTTACATTGATGGTGTAAAGGTATGAGCGTGTACACCAATACAAATATCTAGGTACTATTATTGATGATAAACTAAACTTTGATGCTAATACAGATCTTGTAAATAGAAAATGCCACTCACGCATCTTTTTCCTTCAAAAACTCCGGAGTCTTAAAGTGAATGTAAAAGTTTTACAAAATTTCTACCGATGCTTTATTGAGTCTGTCCTTTCATTTTCCTTGGTTTGTTGGTATGGGGGCCTGACTGTTAAAAACAAAAACATAGTAAACAAGATTGTAACCAGATGTGGCAAAATTGTGGGCTGTGAGCAAATGAAACTGAATGACTTGTATGAATGCCGTGTGAGAGACAGAGCTAGACAGATTGTGAGTGATGACACACATGTGCTTGCAAAATATTTTGAACTCCTGCTTCTCAAAAGCGCTACAGAGTACCCAAGTCTAGAACCCTGCGATTTAAAAATAGTTTTATTCCAACCTCAATTCTGCTAATTAATAAATGTATGACAATAAATCTGAATTGAACTAAAGCCCACGACAGAGAGAGACAGAGAGAGAGAGAGAGAGAGAGAGAGATAGAGAGAGAGACTAAAGTCTACCTTTTATTAGTGTAAACTGTGTTCAGTTTCTAATAGAATAGAGTATTAACTTCACTGATATTTGTCTTATCATACATGTTATACAAATGATTTTTTTTTCTCTTTAAATACGTGCCCGTGTTATTATTTTAGACTGTTCAATATCTTAAAAGAACATAGTATTAATTTAATTAATATTTGTCTTATACAACATGTTATAACAATTTGACTTATATTATTAAAATGCGTGAGCATGGGTACGAATGTTTACAATGTGCGAGCGTGCGTGCGCGTGCGCGAGTGACTGTGAATGTGCGGACGTACGGGTTTACTTGTGCGCACATGAGTAAAGTGATTTTTGTTGGGGTGGGTTTGTGGCTGGCTGAGATATTGCTGATTTGTGGATGCATTTTATCTCATGATGGGTGCGTGCTGATGTTGGACAGTGTGTGTGTGTTTTAAATACTATGTTTAAATGTTTATTGTTTTTATGTATGGCGAGTAACCCGCCGGAATTTCTCTGTCTTTGAGATAATAAAGCTTTTGAATTTGAATTTGAATTTGAATTTGAATTTGTCTGTCTGTCTGTCTGTCTGTCTGCTTCTCTGTCTCTATCCCTCTTTCATGTGAGCAGTTGGTTTACTGGGTTAAAAAAAGCAAACAAACAAACAAAAAGTCAAGCAAAGCAAATTTTAAACATCAAACCCTTTTCTTCCAATTACAAGAACATCCAAAGGAACTGGATCGCTCAAACAACCCTCCATTCTCCTTTGTAAATCTAGTCCATCACATACAGATGAGTGAGTGTCCTTGGGGGGCGGATTCTCTTTTGTTTCTGTCCATGATGGCCTTTTGTTAAAATGATGATAAACTTAATGAGCTTGTTTGTCTTGTGTGTGTGTGTGTGTGTGTGTGGTGTGTGTTGTGTGTGTGTGTGTTTCTATCTGTGTTTCTATCTGTCTATTTTTTTTTTAAATTTCTTTCTCTCTCTCTTTATAAGCACATCAGCCATTTTCGTCAGCTTTGTCCTTGCAAATATTGTAATCACCCCCAACTTCTCACTAATCTTACAGGTATTTTGTCCCCAAAGCCCAGTCCATGTGTCCTTTTTGGTGAGCAGGGAAGATTATTATAGCTTAATCTAGTAATTCCAGAAACTGGCACGGCATGATGCCAATTATATCGCTATGGCATTCAGCTATTAAGGCTTAAGACCACAGTCATCTCGTTTATTTGTTCAACTGATTGTTAACACAAGTACTCTGGGTTAAAGACACTGATTGATTTGATTTTTTTTGACTATGTAATTTTTTTTCAATCAAACGAAAACTGGACTTCAAGCTCATTGCCTTGAGAGAAGAATGAAAATGTAATAAAGAAACAGATATCGGTTCTGTATAGGAACAGGGATTAAATGATAGAAATCCATAGAGATAAGTGATTGTTCGCAGCATTCACACTTTCTTTACTTTGGAGACTATGAATGAAGCCTAATCCTCAATGAATCTGCACAGTATTGGCATAACTTGTCACTTGCAATTACTTGCTTTGTCAAGGAGATATAACATTTAAAAAAAATAATTGTGAATGCATCACGGGAGTCATGTTCTTGATTCAAGGATTTTCACTTTTTGTTTTCAATACCATGAGCTTTGATCTACTGGTAGTTGTTCACTTTTGTCACAACGTGCCGCTTTGGTACTGTTGATAATTATCATAACAACAGTTGGTAAAACAACAACAAGAACATTATCAACATGAACATTTGTTATTTCTACTACTACTACTTACTACTACTACTACTACTACTACTACTACTACTACTACTACTACTACTACTACTACTACTACTACTACTACTACTATTACTACTTCTACTACTACTACTACTACTACTACTACTACTACTACTACTGCTGCTGCTGCTGCTGCTGCTGCTGCTGCTGCTGCTGCTGCTGCTGCTGCTGCTGCTCCCCTCCTCCTCCTCCTCCTCCTCCTCCTCCTCCTCCTCCTCCTCCTCTACTACTACTACTATACTTGCTGCTGCTGCTGCTGCTGCTACTACTACTACTACTACTACTACTACTACTACTACTACTACTACTACTACTACTACTACTACTACTACTACTGCTACCATTTACGATGGTGATGGTAACGGTGATGACGATGATGACTAGGAAGGGAAAACGTTTTTTTCGCTCTTCTGCTAGACTTCCAAGGTTCACCAACTGTGACATTTTGCCTTCACAACCATTTTCACCCATCATTAATTTACCCTCATTCCGACTTAAGGGATGAGTGTCTAAGCGCCACACCTGTGTGAATGGCTTTCTTTAAAAAAAATAAAACAACAGTTTTGTCATCCATTCCTACCAGCACAAAATGGCCTATTATTAAAAATAAAATAATGATGAAACTGGTTTTTAACATGTGGGCGAGATGTTCTGGGTGTATTCGCAGATGAGGCTTCTATACATAATTTATAGGAGGGATATCATGTTTGATTTGTTGTTGGCTGTTTGTTGACTGGTTTGTAGGTTGCTAAGTTCTTGGTTGGTGATTTTTAAAAAATGTTTGTATGCTTTTTGTATGTTTCTCTATCTCTCTCTTTATTATTTTTTTCTTTGATTGCTTATTACTTTATTTGAAACAAGCTGGATAATCGTTAAAACAGTTAGCTCACAATATGTGTATTTACTCGTTCATGCATGTGTTTATGAACTAGGCTTATGTAGTGTTAGACACTTCTTTTTTGTCAGATGGAAATCCCATATTTTGACTTTCTTTTCAGAACTAAGCGTGTGGGTGACATTTTAGACTTTGACATGTCCAATGGAAATGCAAATTTAAGAAACAGGAGCAATTCAAATGTGAGCAGTGTGTGTGTGTGTGTGTGTGTGTGTGTGTGTGTGTGTGTGTGTGTGTGTGGTGTGAATGTGTGTGTTTATGTGTGTGTGGTTGGGGGGGGGGGGGGGCGCCTACACGTATATGTTTGTTTGTTTCTTTCTTTATTTTCTTTTTTCTTTTATATCGAGGATAATGGAATAAGCACTCATGTGCTTTTTTACATCCAGTCCCCGTGTGTATGCAGTTTTGTAAATTTTGTCATCTGTTTCCACCGGCACACAATGGCCTACTCTTCCGAAAAGCGGAACAGGATTTAACGTGTGCGCAAGATGTTCTGCATGCTTTCGAACACGGGGCCTCGGTTTATAGTCTCATCCGAAGGACTTTGACATTCAGTTCGATTTTTTTGTCAAACTGGGAAGAAAGGGCGAGGCTGGGAATTGAACCCACATCCTCATGGTTTACTTGTTGGCAGGCAAACGTCTTAACCATTTGTGTGTGTGTGTGTGTGTGTGTGTGTGTGTGTGTGTGTGTGCACGCTGTTTGCTCACACACATCTGTGCATGTGCTTGTGTTTAGAGCTGGCCTGACTAATGAAATCATGCTAAATGAACCTTCTCCAATAACACTATGTAGTCGTCTGTGTCGCGTGCTTGAATCCTTTTGAAGGCTTCAGTACTTATGATCGTTCACGATGTGTGGACTGCAGTACATTCCCACCAGGGCTTTCAACAGACTTGATCCTCCGCTTTCACATGTCAGTGATAAGCTGGTAGGCAGCACTTGTCAATGAGATCCAGATATTGTTTCCTTCACTGTGGGAATGGGAAGACCTTGTTTGCGGTTGTAGCTGTTGTTGCTGATGATTGTGGTGGTGGAGGTAGTAATAATGATTGCAGTTTAGTCGTTATTGTTGTTGTTGTCGTCGTCGTGGTTGTTGCTGTTAGGGCTGATACTATTGTCGAGTTTATCAGGTCAATAGTTGGCTGATGGCTTGGCTGCTTCTTTTGCCTGTTAAATGCAGCATCTGTATTTGCGTCTGTGTGGTTACTTGTTGTTCTTTTGTTTTTACCAATCACAATAAAATCACTCTCTTCAATGTTTTTTCCCATAGCTCTTTGTCTATTTCCCCATCTCTCATTATCTTTCTCTGTCTTTTTCTCTGTCCCTATCTCTGTTTCTGTCTGTTGTGTACGTCTCCATTTTCCTGTCCTCTCTCTCTATGTTTCCCTGTCTCAGTCCTATCTCCTCCCTCAACCCCTCCTCTCTCCCTCCCATTGTTTTATATATATATTATATATATATATATATATATATATAATATATATATATATATATATATAAATATATATATATATCCCTCTCCCCCTCTCTCTTCCCCCTCCCCCCTTCTGTCTCTGTGTCTCATCAGTTCCCCCTTTCTTTTCTTTTTTTATCTTCTACTCTTTATGCCAATAACTATGCATTAACAATTGTAGATACAAGTACGTTATGCCCTAAAGAAGAACAGAAGCACTCTCAATCAATAAGGCAGCCTGCTCATGCTTAAGTAATGAAAAAGCACTGTGAGTAGTGCAGTATACAGTAATCCGGGTAGAACATAGTCACCCTTCCTCAATACACTTTGGGAATTGTTGATTCCCTTCAGCTATAATTCAATTTCCCAGTGCAGATTAATATTGATAAACGATGCTAACGAGGAACTAATGTGGATACAATGTAGCGAGTAATTGGAGTTAAGAAATAAAAAAAAGGAACAGATTCAGCTAGTTTCATAAGTGCCTCCCTCCGGTTCAGTCTTGTTAGTGATCTTATTTTGCAATGATTTTTTAGGAAATAATTCCCACAATCTTCCCAGACAAAGGTACATGTAACTGGAGCAGGTGCATGATCCATGATCTCAGCATTCCTGAAGACACCACCAAAACAGATTGTGAGTGCTCTCGTTAGTGTGTGTGTGTGTGTGCGCGCAAGCGTGTGTGTGTGTGTGTGTGTGTGTGTGTGTTGTCAGATCTGACGACAGGACCAAGACATATTGTGAGTGTTCTCGTTAGTGTGTGTGCGCGAGCGTGTGTGTGTGTGTGTGTGTGGTCAGATCTGACGGATGATACCATGCATAGCTAGACTCACACTACCATAAAAAAATACAATTCTCTCAACCCATCATTATTTTCCTTTGAGAGCTTCATTAACTATGCACGCCCATACGCCGATTGTGTATGATGGAGTTACATGTGTACAGTGGACTTTCTTCCTATTTGAACTTGTATATTCGCACATACGTGATGAGCTGGTAGAGAGCATTTGTAATTCCATGAAAACTAACGCTTCTACATGAGACGTAGCCAAGTAGTAAGACCATTGACTTCAATACCATGGTTCCATGAAGTCGTGATTTCGAATTTCCGCTTTGACTGGTGAATAGGGTATGGGTAGTTTTACAATCTCCAAGTTTTTACTTCAAGTGCAGACCTACCAGTGCCTTATTATCTTCGTGTATATACATGATTATTCATGTATGCAAGCTAGTAGATGAGCTGGAAAAAACAAAACAAATTTTTAAAAAGTAGTGTCCTTACTAATGTATTTAAATGAGTTCCTACACCGGCCTTGTTGTCGTGGTTGAGTTAGTGCTACCAGCCATTTATTATTCGTTTAGGAAAAAATGTTGTTTATTGGAGTGGCGTTTTGGTTTGTCTATATGTTATGTCTGGTGGTGCACCATGGTTTGATCTACATTGGAATAGTTTGTGTAGCATGGTTTGTTTGTTTGTTTAATAATTTTAGTAAAATCATTATCTATCTACATGTAAAATAGACATAAATGAATAAGAGTCTGTTAAAAAAATCACCTTTTTTTCAACAGACTGTTTTCAATCTATATTTATTGTACCTTTTTATAGACACAAATATATTATTTTTCGATTTCTCTATAACTGTGTCCCTGTTTTGTCTCCTGATACCACCCTTTTATTCTCTGTTTTCCTTACCTTTATTTCATGTATCTTCCTCTACTTTTCACATAACCAATTTTGTCCTTTATTTTTTGTCGTAATTTCACACCTCTTCAGCCTCTCAGGAAGCACAGAGCTATAGACCCACCATTAGAACCCACCGTTTAGAAAAAAGAAAATGATTATCTAAGAAACTTATCATCTGCTTAACAGTAACAAAAACGACAATAAAAAGAAGAAAAAGATTTAAGACAAATACAAACTCAATGAAATAAATAAGATAAAATGGCATCATTAGGGAATGTTAGATACTTTATTTTGATGAAAGGATTATGTAGCTTTCAGTCTTTACAGATACTGGACGAAATTAGTTTGTCCAGTGTTTTTGATTTTGTGAAATCTATGCAGAGGTGTGTGTGTGTGTGTGTGTGTGTGTGTGTGTGTGTGTGTGTAGTGTTTTTTTGTGTGTTTGGTGTGTGTGTGGTGTGTGTTGTGTGTGTGTGTGTGTTGTAGTCCATATAAGGTAACTTTTGTGTGTGTTTTTTTCAAATTTGAGTGCAAGTAGTATGTTACACATTATAGAGTTTCGTGCAACAAATCAGTTACTAGGATATTGCCATTGTGTTTGTTTGTTTGCTTGCATGCTGATTTACTTCGCTGCTTTTTTTGCTTGTTTTTCCGTTGGTTTTTATTTATTTGCTTTGGGTTGGTAGCGCTCTTTTGCTTACGTTACTCTGTCCTGATTTTCTGTATTTTTGCTTTTTCAATTTTTGGCCATTTGCTATTTTCTTCTTGTTTTTTTTTTCTGTAGTTGCATAGGAATAACGTAGATCATGCGAATAAGCATGTAGGCGCTAATATCATTGTTATTAAGGTATTGGATTGTAAAACATGTTGTAGCTTTTGTCGCTGTTGTTATTGCTGGTCGTGGTGGTTGTCGTCGTGTTGTTGTTGTTGCGTGTTTCTTAAAATGAACATCTTATGGGTCACCTAGAATATGAATTCTCACTTGCTCAATTCCACCTGGAATTGCTGTGAGATTGTAAGTACACACGGAAAGGGAAGTTTGCAGGTGCAATTGTTTTCAAAGTGGCCCATCTTATAGGCAGCCATGCACACGCTTCGGATATGTTCTTTTTCATTAATAAAGGTGAGTGATCCTTTTCAAAGAAGAAGGCAATTTAGTATGATAAAACTTTTTATGGCTGAAGACAGGCTCAACACACATAATTAAAACATACAGAAGTATTGTTATTACCATGTGCCTTAGCTTGTAGCTTAAGACTGAAAAAAATGTCATCTGAGCGCTTTGATTTGTTGCTTTACAAGATTCAGCGCTATATAAGTTCCATACATTATTTATTAAGTCAATAACCGTCACTATCCCGTCTTTGGCCTGTGCAAATAAAATATGTTTATTTCCACTTCTTGTTTTCTCATGGGTTATGTTTTGTTTTTGTCTGCATATGTGTTTACGTGTTTGTTTGTTTATTTGTTTGTTGTTATGGTTAATTGAATGCCTTCACAAAGTGATTAGCCAAGGAAATAAAGGCGTGAAAAAGTCTTTAAAACAGATAGAGAGAGAACAATAACTCTTTCTTTCTGTCTGTCTGCCTTTCTTTCTTTCTTTCTGCCTGTCTTTCTGTCTGTCTGTCTGTCTGTCTGTCTGTCGTCGTCTGTCTTTCTTTCTTTCTTTCTTACTTTCTTTTCTTTCTTTTTTTTGTCTGTCTGTCTTTCTTTCTTTCTTTTTTCTTTTTACTTCTTTTTTTCTTGCTTGCTTCTGTTGTCTGCTAACTTTCTTTCTTTCTTTCTTCTTTTTTCCCCTTTCTCACACGCAGACAAAACACACACACACACACACACACACACACACACACACACCACACACACACACAAAACACCAAACACACACACAACACACACATCATTGAGCTGCCAGTGAGAAAACAAAAACAACAACGAAACAGAAACAGCTCACAGAACATAACAAAACAAAGTAGAGATAAGCCACACAGACGAACTCTGGCCCCCGATAAACAGAGAGATGAAAATAAACATCTAGGAGACAGAATCCAACAGGTAACGCACGCATATTCCTCAATAAAGATACCCAGTAGACGGGAAAACGTGATACATCTTCATTGGTCAGCTTGTCTAGAAGCTAGCGACAGATCTTTGAAAGGATGTAGAAGGAGAAAAAGAAGAAGAAGAAGAAGAAGAAGAAGAAGAAAATAAAAACTAAGAACATGGTTTGCTTTTTTTAAACAAAATATTCCGCTGAATCTCAATGTCATGTTACAAAACTGTCACGTGTAAATACATAAAGAAAGCAAAAGCCTTTTTTCGCCTTTGAAACTTTGATCATCGGATTACGTTTTTCTGCTGTCAGAAATACAACAGGTACAGACAGAGAGACAGACAGAGAGAGGCAGACAGACAGAGTCAAACAGACAGAACCCCCACCTACACACACGCGCGCACACTCTCACATAGACACGCACACACATACACACGCGTGCGCACACACATGAACGCACGCACCCCCACGCACGCATATATATATATAATTTTAATAAAAAAATTAAAGAGGGGAGAGAGAGAGGGAGAGGAGAGGGAGGAGAGGAGAGAGGAGAGAGAGAGAGGCGAGAGAGAGGAGGAGGGGGGAAAGGAGAGAGAGAGTGAGAGAGAGAGAGAGAGAGAGGAAGGGGCGAGAGAGAGGGAGAAGAGAGAGAGGAGATACAGACAGACAGACAGACAGATATATGCAGATGATCGATTGTGCATGTTAAGGATACTTTTAAATCATGTTAGCATTCGTTGGGTTAAGGGACGCGAACATAACCCAGCATACATCCCTGAACTCAGGACTGCGGTGACCTTCATGGTGGGCAAATACAAACGACCCCACCGTTCAGCGTACCTCAGAACTCTATCCAAGTAACAAGAAAGGAAAACGACATCAACAACTACAAAAAAGCGGAGAAAAAACCCTTAAAGCAAAAACCACAGCAACTACACCAACAATAGCAGCAACATCATCACCGCCAACATCAAAACACCCTGCAACTGCACTCAGCAGATGGCCTTCCTCCGGTAGCAGATTACCCGTGCACTCAGGTACCTGCATATCCACCCAGCCCACGTGCATGCATTCTGTTCCACCACCCGTGTCCTCCTGACCAGACCCGGTGCCATTCAGTCTGTCGTGGTTTTGATCAATGATGCACACAGTCACAGGTACCTCCTAAACACAGAGCCAACCTGGAGATTAATTATTTTGGGTATGATTGAGTGTAAATGATAGACAGAGAGAGTTTTAAGCCTGTTTTTTTCGATTTGTTTATTTCGAGCTTAAGGGAATAAGCGCTCATGTGCTTATTTTTACATCCAGTCCCCATATGACTGCGGCTTGGTAAATGTTGTCATCTTTTTCCACCCCTATATAATGGCCTACTGCTCTGAAAAAGGGAGACATACAGACAGATAGACAGACAACCAGTTTCCACTTCTTTTTTTGTTTTTGGAAGACAAATAATAATTGATGTGCTCTTTTTTTTACACCTAGTCTTGTGTACATGCCAGTTTGCACATTTTGTCATCTGTTCCCATAGGAACAATACAGCATTTCCTTCTTGCTTGATTTCAGGTAAATGGAAAAAAAATGTATTAAAGATTAAAGACGGCCACACGAGACTCTTGAAAGATTCAGCTGACAGCAGCAAATCGCTGTTTATCTCGAACTAATCTTATTGTTGTAAATGACTTGCTAATGTTACAATAAAACAGCGTGCATGAATAGTATATCCACTGGTTTATTCATTATTCAATAAACGGCAGTAAGCTTCTGTTAGAATTGTCTATTACTATACAGAAGCATTCCACAGTCTTTATATCCATTATTTTGTTTCTGTCAGCAACTTGGATGGCTGTTATGCTTTGAGGGGATGGTACACCTCAGTGGTCAGTGCACCTGCTCTCCCCAAGTTTAAGTTCAACAGGGTTGAGTATGGTTGCTTAGTGGATGGAGGACTGTTTGTACATCCTGGCTTCAATACAGTTCAACCAGCTGTAAATGGGTACCTGCTCTCTTTAGGGTCAGGGAAAGTAAAGCAGCGAAGGAGAAGAGAAGGGTACTGTCTTGAATATGCTGGCCCCTAGAGAAGCTGAGGCCTCTGACACCTTGCTCTTGAAAAATCGCATGAGTTATGGAAACACCTTCACTATTGTATTTATCCTTTCTAAAGTGCTGCTCCTCAGAGAAGCAATAAAAACAATCTATAGCACTTCATCTAAAACAACACATACATCCAGATTGTCTGAGATTAAAACTCCTTTCAATTTCCTCATATTAAACAAAATATTATCTAGTTTAGTAATGTTACAAACAACATAATACGAGGTTTAACTCGACCCCTCGTTTGTTTGCATTCTATTCAACAGACAAGAAAACGTTTCTTTCAAGATTAGAATTTTTTGGTGGTGCACTTGTCAGATTGGCATGGCAGGTTGTTGCGGCAGCAGCAGCTATGAGAGATAAGCATCAGTGCTTTACTGCAGCAGCTAAGAGAGTTCCTAACTTCATGCACATTTGATCAAGCGCAGATACAGGCTTGAGTGCAGTGGACCATAGCAGTCGCTCTGTTTGTGCTCTTTGATTTTCACTGTAGATTCGTCATTGTGGGAGACAGGTCTTCTTCCTCTATGTTTTTTGTGCCTGCCTGCCTGCCTGCTTACTAACCTACCTTGTTGTGATAACCACATTCGATATCTTCTGTAAATTCACAAGTCGGTTTGTCGTTGTGTGGAAACAGGTTATTTTTGTTATTTTATTTATTTTATTTTATTCTTTTATTTCGAGGACAATGGTATAAGCACTCATGTGTATTTTTATATCCAGTCCTCATGTGTATGCAGTTCTGTTAATTTTGTCTTCCGTTCCCACTGGCACACAATGGCCTACTGTTTCTTAGGTCTTCTTTCTATGTGTCTCTGTCTCTCTTTGTCTGTGTCTCTGTCTGTCTGCCTTTGTCTAGCTGTCTGTCTCTGTCTGTCTGTCTGTCTGTCTGCTTCTCTGTCTCTATCCCTCTTTCATGTGAGCAGTTGATTTACTGGGTTAAAAAAATTAAGCAAACAAGCAAAATGTCAAGCAAAGCAAATTTTAACATCAAATCCTTTTCTTCAAATTACAAGAAAATCAAAAGGAACTGAATTGCTCACACAACCCTCCATTCTCCTTTGTAACTCTACCCCCTCACATACAGATGAGTGAATGACCTTGGGTAGGCGGATTCTCTTTTGTTTCTGTCCATAATGGCTTTTTGTTAAAATGATAATAAACTTAATGTGCTTGTTTGTCTTGTGTGTGTGTGTTTCTATCTGTCTAATTGTTATCTTTTTGTAGGTCTTTCTCTCTCTCTTTATAAACACATCAGCCATTTTCTTCAGCTTTGTCCTTGCAAATATTGTAATCACCCCCACCTTCTCACTAATCTTACAGAGATTTTGTCTCCAAAGCCCAGTCGACGTGTCCTTTTTAGTGAGCAGGGAAGATTATTATAGCTTAATCTAATAATTACAGAAACAGGCACAGCATGATGCCAGTTATAGCGCTATGGCATTCAGCTATTAAGGCTTAAGACCACAGTCATCTCGTTATTATTTTCCCAACTGATTGTTAACACAAGTACACTGGGTTAAAGACACTGATTGATTTAATTTTTTTTGATATGTAGTTTTTTTTCAATCAAAAAGAAAACTGGATTTCAAGCTCATTGCCTTGAGAGAAGAATGAAAATGTAATAATGAAACAGGTATCGGATCTGTATAGGAACAGGGATTAAATGATAGAAATCCATAGAGATAAGTGATTGTTCGCAGCATTCACACACTCTTTACTTTGGAGACTTTGAATGAAGCCTAACCCTCAATGGCTTTGCACAGTATTGGCATAGATTGTCTCTTGCAATTACCTGCTTTTTCAAGGAGTTATAAGATACAAATGTGTATGCATCATGGGAGTCGTGTTCTTGATTCAAGGATTTTCACTTTTTGTTTTCAGTATCATGAGCCTTGATCTACTGGCAGTTGTCCACTTTTGTCACAACATGCCTCTTTGGTACTGTTGATAATTATCATAACAACAGTTGGTAATACAACAAGAAAATATCAACATCAACATTTGCTATTTCTACTACTACTACAACTACTACTACTACTACTACTACTACTACTACTACTACTACTACTACTACTACTACTACTACTACTACTACTACTGCTGCTGTGCTGCTGCTCTTGTGCTGTGCTGCTGCTGCTGCTGCTGCTGCTGCTGCTCCTCCTCCTCTCCTCCTCCTCCTCCTCCTATACTACTATACTACTATACTACTACTACTACTACTTACTACTATACTACTATACTACTACTATTACAAATTACTACCATTACGATGGTGATGGTAACGGTGATGACGATGATGACTAGGAAGGGAAAACGGTTTTTTCACTCTTCTGCTAGACTTCCAAGGTTCACCAACTGTGACATTTTGCCTTCACAACCATTTTCACCCACTATTAATTTACTCTCATTCCGACTTAAGGGATGAGTGTCTAAGCGCCACCCCTGTGTGAATGGGTTTCTTTAAAAAAAATAAAACAACAGTTTTGTCATCCTTCCTACCAGCACAAAAGGGCCCTATTATTAAAAATAAATAATGATGAAACTGGTTTTTAACATGGGGGCGAGATGTTCTGGGTGTATTCGCAGATGAGGCTTCTATACATAATTTATAGGAGGGATGTCATGTTTGATTTGTTGTTGGCTGTTTGTTGACTGGTTTGTAGGTTGCTAGGTTCTTGGTTGGTGTTTTTTTTAAAAATGTTTGTATGCTTTTTGTATGTTTCTCTATCTCTCTCTTTATTATTTTTTTCTTTGATTGCTTATTACTTTATTTGAAACAAGCTGGATAATCGTTAAAACAGTTAGCTCACAATATGTGTACTTAATCGTTCATGCATGTGTTTATGAACTAGGCTGATGTAGTGTTAGAAATTTCGTTTTTGTCAGATGGAAATCCCATAATTTGACTTTCTTTTCAGAACTAAGCGTGTGGGTGACATTTTAGACTTTGACATGTCCAATGGAAATGCAAATTTAAGAAACAGGAGCAATTCAAATGTGAGTGTGTGTGTGTGTGCATGTGTGTATATGTGTGGTGTGTGGGTGTGTGTGTGGGGTGTGTGTGTTGTGTGTGTTGTTGTGTGGTTTGTGTGTGTGTTTTTGTGTGAATGTCATGTGTGTGTGGTGTGCGTGCACATAAAAAAAAATAATAGTAATGATAATAAATAATAATAAATAGAATTTATATAGCCCTGTATGTGTATGTGTATGTGCATGTGTATGTGTGTGTGCTCGCACGCATCATGCATGTGCGTGAATTTAGAGCTGGCCTGACTAATGAAATCATGCTAAATGAACCTTCTCCAATAACACTATGTAGTCGTCTGTGTTGCGTGCTTGAATCCTTTTGAAGGCTTCAGTACTTATGATCGTTCACGATGTGTGGAACCCAGTACATTCCCACTAGAGCTTTGAACTGGCTTGATCCTCCACTTTCACATGTTAGTGATAAGCTGGTAGGCAGCACTTGTCAATGAGATCCAGATATTGTTTCCTTCTCAGTGTGAATGGGAAGACCGGGTTTGCAGCTGTAGCTGTTGTTGCTGATGATGGTGGTGGAAGAAGTAGTAATGATTGCGGTTTAGTCGTTGTTGTTGTCGTCGTAGTTATTGTTGTTGTTATGGCTGATGTTATTGTCATATGTTTATCGGGTCGATGGTTAGCTATGTGTCTGGTTGGCTGATTGCTTGGCTGCCTCTTTTTCCTGTTAAATGTGGCATCTTTTGATGCATCTGTGTGGTTACTTGTTGTTCTTTTGTTTTTTCCCGATCAAAATAAAATCACTCGCTTTAATGTTTTTGCTTATAGCTCTTTTGTCTATTTCCCCATCTCTCATTCTCTTTCTCTGTCGTTTTCTCTGTCCCTATCTCTTTCTCTGTCGTTTTCTCTGTCCCTATCTCTGTCTCTGTCTGTGTGTACATTCCATTTCCTGTCCCCTCTCTCTGATTCCCTCCCAGGGCCTATCCTCCCACCCTCCTTAACACCCCTCTCTCTCTTCCATTGTTATGTTATATATATAATTTTATATTATATATATAAAATATTATATATATATATTTTTATTATATATATATTCCCCTCCTCTTATCTTGCTCTCTCTTCCCCAGTCCTCCCTCCTCTACCTATCTCTGTATCAACAGTTTCCACTTTCTTTTTCTCTTTTTTATATGAAAAATCTTCTTCTGTTTATGCCAATAACTATGCATTAACAATTGTAGTTACAGGTATGTTAAGCACTAAAGAAGAATAGAAGCACTCTCAATCAATAAGGCAGCCAGCTCATGCTTAAGTAATGAAAAAGCACTGCTACCAGTGCAGCATACAATAATCGGGGTAGAACATAGTCACCCTTCCTCAACACACTTTGGGAATTGTTGATTCCCTTCAGCTATAATTCATTTCCCCAGTGCAGATTAGATTGATAAACGATGCTAACGAGCAACTAATGTGGATACACTGTAGCGAGTAGTAATTGGAGTTAAGATATTTTAAAAAAGGAACAGACTCAGCTAATTTGATAGGTACCTCCAGTACTGTCTCGTTAGTGTAACTAAGACAGGTTTATCTGCCTTAATTAAGCATTATGCAGTGACTGGAAGGTATGCTTTCCCTTTAAAAAAAGACACTTTGTTATACTATCTCTGCAGTTGTTGATGGTCTCTTGCATAGAAAGTAATGATTGTTTATTTTTTCCTAGGACAGAATCCTGATGAAATGAAGAAATAGGACAGTGCTTTGTCAAACTGTTTGTCTGTGTGTCTGACTGTATGGTTCTTTTCTCTTTGAAGAATGCGCTTGCTGTTTGCTAGTTTGTTTAGGTTTTCTTCTCCATTTGGTAGTTGGTTCCTTTTTTTAATGATCCATATACTGTCTAATTATCAGGGGTTTACTTAACGATGCTCGGTGTATTTCAGGTGCCTATTTGTAAAGACTCTTTGTGTTTACGTTTTTTTTTTAGAACTGTTTAAAATGTTGATCCTTAACACTACTTTTTGGGGGATTGCCAAGTGTAACATGCAGAGAAGAGTCAAACAGGAATTATGCGATTAAAAACAGGGACAAGTAGTTGTAATGTCCATATAGAGAAAGTGAGAGAGATGAGAGAGAGAGAGAGGAAGGAGAGAGAGAGAGAGAGAGGGGAGAGAGAGAGAGAAAGAGAGGGGAGAGAGGGGAAGAGGAGAGAGGAGAGAGAGAGAGAAGAGAGAAGGAGAGAGAGAGAAAGAGAGGAGAGAGAGAGAGAGGAGAGAGAGAGAGAGAGAGAGAATTGTAAGCAATGTGATCTATTTTTTTTATTTGGAGGGTAATAGAATAAAAATTCACGTACTTACTTTTTACATCGAGAGAGAAAGAGAGACACAGATAGACAGACAGACAAACAGAGACAGAAAGACAGGCAGGCAGACAGACAGACAGACAGACAGAGAAAGAAATGAGAGGAAAACTAAGAGGACAGGATCAGAAAGTGAAGACACACACACAGTTTCGAATTAAAACTCACCTGTCAGGAAGGAGAATGAGACACAAAATGATCGGTTTTTTCTATTTTTTCTTAATCCGTTTAAACAATAGATTTTTTGCAGTGTTCAGCCAAGCAAATTATTTTCTATTTCAGTTACACTTTTTTATAGATATAATCCATTGCATTGATTGGAAAGTGTTGACTAGGTATGCCTTAGATGTTGTTTGTTGTTGCTATTGTTTTTTGCTCGGATTTCTCTACTAGCAAACCCATATCGTTAAAGAAATTCTTATGTATTGTTTGCTTCCTTGATTTATGAGCGTACTGAAACAATTCTCTCTGTGTCTGTGTTTATCTATCTGTCTGTCCACCTCTCTTTCTCCCTGCCTGTCTCTTTGTCCGTGTCCCTTTGTGTTTTGTCTCTGTCTGTCTGTATGTCTATTTAGATGTATTTGTTTGTCTTGTCTCTGTTGTTTCATTCTCTCTTCTTTATCCCGGTATATGTATCTGTATTTGTATCTGTATCTCTCTTTCTCCTTTTCCCCTCACCCTTCTCCCCTTTCTCTCTCTCACACACACACACCCCCCCACACACAAACACTCATTCACACATCCAAACACCATATTACATAATTTCCCCCTTTCCCCACCCAGCCTCACCAAAATACTCCACAATACATTTAATTTGTACACACATGGACACAGGAATGTATAAAGGCACGTATCTACGAAAAACAACCAACCAACCAACCAGCCAGCCAACCACGTAACAAAACAAGCAGCTAACCAATTAAACCACTAACCACCAACCAAAAAAATAAATAGACAAAGAAACGAAAGAAACATAAAAGTCTGGCAAAACGAGTGCTGACAGTTTTTAACACCCTGTAACGAGTAAGAAGAAGATAAAAACAAACCCACCAAGGACACTGGAATAAACCAGATGGCAAATGTAGGTCAGACGCTTGACATATACTCTTTATTAATTTATTAATTGGCAATTGTCAGCAGACTGAATACGCCGTTGACTAGAACATAGACACCATGAATCGTTTTCCACAGAATTCAGCTTATCAGACAGTGCGGGTCTAGAGAGCAACGAAGTAAATACAGTCAAGTTGATGTCTCATGCTCAAAAGAAGACCATAGTTTCTGTTTTAAGTTGTTTACTCGATCAGTCGAAAAGGTTAACTGTACAAGCGGCCTGCCTCTGTCTGTCTGTCTGTCTGTGTCTCTTTTACTCCGTGTCTGTCTGTGTCTCTGTCTGTCTGTCTGTCTGTCTGTTTGTCTATCTATCTCTCTATCTCTCTATCTAGCTCTCTACCTCTCTTTCTCTATCTAGCTATCTAGCTATCTATCTATCTATCTATCTATCTATCTATCTATCTATCTATCTATCTATCTATCTATCTATCTACCTCTATATCTATCTATCTACCTATCTATCTATCTATCTATCTATCTATCTATCTATCTTCTATAACCCTCTATGAACAAAATTTGTTCATTGTTCATTGTTCTGCCTATCTATCTATCTATCTATCTATCTATCTATCTATCTATCTATCTATCTATCTATCTACCTATCTATCTATCTATCTGTCTACCTATCTATCTATCTATCTATCTATCTATCTATCTATCTATCGTCTGTCTGTCTGTTATTTGTCTGTTTTATTCTATCTATCTATCTATCTATCTATCTATCTATCTATCTATCTATTTACTGTCAGTCTGTCTGTCTGTCTGCCTGTCTGTCTGTCTCTCTTTTGTCTCCCCCCCCCCCCCCCCCCCCCCGCCTCCGTCTTTCTATTAAAATGTTAATACTACTTAAAGTTCATCATTCTCTTTTTGCCAAAAATGCTTTGTTTTAACATTGTTACTTTTCTTGAACGTTTGCCGTTTGTTATTGTTGTTGTTAATGTTGTTGCTGTAGGTGTTGTTGTGATGTTGTGACTGTTGTTGCTGTGGGGGGGGAGGCTTGTGCGTCAGTTTATCCCTTTTTTCTGGTTTGATTGAGTTTTGCTTCGTGTGCGTTTAAGTGGGAGGGGTAAGTGAATAAGTGAGTGTGTGTTTACTACTAGTTTACTACTCTACTATACTACTATACTACTATCTATACTACTACTACCCAAAATTTATAATAATAATAGTAATAAAAATATTTAATATAATAATATAATAATATTATTATTTTTTATTATTATTTTTATTATTATTATTATTATTATTATAGATATTATTTCGTAGATGACGGAATAATCATTCGTGTGCTTTTTTTGTCATTCAGACCTCGTGTGTATGCATTTTTGCAAAGTTTTGCCATTCATTCCTACCGGCACACAATGGTCCACTCTTCGAAAAGTGGAACGGGTTTAACGTGTGCGCAAGATGTTTTGCGCAAGATGTGCAAGATGTGTGTGCGTTTTGTGTGGTGTGTGTGTGTGTGTGTGTGTGGTGTTGTGCGTGTTTTGTGCGTGCGTGCGTGCGTGTGTGTGTGTGTGGTGCGGGCGCGTGTGTGTTTCTCATAATTAAAACTCATTTTGTTGCTGTGATAATGAATAAATATATACGTAGTATTTCTTTTTTCTTAATATGTACAGTCTCCATACGCATCTAATCTGCTGGCATCAACAAACCATGGCCTATTTTTACGAGAAAAAAATCGGTGGATACAGTATTAGGCAAGAACTTCAGCCTTGAAGATAAACAAAAAGGTTCTTCTTTTAACATTTCCCCAAAGAAGCACATGCAGGTTGACCATCTGCAGTGTTATGTTACCGAAATCTCTTGATACTCTTCGCTGTATCGTCTAGTAATGTCATGTCTCTCTCTCTCAAGTTGCAGGGAGTCGTGGTGGTAGTGGTGGTGGTGGTGGTGGGTGCGGGTGGAGTCAAATGATATAGGACAGAGAGAGAAACAGAGACAGAGACAGACAGACAGGAAGAGACAGACAGACACACAGACAGAAGACGGAAGGATGGACGGACGGACGGACGGACAGTCAGGAAGAGACAGACAGACACACAGACAAAAGACGGAAGGATGGACGGACGGACGGACGGACAGACGGACGGAGGAGGCGGACAGACAGACGGACGTACGGACGGACGGACGGACGGACGGAAAGGGCAGACAGTCAGACGACAGATTAGACAGAGAGACAGAAAGGCAGACAGAGACAGAGAAAGCGCCAGGGTTACAGAAAAAGGATAAATAGGTAAAACAAGAGAGAGGAGAGAGGAGAGAGAGAGAAAAGAGAGAGAGAGAGAGAGAGAGAGAGGGGGATGAGGAGAGAGAGAGAGAGAGACGAGAGAAGAGGGGAAGAAGAGAGAGAGAGAGAGAGAAGATCAGGAGACGACAGCGACAGACAGACAAATGGGAAGCAGCTGAGGAGAGAGAGAAAAGAGAGAGAGGAGAGAGAGAGAGAGAGGAGGAGAGAGGAGAGAGAGAGAGAGAGAGAGGAGAGAGAGAGAGAGAGAGAATGGTTGTTAAATTTTCCAGTGTATTGAAGTAGAGAAAATGCATGCAATTCGCTGCCTATTACCTTTTTTCAAAAAAAAGCCACACACGAAACGTAGTAGACTACAAAGGGATGGGAATATAATTTGAGGACTCTGAGTGGAATTGTTGCGTGCAGCAAACCTCTGCTTCCTTCCGGCTGTTTGTCGTCTGTCAAAAGTGTGTCTGGTTCGGTAGACGTAGATTGTCCTTTGTAGATGTACCCAAAAAAGTTGAGTTACAAATTATCGTAAGAACCAAGAAAAAAAAGTTTCAAGCGACGAAAGTTTTCTTTATTTCACTCGAATGAAAGTCTTTGAAGACTAGCAGTAAGAAAAAAAAGAGTTACATATTAGTGTAACAACCAAGAACAAAAAGAAGTTCCAAGCAACAAAGTTGTTATGTATTTCACTTGAATTAAAGTTTTCGAAGACTAGCTTTCAACATAACCATCCGATGAGCCAATGCTTTGATGCACCATATGTTTTAGGTACGCAAACATCTTCTTCTTCTTCACTTATCCTGTAGTGTAGTAGCCCGTTTGAGCACGCAGCACTGAAGATTTTTCAGCCAGCTTCCTCCAACTCCTCGCGGTTCTCAGCTTTCCACAAGTGTGTCGATCCAGTCAAGGTCAGTGCACTTCTTGGTGCTGTCTTCTCATAGTTTTCTCTGTCTGCAGAAAATTCGGAAAACATACAGAAAAGGAGCATGGACTAGTCTAATTTAAAATGCTTGTAGTTATGTAAAATATAATGGAAAAATAATCATGAACAGCTCAATGAAAATGACATCGGTTCTTAGGATCTACGTAGTGAAATAAAAAGAAAAGGCGTATTCCAATTCTGAGACATCAATCGTTATGTTATAAAACCAACAACAACTATATACCACCAAACAAACCAACAAAGACACCCACACAGACACACACAACGTTACACAAAAGTCCATCTCCCAAAAGTCCTTCGGATGAGACTATAAACCGAGGCCCCGTGTGCGAACGCACGCAGAACATCTTGCGCACACTTCAAATCCTGTTCCGCTTTTCGTAAGAATAGGCCATTGTGTGCGGGTGGGAACAGATGACATAATTTACAAAACAGCATACACACGGAGACTGGATGTGAAAAAACACATAAGTGCTTATTCCATTATCCTCGATATACAAGAAAAAAAACCCATTTAAAAAACAACAACACACAAACAGTCTTCTCTCTCACCACACACACACAAACACAAATACGCACACACACACACACACACAACACAACACTAACACCCCCCCACACACCATACACTTAAAACACCCCCCCCCACACACACAAAACACAAAACACAAAAACAACACAACAAACCAAACTAACAAAAAGCACAAAAAAACTTTCCCGACCAAGCAAAACAACAAAATAAAAAAACAGTATACGAACAAACAAGCGGCAACATCAATAAACAAAATAAAAAATACATACATTTTATGGACCAAAAACAAAATAACCCGAACAACCTAGATCCAGATCTTTAAAAAAAAGTTATGGAGGAAATGGGAAAAAAAAAAACCAAAATTTAAACATAAACAAAAAAAAATGACGGGTGATCCGGTACTTATAAAAGCGGGTGCTTTTCCATTTTAATAGATTCTGCATCAAGATACTTCCTTCAACACACCACACCAACACACAACTCCCACACACAAACCACCCAAACACACACACACACACACACACACACACCATCACACACAGAGGCACACCCCACACACGACGCACAATAAGTCACACACTCTCACAAAATAGACACACACAAAGTCAAACAGACTCATACACAAACACACAAATAATTATGCGAACACAAACACACACACAGAGTCACACGTCTCACAACACAGACACACACAAAGTCTAACACAAAACACGAAAACACAAATAATTATACACACACAACACAAACACACACAGAGTCAAACATCTCACGCACACAAAAACCACACCCCAAATCACACACAAAACACGCACACAGAAATAATTATTACACACAAAACACACCAGAGTTCACACACTCACACACAAACACACACACATTGTCCACACAGTCACACACTCACACACAAACACACACACACAGTCACACACTCACACACACACACACTCATACACACACACGCACAGAGTCACTCACACAACACACACACATACACACACACCCTTACGCAGGTGCACAAAAAGAAAGAGAGAGACAGAAACAGTGACAGAGAGAGAGAGAGACAGACAGACAGACAGAGACAGACAGCCAGACAGACAAAGACAGACAGACAGACAGCAAAAACACAACACAATAAAACAAAACAAAATACAAAAACAGGCATTGCACTCAAGTATGACCTTTTCTGGCAATCAGATTAAACCTGTACCCAGTGACACCGCCATACACTCACCTCTGCTTAGTTCTGCATATCACTCCAGCATTTCCTTTTTCCTCACCTCCGTGTCATACTGCCTGTGACCTTTTTGATCAAGGATGCGCAAAGTCACACCTACCTACGAAAATTGAGCAAAGAGAAAGATTAATTTTGGTTATGATGAGTTTCTTGGTCAGAGAGAGAGAGAGAGAGAGAGAGAGAGAGAGAGAGAGAGGGAGGAGGAGAGAGAGAGAGAGAGAGATGAGAGAGAGAGAGAGAGAGAGAGAGAGAGAGAGAGAGAGAGAGAGAAATTTCCTTACTCAGGGAATAGATTAAGCACAACGACTTATTGAGCCACCCCCCCACCTCCCACCTCAACAACAATGCAAATAAATAAATTTAAAAAAAAGAAATTAATGATATTAAAATCGTGAAAACATACACGCAGATATATATCTATATATCTATCTATATCTATCTATCTATCTATCTATCTATCTATCTATATATATATATATATATATATATATATATGTGTGTGTGTGTGTGTGTGTGTGTGTAACAGACTCTCTTCTCTCCCTCCCTCCCTCTCTCTCCCTCTCCCTCTCTCCGCCCCTACACTCTCTCTCTCTCTCACACACACACACAAACACACACACAAACACACGCACACACGCACACACGCACACACACACAACACTAAACACCACTCCACCCCCCCCCCCCCCCCCCACACTAAACACAACTACAAAAAACCATCTCAACAGAGTCTCAACATACATCATTTTCATACAAAAGGAAGCTGGGCGAAAACCAGGACAACCAAGCTTTCATCTTATAAAACACAGATGATCAAAGTTGCCCCCCTTTCCTCCCCCCACCTCCCACAGTCTTATTGCCCACTTCTTTTACCCACACCCATTGTCCTCCTTATTAGTCTTGCTGCCTTTTTCACTCTCCATCTCCTTCGGAGACATATTCATATTAACAACAGGATATATAAAACATATATTTTTATATTATTAATGGCAAGACAGGTTGCTTAGAGAAAACAACGTTAACAAGACGAAATCGGAAACCTAGAAATGTCACAGACAAAACCATGATAAGAACAGAAATTATAACTTGGCTATTATGTCAAAAAAACCCCCAATGTGGGACGGTGCCATGATTTGGCTTGTAAAGCCTCAGTATTCTATATGGAACGTAGATGCTGTCAAAAAAAAGTGTAATAAAAATTTTAAACAAGAGGATATCACTTACGCGCCATAACGGTCACAACTAGTAATGTATGGTTTTGTGAGAAAAGATCAAAAAAAAAATGAAAGCAGTTTAGAGGCATTTAGAACCTCCCAAATGGCCCAATGGCAAAACGATGGATTGTTAATATTTTAAAAATTAGGTAAAAGATCCCAAAAAATGTTATAAAAGAGAAGACCCCAACGCTTAAAAAAAAAAAGATAAAGAAAAATCACGTGAACGTTAACGCCCTCAACACTTTCCCAAAAAAACTTCAAGACTAAACAATGTTTTGGTTGACACTACAATTAACCCAAAAATCAATCAAAATACTTTCACAGGAAGAGGTTAGACATTAACCAAAAGGGGAGACACAATGCCCCTTGAGGTGACAACTGCCTCCCGAACAGTAAGGCCGGGACAGCCAGACCTAAACGGATCCCCAAACGGATCGTCTGTCAATGGAAACGTACATCTTCAGCAGTTTGTGGTGCCAGGTTCAACATAATCATTCCAGACAGTGTGTGCACTATTTGTACTTGGTTCAAACGGTCAGCTCGCATCCCTCCAGCCAATCAGCGTTCATTTCAAAGTCACATGTCGCTTTATTCATGTGAGTGTGTGTGCCTTGTGAATGTGATTGAAGTCTTAGGTCACAGTGCGTCCTTTTTACTTTGTACACTTTTAAAACGTTTCGTGTAGCAGCTCGTCCTTTTCACACTGACAGGTTGGAACAAACAGGTTTGAACGGTCCGTCTGAACCACCAGGTTTAACAGGATAATGTGCCAGCTGCTTTAAAGAGAGGATATGGAGCACTTGGCCTTTAAAAGCTCACATAAAATAATTATTGCTAACAAGAGGATGTCAAAGCAGGCAGAAAGAATTACCTGGATGGGCGTGGTAGCTGACGTCAGTGGGCTGAAGACATTTCCCTGGAGAGTTAAGTTTCACCATTCTCTCTTGCAGTACATTACGTTGCTGTAAGGATAACATGTTTAGCGAGTGTAAGCTGTACTATATTCATAAAATTGCTTGCAGCTAAGATATAATCTGCCTACCTATAGCAAAATTTTATTTATTTTTTATTTATCTATTGTATTTTGTTCTTTTATATCTATGATGATGGCATAAGCCCTTACGTGCTTTTTTACATACAGTCACCGTATGTTTGCGGTTTTGTAAATTCTGTCATCCGTTCCCACCGGCACACAATGGCCTACTCTTACAAAAAGCGGTACAGGATTTAACGTCAACATTGATCCATTAAGTAAATGATTTTGCATTTCAGTGTTTTATGGCAATTATTTTATTTGAATGGCACACAACTGTGCTTACTCTCTCACTCATCTCTAATGATGTGACTGTCTATTATATGTCTGTCTGTCTGTCTGTATGCCTGTCTGTCTTTGTTTGTCTCTCCATCTATATCACTGCCTCTGTCTATCTCTGTCTCTATCTATCTGTTTTGTATGGGGGGGGGGGGGGTGTGCGCGCACGCGCGCGCCGCGCGTTTGTGTGTGTGTGTCTTTCTGTCTCTGTTTCTCTGTCTGTGTCTGTCTGTCTCTCTCCCTCTTCTCTCTCTCTGTGCATTTTTTGGTTGCTGTGTGTACAAACACCAGCCGGAAAAAAAGACATAAATACTGCCTTGGTTGTTGTCACCACGTAACCTTTAAACTGATAAACAGACAGCAGGTAACGCAAGACGTTATTACAAGCCAGATAATGCCATAGGAACACAACGCGGGACCACCCAGCATTGTTAACATGAATATTAACAATAACCAAACATATCATGTTTCCCCTTCAAACACAATACACAGGCGGGAAATTCTCTGGCATGGGAGCTTTCGTTGCGTGAAGTTGACATACCATGAAAATGATATTAGATACAATCAGTGATCGGCATTATGAGATACTGGAAGTAACTAAGCAGCTCTTCACTAAGTAACGCGATATTGTGCTGACAACAAAACCATTATATTGACTAGTTTTTCTTCTTGAATTCTTAAGCTGTTTTATTCAAGTTACAGCGATTCTGCAAGCAGAACAAACTGAACTGGGTTATGTTTGTTGTTTAACAGACTGCCACATGCTTCTTTTACCGGCTGTTTTACTTAAGTTACAACGATTCTAAAAGCAGGATTAACTGAACTGAGCTTTGGTTGTTAAATATTTAACAGACTACCGCAGACTTCATTCTAGGATTGCATTTTGCTCTTTAATTCCATGTCAGATTCGTATATTACGTTGTATCGCTGTTGTCATAGATGACATCAGCTGTTCACAGGGGCTTTTGAGATATTCCTGGCTTCAGTAACGTGTAATCAAGCTCAGACGTGGAGTTCGGTGACAATACTAGTGGCCCTGGCTTGCTATCTGACTTTGTGGAGGTCTTTTATTCTTGGGGAAAAGAAGTCAGTCTAGGTGTGTCTGCGGCATCCTTTGTTATAAGTAGTGTAGTGGTAGTGTGGTGTAGTGTATAAGCGCGTCGTGTGGTGTTGTGTGGTGTAGTGTAGTGTAGTGTAGTGTGGTGTGGTGTGGTGTGGTATGGTGTGTGCAGTGTAGTGTAGTGTGGTGTGGTGTGGTGTGATGTAGTGTATGTGGTGTAGTGTTTGTGTGGTGTAGTGTAGTGTAGTGTAGTGTGGTGTAGTGTAGTGTAGTGTAGTGGTGTAGTGTAGTTAGTGTGGTGTAGTGTAGTGTGATGTAGTGTAATGTGTGTGGTGCAATGTAGTGTAGTACAGTGTAGTGTAGTGTAGTGTAGTGTGGTGTGGTGGAATGCAGTGTGGTGTGGTGGGGTGTAAAGTGGTGTTGTGTATTTTGGGGGTATCGTTCGAAATGTATGTAGTGTAGGGGCGTTTTAGAGAAAAAAATTTAGTGTAAAGTGGGTTGGTGTGGGGGTTTTGGGTAGTGTAGTGTAGTGAAAGCGTAGTTAGTGTATTGTAGTGCTGTAGTTTTAGTTTGGTTTTGTGTGGTGTGGGTGGTGTGGGTAAGCATTCACTTTCCCCCGAAAAATTTTAAAGAAAATGATGGGGTTTTCCAAGTGGTGGGTGAGGGTTTGTGCGCCTTTGCTTTAGTAAATCCCCAATTTTAATCAGCTTTTAAATGGGTATGTTTTTTAAAATTTTTAAAAGGAAGGTAAAGCACTAATGAGAGGTTTTGGGGGGGGCCCCCCAAAAATATGGGGCCTGGAGAAGTTTTGGTTCTGATGCCTCGCCCCAATACAAACAATAGGTTTTAAACTGTGCGGGCAGTTTACCGGGAGATAAGCATCAGTGCTTTAGGGCATTTTAAAATTTTCGGGAATTTGTTTTTCACTCACTTTAAATCAAAGGCAAAAGGAAACATCGATTTTTCTGCCATAGTAAGGGTTTTCTTTTTGTTTTAGGGTTTTTTTTAAAATGGGGGTGTTGTTTAAGGGAAGGGGATTAAATATATAAATTTTTGCCTCTTTCTCCCTGCTTCCCCTGCAAACCCCCTCACCCCCCCGTTTTTCCGTAGCCCCTTGGGGCCCGGGGGGCAAATGAAGTTTTTGCAACCAGTTTCCCTCCATGGTTAGTATAAAATCTGTTTGTGTATGCCCCTTTGGGTTTTTTCTGTCGCAGTTCTTTACTTTTTAGCTTTCCCCTTGGTCAATTTTTTTTTCTGTTTCGGTTTTTGTTTTTGTTTTTTGGCCTCTTCGTGTATTGCTTTCTTTCTGCAGGTAATAAGCCAGTGATCTATTTCACAATTATTTTGAAGAAATATTTCCCAAAATCTCCCCAGAAAAAGGGAAAGGTAACGGGAAAGTGCATGATCCATGATCTCTGCATTCCTGAAGACACACCAAAACAATTTGGTGCTGAAGAGACTTCTTAGTCAAACTAGACACACAACGATTTTGCCGAAAATTCCAAAAAAATCTTTAATAATAATAATTATACAAATAATAAATATAAATAATTTTTAATAATATTAATAATCAATAATAATATCATAATCAGGTCATAACAATCATAATTATAACGACATAATATGATGAAATGCGATGCTAAATAAACTAAGGTGAAATAAATCAACAGAAATAAGAGGAGAAAACAAACCTATGACTGGGTATGGTTCCTCAAAATTGAAGTGCTTAGCGAACACCCAGGTACCACAACTTCACATCCATTTCGTACCCTGGGGTTTTTTAACAGGGGTTTTCCAATGTAAATTCAGGGGAAAAAAAATTTTGGGAAATTATGGATAAACCCCTTGGTATAAAACTGTTTTAAAAATGCTAAACAAACAAAAAAAAGCATACTTGGGGAATCTTTACTACTTAAGCTGTCATTAAAAAGGTAAGCAGCGTTGCATTCTGCACACACAACAGGGCCAAGCATTTTGGCAGCTTGAATCCAGATTAACTGTATAGTCCTTGTTGTCTACCATTCAACGTACCCACACAATGCTTTTTTCAAGATGACCTACAGGTATTCGGGCACATGTCAGATTCGCATGTGGGTTGTTGGGCTGCCATCAGAGAAAAGCATCGGTAGTTTGCGCAGTTTTTTTGAGAATTCCTGACTTCTTTAAAATTTAATCAAGCTGTGGAGGCACGGTCGAGTAAGGATGTTAATGGAACTGTTTTGTTTTGCTTTTTTTTCGAATGTTACTGGTGGTCCTGCTGTTTAGGGAAAACAGTTTACTACATCCCTTTGTGTGTTGTGGTGTGTGGTGTGTGTGGTGTATTGTGTGTGTGTGTGTGTTGTGTTGTGTTGTGTTTGTGTTGTGTTGTTTTGGGGTGTGTGTGTTGTTTTGTGTGGTGTGTTTTTGTGTTTTGTGGGGTTTTGTGTGTTGTGTTTTGATGTTGTTGTGGGGGTGTGTGTGGGTGGGTGTGGGGGGGGGTGTGTTTGTTGTTGTTCTTTTCTTTTGCTTTAAAACCCTTTCACTTTAATTTAAAATAGACGATATGGGGGTGTGTGTACGCACGCGCGGGTGTGTGTGTGTTGTGTGTTTTTTGTGTGTGTGTGCGTTTACCATGTTATCATTCTGTTGGTATGTCTGTTTTCTCTCTGTCTGTATTGCTGTCTCTATTTTCTTCAATGTCTTTTCTGCGATGACACAAAGCTACACCTACCTTCATGAAAATTTAAAATTATGAAAATACCCTGGGAAAGTTTGGGTGACCCAGTGGTAGGGATTCTACTTGGCATCCAGTTTATCTAGTATTTAAATACCACAAGCCTTCTTTCAGCTTTCCTTTCTTATGTAGTCACGCTTCAGACTTGCATACTGTCAGCTGTGTGGTTCCCCTCAGAGATAGCATCGGTACTTCACTGCATCCTTTGGAAAATCCTGGTTCATTCACTGTTTAAACACAGGAGGGAGGAGCGGTCGAGTAGTACGGTAATGTGCCGTTTTGCCGATTGTGTTCCAAGAGTGAGCCGTTCTTTAGAAAAACAGGTTTTAAATACGTTTGTGTGGTGTGTGTGTGTGTTTTGGGGGGGGGGGGGGGGTGTAGGGGTGGGAGGGGGGCGTGATGGGGGTGTTGTGTGTGTTGTGTGTTATTTGTTTGTGTTTTTTTTTGTGTGTTGTGTTGTTTTGTGTGGTGTGCATGTGTGATGTATGTACGGTGTTTTTTTAATTTTTTATTTAATTTTTTATTTATTTTATTTTATTCTTTTATTTCAAAGGAAAAAGGAATAAGCATTATGTGCTTTTTTCATCCAGCCCCTGTGTGTGTGGTGCACGCGCAGTGTATGTATGTATCGGCGTGTGTGTGGGGCACTGGATACTTGGGGTGTACCTGCTTTCCCAAGTAAAGAAACTTCTGTACCTTAACAGAAAAGTCTGAAGTTTGGGGAACTAAAAATCCACAAGCTGCAACAGGGCTTGGGAAAATTTTATTGAAGGTGTGTGAGAAGAGATTCCCACAAAACGAGAAGGGGCCAAGATAAAATCACCACAACTTTGTTTGAGTATTTTGACTCTATATAAATTTTCCCCAATAACTAACGAAAACAGTAAAATGTTAACAATCACGTGTATTTTTCCCCGATAGTATTGACCATAGGATTGTCCAGGATCTATCTGTTCTCTGTTGTTTTCTTTCCCCCCCCCCCTCCTCCTCTCTGTCCATCGTCTGATGTCTAGCTGTCTGTCTGACTATCTGTCTGTCTATGCACCTGATCTCCTCTCTCTCTCCCTCTCTTCTCTCCCCAATCTACTTCTCTCTAATCTACTCTCCTCTCCCCTTCTCTTCTCTCTCTCTCTTTCTCTCTCATTATTTTTATTATATAAATATTAAATATTCTCTTCCTTCGGATGATACTATAAACCAAGCCCGTGTGCAAAAACGCAGCAGAACATCTTGCGACACGTTAAATCCTGTCCGCTTTTCGAAAGAGTAGGCCATGTGTGCCGGGGGGGACAAATTACAAAAATTACAAAACCCATACACACGGGGACTAGATGTAAAAAGCACACGAGTGTTATTCACTATCCTCGATATAAAAAATAAAAAAAAAATAAAAAATTTTTTAAAATATTTTTTTTTCCCCCCCTTTTCCCCCCTTTTCTCTCTCTCCCCCTTTCTGTCTCCCCCCCTCAAAATCCCCCTTCCTGTCTCCTCATCCCCTCAATTTTAAATCTCTCTCCCATCCCCCCCTCTCTCTCTTTCTTTTTCTTTTCCTCAATTCTACCCCCTTTCCTCCCCTCTCTCTCCCCTATTTCCCCCCCCCCTATCTCTCTATCCTTCCTCTAAAAAATTACCCCCCCCCCCCCCCTCATCTCAAACCCACGTTTTTTAAATGAAATAAAAAGGGAAAAGATAGCAAGCAATCCCACTTTTGAAAAAAAAGGAAGAAGGAGAGGGTAAAAGAGAGAGAGGGGAAAAGGAATGAAAGAGGAGAGGGAGAGAAGAAGTCAGACACCAAAAACCTCTTAGACACAAAATTGGTTTTTTCCCCCCAACTTTTTAAAATCACTAAAACTCAATCTCATTCTGTAAATCAACTCCCCTAAAATCTTCACATTTATCTATACCCACTTTGTTTTTTTTAAACTTGTTGTTTGTAAACAAAAAAAATTTCCCAATGAAATCAAACACCTAAGAAAAAACAGAGGAGAGAGAAGAGAAAAGAAGAAGACAGAGAGAAGAAGAAAGAAGAGAGAAGAAGAAGACAGACAACAGCCCAGACAGACAGACAGACAGACGACGGGCGACTGACTGACTGACTGACAAAAGACTCTGAAAAAACAATTAAAACAAAACTAAATAGAAACACAAAAAAAATTTCCGATGACATTCTGATATGTGGCAGACTGTCAAGACACTAAAAAGAGACTGGGAGACATACTTCTATACACTGTGTAAAAAATATAAATTTAAAAGTTGAAGAAATTGTAAACGAAAGAAAAGGGCAGAGGGAAGGGAAGGAAGGGCACAGGAGGGAACAAGATAGACCCTCCACCTTCCTTTCACCACCTATCCATAATCTAGAGACAATCTATGGCCCCATTAACGATTTTTCAACCAACTTCCCTATCCCTTGCAATGTTTTTTCAGCTTTTCCAAACGAGCCAACCCACTCAAGACCATTCCAGTTCTGATGCTGTCTTCCATCGTTTTTTTCTGTCTGCCTCTTGTCTCCTCCTTGTACTGTTCCCTGTCGACAGTCTTGACCGTTCCAGAGAGACACATACTGCCAAAGGTGGAGAAGAAAGTGTGTCCCCCAAGGTACTAGGATACGTACAGAATCGAAGTAGCGGTGATTGAGTCCGCAGCTGTACGTGGCCAAAATTATCTTCCGATGGGAGTAATGAAAGTCAGCCTTCAGGCTGCCTGCTGGGCACTGTCCACTTATTGAAAGGTCTATGTCAGAAGCAACAGATAAAAAGAAAAACTTTCGACCATTTTTCGCAATACCAGACGCGAACAGAAATAACAGACAGGCAGAGAGAGAGAGAGAGAGAGTGAAGAGGAGGAGAGAAAAAGAGAGAAGAGAGAAGAGAGAGAGAGAAGACAGACAGACGACGAAGACGACAGACAGACATAAATGCGGGGAGACACACAGACACAGACGGACAGAAGTCAGAAAAGATAGGCAGATATACAGAGAAACAGACACACCCAAAACTCTCTCTCTCTGTCTCTGTCCCTATCTCTCTTGTTTCTGTCTATCTCTTTCTTTGTCTGTCTGTCTTTCTTTCTCTCTCTCCACACCCCCCCACCCTACACACACACATACACACACGCACACACACACATACACGACACAAAACACACACGCTCCACACACCAAAACAACACACACACACACCACAACACACACACACACACACACACAACACACACACCCCGCACACACACTGACAACGCACACACAACACACACACACTTGGTATTTTTTTGCTTACTAAACACATAAAACAAACAAAACCCCAAACCCAAGCACCAAACAATGACAGTGCATTTTCCCAATGCAAAATCACAGGGGAAGTTTGATCACCTCATCAGAAGCTGATTCTGCGTCTTTATGCGAAGGGGGGTTTATTCCTGACGCACCTTCTCTTCAGTCCCAAATCCATCTCCCTTTTGACCCGAAGGGGGGTTGGAAATTAGGTACATATTTTTCATCTTCTGCTCGAACGTTCAGGGCCCGGTACTGCTATTGTCAGTCATATACAAGCAAACATGCGGGGTGCTGTCGTGAAACGTGAGCAAGTAAGCCAGGCGGTTCCAACTTTGGCGTGGGGAGAGAATTGCTATCTGTTAAAGCCTTTCTAGAAGAAAAAAAAGGAGGGCAAAGAAAATTGACCAAGAAAGCAGATTTAAAACAATGAGGTGAAAAGGGGAAGAAAGAAGAACAATGCTGACACAAGCGAGGGGTATAATAATAAGGAGTTTCCTAGCACAAAAGTTCCAGAATGATTGGAATACTTTTTATACTCTCAGATCTCCAGAAATCCCCATGAAGAGAAAAGGAACAAAAGGAAACAGAACTTTTTCTGAAGTGCATTTTTTGTTTATTCATCCCGTCTAATCTGATAGACAGCGAATAAATCTTTAGACAGGAAATGAAAATGGGTAGAACCATGTTGAACAGCACGTTCTGCACATAGAAATAAATATGATTTTTTACAGAGAGAAATTTCCTACGATGACAAAACCTTTACAGCAAAATATAATAATCTATAAATTAGGCTTTTACGCTCACTTGATTCAGTCCAATACAATTCAGTATAACTGATCGATCACTATCAAAGTCAATTAAGAGCTTAAGAGAAATGACGCTGAACTAAGATCGATTTAGTTTCTTTCCAAACAATTTAATTTGGGGAAACAGAATGTTCTGCCATAGAAAAAACACAAAGCTTCTTTGTCGTTGCGTTGATATCCGTGTTTGTTTCTTTGTTGTATTCTGCTGTTTTAAAAGTCCCGTACGCATTTATAAAAATGTGGGAATCATTTTATTTTTTCAAGGTTTTATGTATTTCAATTAATTTGATCTTATTCGTTTCTTTTTGGTTTTTTAAAAAATTTTCTTTCACTTCGTTTTGCCTGCACGATATGTATTTATTCATTTTTATTTATTTATCTATTTATTCAAATATTTATATCGAGGGAAATATAATAACACTTATGTGCTTTTATTTTACATCCTGTCCGTGTTTTGTATGCGGTTGTGTGAATTTTGTCATCTGTTCCCACCCGAACACAATGGCCTACTCTTACGAAAAGCGGAACAGGATTTAACGTGTGCGCAAGTGTTTTGCGTGCGTTCGCACCCGGGGCCTCGGTTTATAGTCCACCCGAAGGACTTGTGGGGGAGAGTGGTGGGCTGCACTTTACGTTTAACTCCCGGGGAAAAAAATCCCCTTGAACGGGAATCGAACCCGGGTCGATAAGTACTGACAGGTCTGAACCTTAAGTTGAAAACGGAAGATAGTAAAAACCCCACCCAAACCCCTTATTCAACAGACCCCACCGAGATTGAAACCCACAACTCCAAGAATCAAGGGACTGAAATCGAACAGTCTTAACCATCGGCTACTGGTCCTCAAATCAACTATTTCCTCTCGATATCGATCATTCAGTGGGCAGATCAACTTAGTTACAGACTGCATATAAATCAGGTGATTCAGATAGATACCATCTGTCAAGCCCTTTTCGTCATCTGATTGAACTCTGGGTTATCGGAACAGTCCATGAAGTCAGTCGTTTCAGCGCTGAAATCAAAGGACAAAAGTGATAACATTGCGCTGCACCACTGCACTAACATCAAAAGACATACAGCATAATTGATGGGGCGTTAGCACAATGGAATCACCCCCCCCCCCCCCCACACACACACCCCACACACACTCAAGCACGCGGCGCGAAAAACACCACCAATTTCACACACCCCGCCCACACACACCCACACACAACACAACCCTCAAGCGCGCGCCGCACACACAAACCACACACGCCGCACCCCCGCACACACACACACACACACACACACACACACACACACACACACGCACACCACACACACACACACACACCACACACAACACACACACACATAGCAAAACGCATTGCCATCAGGAAAAGTGCAAAGTCCTCATGCACTTATCCTATGTTTGTCTGTCTGCTGTCCTGCCTGTGTGTTTGTCTTCTTCTGTCTGCTGTTGACTGTCTGCCTGTGGGCCTTTGTCACTTGCCCTCTGTCAGTTACCCGACTCTATTTGTTTCTCTTTGTTTATCTCTGTTTCTCTTTTGCCATTGTCTCTCTCTGTCCTCCTTTTTTCTCCTGTCTCCTCTGTCTCCTCTCTTGTCTCCCCTCTGTTCTCTGTCTCTTGTTCTTCCCCTGTTTCTGTCTGTAAAACTTCCCCCTCTCTCTCTTCTCCTCCCTTCTATTTCTCTTTCTTCAACCTCTTACTTCTCTTATCTTCTATCTTCTCCTCCCTCTCTTCTCTCTCCCTTCCACCTTCACCCCCCCCCTCTTCCTCTCTTACTTCTCTCGTCCCCTCTTCTCTCTGTCTCTCCTCTCCCCTCTCTCTCTCCACTCTCTCTCTCTTCCTCTCTCCACCCCCTCTCTCTCTCTCTCTCTCTCCTCTCTCCATTCTTCTCCTACCCCCTTCCCCTTCTCTTTTCTTCCTTTCCTCCCCCCCCCCTTTGTCCCCATCAATTTCCTCCCCCTCATTCCAACTGACAAGCAATGACTGCCATAAGTCCGACTACAGACAGACATAATTTTCGCTGGGTAGCGTTAATAGTCGGATAGCTTTTCAGTGGACAAACCCAAAGCGTGCTTCACATTAATTTCCGAAAATTTCCTTTTTATGCAGTCCATCTCCGTTGTGTCTGCCGGGTGGGAGGGGGGTGTGATGGGGGAAGGGTGGGGGGTGGGGTGGTGGTGAGTGGGTTAGGGGAGGGGGTTGGGTACATGTTTTTATGCACTACGCTAATCTTCCTTTATTTGTTTTTAAATTTAATTTATAAAATTCCATAATAAAGATTTTTAATTTTTTTTTTTTTAATATATTTTAAGTGTAGTAAATTTTTTTATTTTAAATTTTTTAAAAAAATTAAAGTTAATGATTTTTTATTTTTTATTATTATTTTTATTATTATTATTGTGTATGGGGATTTTTAAAAATGTTTTAAACCTTTTGTTCCCCCTCCATCCCCCAATTTTTGGGAACTCCTTTTCCCTTCGGTCGGTTTCTGTTGGTAATGTTTTGGCTGGCGGGGTGGGTTTTTGTCTTTTCCGAAGGCTTTGACTTCTTCGATTTTCCTCAAACGAAAAAACCACCAAATCGAACCCAAACCCACACCACAAACCAACCACCCTCCACCCCCCTCAATCAAAACAGAAAAACCGAAGAGGCCCACCCCCAACAAAACAAAGGGATTCCCTTCCTTCTCCTCCTGTTGATATGTCGGGCTCTTCCCCGGGCTTCCGTCCTTGGGGCTTTTTCCTTCCCCAAAACACACAACAAATCCCCACAATCCACCCCCCCAAAACACAAAAAAAAAAAAAAAAACAAACAACACACCATACACAACACAAAAAACCAAAAAAAACCCCTTTCTTTATTTTTTTGTTTTTTTTCTCACTTTTCTCTCTCTTTCACGGGGCACCCTTTACGTCCACAACCATAACACATTCACAGGGAAAACCAAATTTTTTCCCCAAAAAAAATATTCCCCCTTCTACAAACATCCCCGTGTTGATGGTCGGGCCTTTAGGGGGTTTAAAACCGAATCCTGGTGGTTTTTTTCCCCGGAGTAGCACCACATCCTTTCTCGTCCCAGCCCCTTTCTTTCAGGAATAACCCCCAAAAAACAAAGAAGAACGGCAAAATTTCCTACAGGGTAAAAAATGAACGAGGGGAATTGATTTGAAAAAATTGTCTTTTGAGTTTTGTTTGTTTTTGAAAACAATTCCTTCTTTTTACTGGGGTCCACTGCCGTTTTATTGGTTTTTCTTGACAGTTTTTCGCAGGCTACTTTTTTTTTGGTTCGTCCAGTGGTGGTGGGGTTTTTGTGGTTTGTGGGTTTTTTTTATCTTTTTTCTTTGTGGCGCCTAGGG